>JAQHUG010000092.1:4915102-4938374 GCA_028555095.1 Dicrostonyx torquatus
CACTCACCCCTCTTGGAGCACCTTGTGTGCACACTCACCCCTCTTGGAGTACCTTGTGTGCGCACTCACCCCTCTTGGAGCACCTTGTGTGCGCACTCACCCCTCTTGGAGCATCCTGTGTGCACACTCGTCTCTCTTGGAGTACCCTGTGTGCACACTCACCCCTCTTGGAGCACCTTGTGTGAACACTCATCCCTCTTGGAGCATCTTGTGTGCCCCTTTGGAAGTCTGCATTTCCATTGTAATTTGCCTCAAGATACTCCAGTTTTCTTTTTGAGTTCTTTGTGATAATCTGGTTGTTTGGGAGAATGTTGTAAATTTTCCAAGGTTCTTTCCATTATTAATTCCTAGGTTCATACTTTTGTGGTCAAAAATAATTCTATGTCAAATCTCTATCTTCTTAAAAATATTAAGATTTATTTTATTGCCTAACACATAATTATACCAGAAATGGTTTTATGTGCACTAAGAGGACGTGAATTCTGCTGCTACAAATGGAAAATTCTATATATGTTCACCAGGTATATTTCATCAAAAGAGCAACCAAAGCTCAATATTGTCTTCTTGGTTTTCCGTTAAGATTGAATGGTTATCTTTATAGCATCCAGCATTATCTTACTAATAAATAAATATTGACTATGTTCTTCATGCTAGATTAGAATAGTTTATAGATTAAGTCTATACAATAAGAAAAGGCTATAAATGTAAAAAAAAAAAAAGAAAGAAAAAAGTCCTGAGGATGAAAGCTAGAGAATACAGGTCTTTCACACTGTAGCTAAGAACATGGAAAGAAAAGAGGATGGATTTCAACATTCAGGCCGTTGGGAGTTCTGCATGTCTGTCTGTGTGAAGGTGTCAGGTTCCCTATAACCGAAGTTACAGACAGTTGTGAGCCACCATGTGGGTGCTGGGAATGGAACCCAGGTCCTCTGGAAAAGCAGACAGTGCTCTTAACCATTGAGCCATCTCTGCAGCCCCCCACTGGGAGTTTTTAAGCCAACATGACTTGCTGGAAAAATCGTGTATCCCACAGGAATGAGCCTTTAATAAAAGCTCCTATTGTGGTCCATTATCAGCTTGGAGATCTAGAGGTTGAGTGTGGTCTTAAAAACCAATGCAGCGTGGCTGCGGCGAGCAACAGCTGGATCCACTGACTATGCTTGCAGGCATAGAACTGAATGCACATTTCGTGGATCACTCACTCCTCACATACCCAGCTTTCAAGCCCCACATCCCCTCTTCGCATCTTTGCACATCTAGATAGATCATTTCTTCCTTTGGCTCCGGTGAGGGCTGCAGCTAGTACTCCCTCAGATTTTATTACAAACATCATTTCGCTAATTTTCTTGCTCTTCTTTATTAGCAGTCCTCTCCTTTAGAACACATACGTGCTCAAGATTTCAACCTCAAAAACCGACATTAAAAAAAGATTCCTTGCCCATCTTGCTTTCATTTCCCTCACAGTATAAATGTCTCAATTCTTGTTTCTCACTACTCATCAACTGTTCGTGACAGTTCTACTCAACTTGTTAACGGACAAATCCGGGGGCGGGGGGGCATGCTGTCCTCTGTGTGGCATGAGTCTTCCTGAACACTGCCTTTTCTGGACTCCCCTGCCCTGAGTTTTGGCATATCCCGCCCCAAGCTTGCCTCTCCCACTTCACGCCATTCCTTCCGAAGCCTCTCTGTGTATGTATACATCTTGTCATCAAATGCCCTTTTATCACTGACCTCTGTTCTGTCACCCACTTTAATATCACACCCCAAGCTCATGATCGATTGCACACCCACATCCTAATGACATCACCCATGAAGATGCCTAAACCAGAGACTGGACACTGTTCTCTGTCCATTCCTCCCTGTCAGTATCTGTGTTTGGCCAATAAGGTTCAAGGATTCTGTTCAGCAGGTCCTCAGAACATCACACAGATACAATCCACCCAGCATCGCTTCTCCATGGGCTTATAAAGGGGCACAGTGACTGTGTCTCGGGCCGGATCACAGCCCTTCTTTGTTGCTGCAACTGCAGCATTTCCAAGCACAAGTTTCATCATGAAACTTCTATTTAAGATTCTGAATTAAAGAACAGCTTTCTTTCCTGCTTAGCAAACTAGCAAAGGCAGAAATAGTTTTAGCTTACAGTAACTTCTAATCCACAATCTGATTTTCAAGCACACATTTAACGTCAATGCTGTATCAACATACAAAGAACTTGGCAATGATCAACAAATAAATAACTCAATGTTTTATTCCAAGGGGGAAAAAAAGATCCTGAAATAGTCTGCCACTGAATACAACCTAGACGACAACCTCTTTGTAACAGTAGGTGAGGTTTCAGCCTCATGTCCCCTCCACCACTCTGCAGTCCCAAGTTCTAGTCACACAGACCATCCGAAATTCACACGATGTCACAAGTGTTTGTTTTCTGCTTCTGCGGCTGTTGCGTGTGGTTTGTGCCCCTAATGCTTTTCTACCAACCTCATCCTCCTGGGTGAGTCTCCTATGCATCCCTTCACTGTCCAGCCTAGAACTCATCTCATTCCTCTGTTCCTTCTTTACTGACCATCTCCCTGGTGATGGAGCTTCCCATCCTTACATTGCTACCCCCAGAATGCTCAAAGGGTTTTGCTCTCTCTGTGCCTGTTCATGGAATCTAACACACAATTCCGGAGCGGCAGTCTCATCCTGTCTTCTTTTGGACAGCGCTGGCGAAAAGTAGATACTTACCATTATCTACTGAAAGGATAAATGATGAGCAAACCCAATCTCCCACCTTCAGTCTATCCTGAGAAAATCTGCTTCTTAAAAACAGAACTTCAGAGTGGGGCTGTAGCTCTCAGTAATAGCACTGCTATCTGGGATGTGCTAGAGTCTGGGTCTCGATCCCTAGAGCTGAAACAAACAACCCAAAGCAGAGGGGATGGGGAGGGATTCTCACGGGACAGCCAAAAACTATTATGCTGCCAACACACATTACACGCACACACTGGTGGCCAATTTCAAGTAGTGACATTCGCAATTTCCATGTGAAAGGTGAGCACTTGGCGGTACTGGAGAACAATTCCAATCCTCTACAGAGGCCTGCCACAAAGACAGCTCAAGGGCTATTATCTGCAGACACTTGCACTCACTCTTAGGACTTGCATAAACTAGAGTTCCTATTTCACACAGAGCTCTAACACAAATTGGAAACAGGAGCCAATTAAAGCCGGGGAAAGGAAAGGCATGTCTTTGATAGACACAAAACTACACGTGCGTTTTACACTCAATGCCTCTTTAATTTGTTTACAGGACAAAGCACACACAAAAAAAATTATCCTAAAAGTCATAGCTTGTAAATTTGATATGCAAAGCAGGAATTTAAAACTAGAAATGTCCATGGCCACTGAATATAAAAAGAGAAAAAAAAAGGAAATAGAAAAAAAAAACCGAACAGAGTTTCAAACGCTGGGATCCACCTCACAGCTAAAGAGCGCCTGGCCAGCTGGCCCACTTCAATGCACTAGCAGATACGACCATTGACTAAAAGGAACCTTCTCGCTCAAAATCATGGGTCAACATGATGAAAAACATTCTCTGCTTCTTGGCATGATGAAAGATGTGCTTACTCATAGTGGTACCTTGTATGGTTGAAATCTCAAAGGTTAGTGAAAATGGCTTTTTCCCAAATTTGAAAGTTAAATTTGTTTCTTTTTTTTTTGAGACAAAGTTTCTCTGTATAGCCCTTTCTGAGCTGGAACTGTCTCTGTAGATCCAGCTGGCCTCAAACTCACAGAGATCCCCCTGCTTCTGCCTTCTGAGTACTGGGATTAAAGGCATGAGCCATCACCGCCTAAAGTTCTTTTCATAAAATATCAAATCCTATCAAAGATACATGTTTTCATGAAAAGGGTCCAAAGAAAGCTTTTAATTTGCCTAATGTTTTAGGAGCGGAAGGTACCAGGAATATGTATGCCTTTGTTTTAAATGACACAAATTGGTGATTCTCAAAAACACCATCTATTTGACTTTCTCTTTGACACTAGCTTTAATGTCAAAGAGCAATTCTTCCTGAAGTTTGTTGTCAAAAAGTTGGTGGTGACGCCAAGCTTAATATTTTAGCAGGCTGCTAAAATTATTTCTCAAAATATTGTTCTAATATGAGTGCTACTACCCAACCTAAACCCAATGAAAGGCCAAGTCCCCAAGTTTTCTCCTGTTATGAGGCACTCTGAGTGCCACATCTGAAGGCCAATTCTTCTCAGTGTGGTGACCCCAGCAGGGCATCATGGTCATCTGTTCAGAGTCACTTGTCTAGGACAATCGTCATTTGAGACTGAGCATACTGAAGAAACGTACTTACAAGATGAATAACTTAGAATCCTAGCCAAAGTACTAAATGACTTCAGGACACCAGGAAAAATTCCTTAAATTAGGTAAAGTAAATATTTGGGTTAAAAACAATCTTTACCAGTTGAGTAGTTCATTGATAAGTACAAAATTTATCCTTTGGGGGAACTTAATGGGAGGACTAATGGCCTTGCTATAATTCTTACATCTTTTTAGTTCAATTCTAGCACTTTTTTCTTTCTCTTCTAACTTGGAGCTATCTCAGAACAGTATTATGATTATATAAGAATTGTTCTTATTCTGAAGTATTTAAGGATAAAATTCAGTGCATCTGTAACTTAGTTTCAGATAGTGCCATAGGCATTCCCCACCAGCCAACACATACATCTAAACCTTCCCAGACAGACACAAAATAGCAAGCGTTAACTACTGGGGAATATACAGCAACAGGCATCTAAGTGTTCTTATACTATTCCTACACGTTCCCAATGGAGTTGAATTTTTCAAAAGAATGAAAAAGAAGGCATTTTTAAAAGAAAGACTTTCTTTAATAAGCACCAGGTTTTCAACTTATAAATGAATTTCTCTAACATCAAAAAATCTAAAAGTTAAGCCCCACCGCCACCCTACCCTGCCACCAAACACATAACAAGACTGTGGTACTTTGAATGTAATTGGTCCCCATAAGCTCCTAGGAGGTGGCACTATTAGGAAGTGTGGCTTTGCTGGAATAGGTGTGGCCTTGTTGGAGGAAGTATGTCACTATGGAGGTGAGCTTTGAGGTCTCATATATGCTCAAGCCACACCCAGTGTCTCAGTTCACTTCCTGTTGCCTGATGATCAAGATGTAGGACTCTCAGCTCCAGCACCACATCTGTCTGCATGATGCCATGGCCCACCATGATGATAATGAACTAAACCTCTGAAACTGTAAGCCAGTCCATTAAATGACTTCCTCTGTAAGGGTTGCTGTGGTCATGCTGTCTCTTCACAGCGCTAGAAACCCTAAGTAAGACCAACAAAAGTGATCTTGTATTGTTTCCAGACACTGTGCCGGCTCTGCTCTCACATCCTGGAGTGGTTGCTATTCGAGTCGTCAAGGGAGGTGAAGAGGAATGGCGACACACTCAGAGTTCAGACACTTCTTTCCAAAGGCCCTTGAGGCTTCCTGGTCCCTGCCTGGTTAGACCCCGGCCTAACTGCTGTCTCTCCAAGTGCTCACCAGTGACTCATGGGAGACCAATTAGGAGGTGGGGTTCCATTTAAATGGCACTCGTGGAACTAATTTACCAAATAAACAACTATGTGTTTGACCCATAAATTTAAATTTTAAGTGCTACAAACATCCTTCAATGCTTCCATGATTCAGCGGCTGCAAATGCTCAACTGAGCATTCATGCACAAACTTCACACAACAACTTGGTGTTTTCAGAGTGTGCAGACTTGGGCTGAGAAGCAAAGACTAGCCAAGTCCATGCGGTGTTTCTGGTTAAGTAACTCCTTTTCATCATGTGCACTGGCACCCTCAACAGGCACACCTTCTCAACCTTTGCTTGAAGGAACCTCGAAGGGTCCACTGCAGCCTCACCAGGCAGCTGCAGCACAGTGGCGTAGCTGGGAGGAGGAGAGCTGCTTCTCTCCCGTTTACCCCTTATGATCACTTCCCATTTCCCCTCTACAGGAACTCCGAGTAACGCATGCAGAAGAGGCGTGAAAGGCTCATTTCCAGTGGTCAGACAGACAGATGCCTGTGCCAGTTTCACAGAAAGGATTTTATGTTGTACATACATCTGCCTGGGGATGCAACTTCCTACTTTCTCTGTCAGGAACTTAGCTACATACTATCTTTTGACTACCAGAATGCATCTATATTGGTAAACCGAAGGCTTCGGAACAGCACAATATACTAAGAGGAAAATCTTTACTGCCTAAAACAGTTCAGCTTATGACCAACTTAACAGCATTTTCCCTATGAGAACGCACTAGGACTGCAAGGTGAGGAGTCTTCCGGTCTACAGAGAGTGTTGAGAACCCTTAAATGCATAGCGCCTCATTTTATTTTTCTACAACACTGTAAAGTAGGTAGTTACAGGAAGGCAAACTCTAGAAGTTTCCAGAGCCTGCTTGCTTGCCTTCTGTCTTGTCTCTCAGAAGTCATCTATACAACTGAGTCTAAATATACGTACACAATTACTTAACAGGCCAAAGGCAGAAACAGCACCAATACCCCCTAACTGGAAATAGGTAAACCAACACACAGTGGAATTGTATCCAGCAATACAAAGTACTTGGTATGGGTGATCTTCAAAAATCCTAAACTAGAGTCAGGCATGCTGACACACGCCCTTAATCCCAGCACTGGGGAGGGAGATACAGAAGTTCAAGGCCAGCCTTGGCCAGACACTGAGTACCCGAGGCCAGCATGGGCTGCATGTCTTTAAAAAAAATATGTAATAAAGGGGAAAAAAGCCAGACCCCATAAAGTCACAAATTGTAAGAGTCTATTTCTATGAACTATCCAGAAAAGGTTCACATACAGAAGCATGAAGCTTGCTAACAGTTTTCAGCGCCAGAGCAAAGGCTCACCAGCATGGGGTTTCCACTGGTATGATAAAGATGTTCTGAAACCAGATAAAGGTGATGGTTGCACCACACTGTGAGTGCACGAAATGCCACTGAATTACACATGTAAAGGAGGGTTTCATGTCGTAGGGCTTCACCTTAATTTAAAAAAAAAAAGTACCAATGTGAGCATGCAGGTTTTCGTCAGTATTGAATGTGACAGAACACACTGCACCAGACAGGCAAAGGCCCCACCCGCAGCCCTTTTTACACTACACACAAATAGAGACAGATTTCCTGTAAGCATGCTAAAGTAGAAAAAAAAAGTTAGAGAAAAAAAGAGAACTAAATCATCTCAAAAAAAAAAAAAACCAACAAAAACCCTCTCACCACTATTCTAATCCTCCTCTAGTCTCCCCATCCCGCTACACACACCATACACTCTACTCACTAACGACATCACACTGAGAGCTTTGGGCTAACGAAGTGACACCCAGCGTGGTTTGTTCCTCACCATTAGACAGAAAGAGACGAAAGACCCGCAAGGCCATGAAGAGCTACAACAGAGTGGACGTCTAGGAAACTCTACTCAGACGATGGGACCACCCTGCCCCTGAGAGAGGGACCTGACCTAAGGACCTCCAACTCCTGATAGTGCACTATCTTTGACTCCGATTTAAGGAATATAGAGCCTTAAAATATCAAGAATCTAGATAGGGATCACAGCAGTGCTGCTGGGGATGCTCCTGGCCCGTCCGCGGGGACAGGCGGTACATTATGACATAACTGTCATGGCGGGTGTGATGCAGCTCTTACAATAGATTTCTATCGGCTGAAAAAAAAAAGTGTGACAAAAGAGTAAGTAAAAATTGCATTAAGATGGCATTGCAGAAGCAAAAAAAAAAAAGGCCTTATATATCCATATATATCATTAATGGAAAAGCAGCCACGGGGAAGAAGACAGAAGCGCACCTTCCACATCTCACTCTGCCGCTTCAAACACTGCACCATGTAGACACTGCACCGCCATTTAAATACCAACTTTAAGTACACAGGACTTTTCTGCAGTTTACTTTTACAGACGCAGAAACAGAAAGGCAAGAGTTCACCCGAAGCCTGCCCTGCAGGTATAACCTAAAGTAGGTACATCTCCACTTGAGGCTCCTGCGCTGCCCATCTTCCATCCACACAGGGCATGCAGACCCCTCTAACCTACAGGCACTGGAGCTAGGAGTCAACATTCCAAGGTCTTACCACAGTTGCCTAAAGGGACTTGATGTCTGCTCAATACAGTAATAAATATCTATAAAGATTTATGTTTTTAATGATGTCGTGTATATGCATATGTGTATGGACATATGGGTGAGAGAGAGAGACCAGAAATCAACATTGTCTTTCTTCTTCTATGACTCTCGAACCTACTTTTCAACATTCTTAATCCGTGTTATGTTTTAACTTTGTGTGCAGGGGGAGGAAAGTGTGCATGTACCACTTTCTGGAGTCTGTTTTTTTTTCTATCATGTAGGTTCCCGGGATTGAACTCGGGCCTTCAGGTTTGGCAGCAGACACCTTTAGCCACTGAGACACCCCACTGGCTCTCCACCCTTTTTTGAGACAGACTCTCTCACTGAACCTGGAGCTCACGAGACTAGCTGGCCAGCAAGGAGATATTTTTTGCCTCTCCCTCACTGGTGTTGGGTCACAAAAGTTACCACTGCACCTGGCTTTTCAACACGGATGGTAAGGATTCAAACGCAGGCCCCCACATTTACAGAGCAAGCACTTCGCCTACAAGCCATCTCTTTGGCCCTTAAGAAATTCCTGTGTCTTTCATTTCATCTTACTAGTAATTCACTGTTACAGTTTGTAAAATTAAGTCTGTGGCTGGCTGGAAATATAGAACAAATGACTGGCTCCCTCACCCCAGACAGATCAGCACAGCCCTAAACAAGGAAAGTCGGTGTGTTGCTGTTGACAGGTGCCTAGAAGCTTTCCAATGAAAGGCTCAACTCTGGTATGTATTTGGAGTACACTTAAAGAGTTATTTTAAAAGATACTAAACAGATTAGAAGATTACACAGACTTCTGGTAATCTGAGGAGGTCACTAGACAGCTGAGGTAAATGACTACAGTGTGAGGAGCAATAGACTTCATGTTTACAGCTGAAGGGAGGAAGAACAGGAGCGTGCCTAGAAACCCCAGACCCGGCTCAGAGTGGCTGCCAACAGAGCCACCGAGGGTTGTGGGAACTGAAGAAGCAAAATCATCTCAGATTTTCTTCCCCATCGTTCATCTGTGGGAAGAAGTGCACAAGGACAGAAGGCAAGCGTGAGGGGCCCTGTGCCTCAGGGTGAGAACCGAACAGTGAGTTTCTTCAGTGGGGGAAGGGTGCTTGCACACTCCCTAGTCTTCGGATGTGTATAAGTAGAAACACATCTTCTAGAAGCAGAATATTACAAGCTATTTACTGGCGGGGATGAAAGGGAACCAAGAAGGCCTACAGTCAGAACCTAAAGTGGAGATGTAACTCGGATACAGGGTGCTGGTCTAGCAGGCCCAAAGCCCTGAGTTTGTGCTCGGGCATTGCATGAACTCAGTGCAGTGGCACATGCTTACAGTTATAGAGATACAGGAAGAAAGACGGGAAGTTCAAGGTCAGCTTTGACTACAGACTGAGTTTGAGGCCAGCCTGGATTACATGAGACCATCTCTTTAAAAAAGTTACTTGTCACTGTAGAGGTCTTATTCAGGAGACTACAGTCCTGAGATTTCATGGATGTAAAAGACTCTAAATGCATTTCTGAGTCCTCTCAGTCCTAAACGCATTTCTGAGGCCTCTCAGCTCTGAAGGCATTTCTGAAGCCTCTCAGTATTACACACCTCTCTCCTGGAGACATGACAGTCATCCACACACAAATGTTGGGAACTTTCCATCATCTCCCTGTGTCTTTGTAAATGTTCTATTGAATAGGGACATACTAACCCTTAGGTGTTGACTCAGTTCCTGGTGTTTTGATTCAGTCCCTGGGAAAGGGGCAAAGTGACCCAGAGATCCCTCTTACCTCACTGGATCACGCAACTATTCTCCTGCCCCAACACAGCAGACCAATCACTGCTAGTAGCCCTTTGAATAAGCCAATCCAATTAGTTGGAAAACAACCCCTAGACACCCCCTTGTTTCTATGTCTCTTTCCTTTAAAAGTAGCCTCTACTAGCTATTCGGGGTTTCTCAGCTTCATGGATACTGGGGAACCCTGTCATGACAGAATTAATAAAATCCTCTTGCTTTTGCATCAACTGTGGTGTCTGGATGGTGTCTTGAGGCAACTCTTCCCTACAGCTTGGACTCCTAGTCCAACAGGTGTAGCTCCCCTGTCCTGTGTAAAAGAACTAAAGCATCCAAGGCCCCACTGCTAAATGAAGAGTTACAGGCAATTATGACCACTGTGAGAGAATTAGTCTTCTCCAGGGACAAGACCCTTATGTGTGTATACCTGTGAGAATAATTAATAATTAAATAAGAGGTCATGAGTGGGGGGCACACACTGAAGGCAAGAAGGGAAGGTTGAGAATAAAGTATTCATATTAAAATGCTCCAAAAGACTAATGCCCTGAAAATAGACATATAAGCAACATTACACAGACTAAGGCTGCATTTATGTATTTATGAATATATATACACACATGTGTACACACATGTAACAACAATTAATGAAGAAAGAAGCCATGAATTTGTAAGAGCACGGAGGGGTTTCTGAGAGGGTTTGGAGGGAGGAAAAGCAAGGAGGAAATGATGTAATTATAGTATAACCTCATAAAACGTTAAAAAAAAGAGTAACTTTTTAAAGCACTTTTTAAAATGATGGCAAACACAGAAAATCAATAAACTGTAACTGGCGATATAGTGAGATGGATTTCCAGGCCTGGCAGCTTAAATAAAAACTCATATGGCAGCCTGAAATTCTTCACAGGTCAGTTGTGACGCTAAAGGAAAGGAGCCCAGAGGGCTGCAGGGCTCCGAAACATCAGCAACACTCCACCACCTCATCTGTACTCAACCTACAAGACGAGCCCTTGGAGGGACAGGGCCCCAGTGTGGGGGCTTTGCAGTACAGATTGGGTTACTTTAACAACTAGTGTGTTCCAAGAAGACACACACATGCGCTATGGCCAAGAAGGGGACCCAGTGAGTGAGTTCGGGAACCTGTGAGTGTGGTTCCCCAGGATGGTCTGGGCCACTTCTGCACTGGTATCAACTTGGTTGCAAAATGATGTCTTGACTGGGCGGTAATAACTTAAGACGCTTTTACGGTGTTTTAGGGTTTCCGTTGCTTTCATACAACACCCTGACCAAGCAACTTGGGGAGGACAGGGTTTATTTCATCTTACAGTTTAAGTCTATCAGCCAGGGAAGTCTGGGCAGGAACTCAAGGCTGGAACTCGGAAACAGGAACTGGAGCAGAGAGCAAGGAGGGAGCTGCTTACCGGCTTGCTCCTCATGGCTTGCTCAGCCTCCTTTCCTATATAGCACTAAGGATCATCTGCCCAGGGATGGCACCACCCACAGTAAGCTAGGCCCTCTGGTTTCAATCGCCAATCACAGGGACATTTTCTCAATTGAGGTTCCCTCTTTTGAAATGACTCTAGAGCGTGGCAAGTTGACATAAAACCAGCTAGTACACATAGTCAGAGACCAGGAACCAGGTGAGTGCAAGACATGCAGTTCAACTATGTGCTGAAAAAACGTTTATTCGATGAGTTGCTCAGAGCAACAAACGGCCGGGCCAGGCAACCAAACAGTGTGCACCAAGATCCTTATCGGTGACCTTGAACTACTGACAAGGTGAGTACCTAGAAAGGGGCCAGTTATACCAAGGAAGACCTTCCCAGTGCTCAAGTCTCTTCATTCCACTCAGCCTTACTGTGCAGGGCACAAGTGGCCTTCCCCACTGTCAACTTCACTGCCCTCCATGGCATCTTTGCTGTAGCTGGAAATACAACCATTCTCATTTTCTCCCCCTGCTCCCACCCCGGATCTTCTGTTCCTGGACCATCTGTTCTGACTTCATAGACAGCTCCCAAAACATCTACAGCCTCACCTTCAAACCCTTTCCCTCTAACTAACCTCTACCTTCCAGCAAACCACTGTTCTTCCGCTCGGTTTCTCTCCTCCATAGGTAACTCATTCAACTTCCATTTCTTGCTGAGGTGCTACCACCCTGGGGGTAAAGCATTTCTCTACGGCTCTCTAATGACCTCACTCATTTCTACAGTACCAGATCGTGCCCAGGCACTCAGGCTCCCGATCCCAGTTATTTCTGTGCTGTCTACACACAGAAAGACAGCTCTCTTCTCTACGTATTCACTTCCAATCGCTCATAGAAGCCCACTGGTTCTGTATATCTCACCCCTGGCTTACACTGCCCACCTGCTCAGAATAACTACTGGCCTCTTCTCTACGTAGCTTCCTCTTCTCCAGCTATCCAGTGTGGTTTCTATCAGCACTGTCATCCTAGCCTTCATACCTCCCCAACTCTGACCCTCACTGCCACCTAAACAGCAACACACATGACCCCACAGCTAGAAGATGGCTTACTAGCTAAGAACTCTGGCTTTGGTACCTAATGGTCCTGTGCTTCAAACCCCGGCACCAGCGCTAACTGCTGTGCACCTCAGTGTCCTCATTCCTACAGCGGACTCTGTAACATTCTCCTCTTAAGGTTGCTGTGAAGAGAATAGTAATGGGGTGCAAAGAAGCTGGAACCAGGCTTAGCTTGGTGAGCACTGGGAGTCACACTAGGGCAGCTCCAGCAAGACGAGGCAGGGCAGGTCTCTCGCTTGCCTTGTCACTAGCCCTCCCTCGGGTGGCCTGCCCAATGCAGAATCCCTTTTCTCGGCTGCTATATCCAAATTCTAGCCACTGTCACAGTTCTGGTCCAATCCACACCCAGCCTGCGGCTCTCTGGTTTTTCCAATCATACCAGCTCTTTCCTGACTCTGAACTTCCCTAACACTTCGCTGCCTGTTCCTGACCCAAGTTAATCTGTAGAATTTCAGCTGTGGCAAGCAACCCAAGCGTCAGCGAGAGCAAGCCCGTGAGGCTTGGGCTTCAGTACCGCAGCACGATGAAGCAGTGGATGTCGGATGCCTCAAAGTCCTCAGACAACAACAGGCTGCTCTTAAAGCTCCCATCACATCAGGAAGACCAAACACGCGAGCCCTTCCAGCTAGCCTGGCAAGCAGCTCCCAGATCTCCTGCCCTCCAGACAGAACCACGGGGAAATGAAAGGCACGACTGTAGTCAGCAGGCTGCACAGGTATCCCTTCCAAAAGGCTAATGACAGTGAGTTTCTCAAGCGGGCTTTCCCACATCTATTCTAAATAACGGCTTAGAGTTTATCATTAAAGGCGTTATCATGTACAATCTGCCCAAGAACTTGCTCTGACTTTGTTCCTGTTCTAATGAAAGAATACATTATCCGCCTAACCTTACCTAACTTTTACATGATACTAAAGTTTTTGTTTAAGATTTGTTTGTGCAAACTCCAAAAAGTCCACATAAAAGAAGGACGAGGAGAAGGGGGAGGAAGAGGGAGGCAGGAGGAGGGGGAGGAGTAGAGCTGCCACACAGAGAAGTTGTTAAGATTTTTTTATACCTAAAAAGGGAATTTTTAACCACAACCTTAGTCATAGACCTGCAGCAGGCAGATCAGAAGCAGTGGAGAAGCTGGTGGATGTGCCCGGGTTCAGGCGCGGGTGCCAGGGCTCACAGGACAGACGGGCTGGCGGAAGTGGGCGCTGTACCCTTATCCCGCCCCCGCCTGACCACCTGCGGCAGCCAGGGAGGAAGCAGGCTAACCCCCCCCCCCCGCGCCCCCATCTCCAGCTGCAGCTCGGCAGCCACAGACTACGCAGGCATCTTCTCTTGACAGAGCCCAGGTTCTATCAGAAGCATCAGTGTGAAGGGGGAAAATCTTCAACTCGTGATGAGTAACCTGTGTTACTGAGATTCTATCACCAAGCACTGAAGCCGGGCTAAAGGGAGACCCCTCTAATTACACCCACGTGGCCACACAAATGCCTGATGTGGCATAACTTCTCGGGGCTCTTAAGGCCAAGGTGAGGGGGCCAATACTCAGGTAGAGGGAGCGAGCCAAGAGGGAGCTCCCTGGGAGCTGCCAGTCTTACCTAACATGTTCAATGACAAAAGGGAATGCCGGCATGGCCAAAAGCAGGGGTGCCCTTCCTAACCCTGCACTCGGTATGGACCAAGATAAGCCCGACAGCCCTGTGTCAGCACAGCGTCCTACACAGAACACAGCTGAACAAAGAGCCAACTGAGGAAGTGGCTGTAAAACTCAGGAGTCACGTAAGTGAAGAGGGCAGGAAAGGGGCTCGCTCACAAGTCAGCTGCTAAACCTTTCTTTCCTCCCCTTGAACAATCCGGACGATCCCTTTAAACAGCTAAAGTAAAATGCACCTGCACTGTAAACGGCAGGAGAGCACACCTGCTCTTCCAACGTCACTGGAGAAATGCTCTTACCTCCCAGGGAGATACTTTTTTATAAAAAATGAGGAAGTTCAAATTCTTACCGCAACTTAGAATCCTTAAAAAAAATCAGCAAAAAATAAAACTGTGATCCAACATGTAATCTGAATCCCCAGGATCTGAAACCACAGTAGTGACATGTCACCTCCAACACGGGGAACCACACATGTACAGCTGCAAGCATACAGTCAGTAAGGGACTGTCCTAAGTTAACGTCACAGTAGCGACAATTAGTTTTAACTTACCACTGTTGATAGGTATGATGTTCTTGTCAACTAAGGCCACACACCATGCGTCAAGTGACTATCTTTCCAACCTCATAAGGCCGCCCAATATTCAACAGGACTTAGTCATATAAAATCTGATAAGATGCCATAGTTTCCAAAAATCAATTTATAAGTTATAAACTTCTTTTATCAGAGCCAATGTCACCTATGCAGTCACAAAGCTGCAGCAACTGGGATTACGTTTACCATCGTACGTTCTTCCCAGGGCCCTCAGCCTACACCTCCGTACACAGGATGAGCAAAAGGAGCCAACATGAAATCAGACAAAGCCTTCTGTTTTGTAGCAAGTTCCTAGTAAGGGAAGGTGCGGTGAAATTTAGACATTAACACTGAAGAATCTTGTTAAGGTAGAAATGAGATTTTAGGAATTTTCAATTTTATTCTCTGGCGTTACCTACACAGGGTATCTGGATCGTCTCTACCCCCAGCACCATCCCACACTAACAACAAAATTTACATTAAAAAGAGTAATCATCTGAAAAGGAGGAGAAGCTTCTAAAACCAAACATAATTGTTTGTAAGGCCAGAGGTGATGGGTGAGGAAAAGGTGTCGTCCAGACTCGGGAATGATGTGCAGAGAAACTTCGGAGACGGTAGTCTCAAGCACAGGGCTACATAGGTGTAAAAGCCAGACAGTACCGAGAGGGGGAAGTGGACATGGATTTCCACCTCTAACAAGAAACTATCTGCAACTGATACCCACTGGCAAAGAGAAAAATCAGTTTTCTCCAGTGGAGTCTCTCTGCGTATACTGATGCCGCCTCAGGGCAGGCCCTCGCCTAGGAGTAGATAGCCAACACAAAAGGCACTCAGAGTATTTCTGTAGGCCTTCTGTCTCCATTTGCTTTGTTTCGTTTTGTTGCTGTTGTTTTGTTTGTTTTGTTTTACCGGCTGTTTTTTTTTCTTGTTTATTTGATTCCCATTTTTGTGGATTTGTTTATGTATGTGTTTCTTGTTTCCGTCTGCTTTTTGCTTTCTTTGGGGGTGGTGAGAGAGAAGAACAAAGTTGGGTGGGTAGAGTAGTAAGGGGGATCTGGGAGGAACTGGGGAAATGGAAGGGCATAATCAAATTACATTGTACAAAAAGTTCTCGATGGAAACATTTTTAAAAAAGCATAATGAAAATCCATGAAGGTTATTAAGATGCCTATGGCTTCTTGCCACTTCACAAAGCCCTTTATCTACTCTGTGCCATCCAGACATACACACAAAACATTATGTAAGGCAACTTGAAAGGTCTAGAACAGGTGTAGGAATGTGTCTGAACAAACAGCTCATGGCTGCACAGCCTCAGAGAGCGTGTATTCGTCAGACATTCCCTCCATTTCTAACATACAGTAGAGCATCCTTGAGATCTAAGTCATTTAATAAACTTCTTACTTTAGGATTTTATGACCATCACATTGAAATTTAGCTCGGGGGACATCAAAGGCTTGAGTAATCTCACAGTGGGGAAAGACTCAGTGAGTCACGGGTTCCAACGGAACTTCATCAGTCCAAAGGAGAGCTGGCTAAACACTCAAGGGAAGAAGAAAGATGATCTTCTGAAGACCTCTATTCTGTCTGTCTGCTCTACTACCTGAAGAAGAAGTAGTACTTGGATAACCGTTATAAAATACTCCGACTCCAGATCTTCCTGGACACTCGGAGCTGTCAAGGTAGCGTGACATCTGTTTGCTTTTTTGAGACAGTGACTTACTCTCTCTCACAGCGATCCACCTGCCTCAGTCTTCCAAGTACCAGGACTGAGTGTGTGCCACCATACACAGCTGACATGACTGATTACTTATATGTTTCTCTTGAGTATTTTAAAGATCTACACGGAATTCTAGTCTATTTTGGAATTTCTAATAAATACAGAAGAAAACATTTCAAGACATTAACAGAGGCCCTTAAAGCAAAAATCCGATTCTACATATCAAGAAGAAAGCACAGTGGCATTACAAACAGTTTAATCCCAACAGCTGTCCACACACTGAAGTCACCTAACTTCTACATGGGAGAAAGGAAAGAAATCCATATCGAAGCAATTCAGCAACACTAATACTAACATGCTACTGGTATTTTCAGTTACATATGTGGTTTAATGAAGAAAAGCATTAGGGGTTAGGATGGATCCTAGACACATTGTGTCTCTCCAATGGTAACAAAGATGTGACTGCCCTGGGGATCAAATGTAGGTTTAGGGGCCAAGGCAGCATGTCTGAGAGCTCCAGGTCATGCTGAAGGGGCACTTAGATCTGGGGACATTTAAGACACTTAGACAGCCCTGGTCTAAATGGGACAGCACTCTTAATGTGGCCTTAAGGGGATGCTGCCTGACATAAAAACCAGATTTCACCAATACTCTCTGATGCTCAGAGGAGTGTCCTAATCTGTTCTTGAATAAATGTTCATAACCCAAATGTAAGAATTACAGTTATTCCTGCTAATGTCATCTCACTGTGCAGGATCTGACAACTGTCTTGGGTAATTTTTAAATAACAGGTCAAATTTGAGATAATTTCAGAATATAGTGCACAAATACTTCAAAAATTTTATTATCGAAAAGGTTACATATATGCAAATTATACACGTTAAAAGAAATAATAAATATCCTTGATAAGACCATTCCACATCATGGCTTTCTATCACACATACACACACACACACACACACACACACACACACACGTGTGGCAATGTTTACCCCTTTTTTAGTTCTGCCCTCTAAGTTTATCTATAAGCGATGCACTTAGTTTCCCATGCTCCTGGGCTCTCCATGGATAGACCAACTGCACATATTATTCTGTCTTATTCTTTCCATTCACGAGTATGTTCCTGAGATCCACCCACTCGGGTACACTTTTGTTAGTTCAATAAACACAGAGAACTTAGTACATGCTACTCTCCCCAGCACATCACAGATGGCTCAACCATCCCGCTAGCCTAGGGACGCCATGTTCCTAGTCTCCAGGTGAGGAGACTTGAGCTCAAGCAAGGAGCAGCAACGCGCAAGTCTGAACCTTGCTGTGCCTCACAGGGCCATGCTGTTCCTCCACAGCCCCCCCTCCCCTCGTGTTCACTTGCTCTTTCCCCACTCCCAGTACCTGCCAGAGAAAGATGTATTACGGCAGCCCGATATCTTAATGAGAAGGCTAATTCAACATGCTTGTTCCCCTTCCTGAAGCAGACAGGTGAGGAGCTCTTCTTGGCTGTACATTTAGGAGAGAGGCTGCTGAGTTTTAAGCTATTTGCCTGTTGAACTTGATGAAGGAATACAAACTTCTTCAGCATAACTGTGCCAAGTTATACCCTCACCAACTGTAATCAAGACCCCCCACCCACACCCCCACCAACACATGCTATCATCTGATTTTTAAATGCCTGCCAATTCAGACAGCATGTAATAATACGTTATTATGTATTTTAATTTGCATGTGCCTGACTATTAGTCAATAAGGGTGAACACATCTTGAGGCATTTACTAGCCATTTAGTTTTCTTCTTTTGTGAATGGTAGTGGATTATCTGGGGTTTTTTCTTATTGATTCATGTGTTTGCTTTTTACATATGATGGGCCTATCCTATATTAATGCCACCAATATTACCTACACTTTGGGGCTGTTTTCTCATTCTTTGTGATGTCACTAGTGAGCACTCGTCTTTCTTGTAAATAATAATATTGAGACTCATGGGGTATTTTTAACCTTTACATTATTATAAGAATTACCAGCTGGGCAGTGGTGGTGAATGCTTTCAATTCCAGCACTCAGGAGGCAGAGGCAGGTGGATCTCTGAGTTTGAGGCCAGCCTGGACTACAGAGCAAGTGCCAAGAGAGCCAGGGCTACACAGAGAAACCCTGTCTCGAAAAACAAAAAACATAAACGGACAAAAAAATGTAGGAGGGAGCCTAGATCTACACTTAGAATCCTCCATATCCCTCTAATCGCTGTCTAATTTGTGAAGAGTCAAGAAAAAGACATGCTGGGCATGGTGGCCCATGACATTGCTCCCAACACCCAGGAGGCAGAAGCAGGAAGATCTCTGTGCCTTCTAGACCAATCCAGTCTACATAGCAAGTTTCAGGCAAGCCAGGGCTTCAGAATGAGACTTAAGGAAGCAAGGAGTAGGGAGGGAGGGAAGGAAAAGCAAGGACAGGATGCTGGCAACAGGGATCAGTAGGATGGTGAGCCTGAGGCTGTAAAGAAAGACAAACAAGGAATTAAGTACCCTTCAGCAAACCCCACAACAACTTGAGGTCCAGCTCCACTGCTTAAAGCATTCCTTCCCTCCAGTCCTTGCTGACCTCACTCTTCGCCCAGCCCCCACCCACTAGTCTCTACTATCCACTCTGCCCCCGGCCCCCAGGGACACACTGCTGTCATGGAACACACATGTCATCTCCGAGATAAACCACAACCCGTCTCCAGAAAGAGTGTCATTTACACAGTGTTCTGCCTAACAGAGCGCTGGAAGAAGAGTAGGCCCACAACGTTTCAACATTTATTTGTTCAAAATGTAGTTTTAGGATAAAATTTTTAAATTTTCAGAATCAAAATATAACTCCCAATTAAGAAGCCGTGCAAAACAAAAATATACCAAAGTCTCACAGTAGGGAAGGTTTTAAGGGCTTTTAAATGTCATGCTGAGGAGTCTGTACTTTTTCTGCGGGCAGAAAGAAACAGCAGGTAAGGTTTAGACCCGAGGCCCAAAGAGTCTATTCATTCAGTCTCCCATTCACTGGGCGTCCGTGTTAGCGCAACTCAGAATAAAAGACACAAAGAGCAAGAGAGAGCCGCCACAGTAAACTCCAAAATACCAACAAGACAGCGTAAGACAAAAGAGCTATTGAGACAGAAGCGTGAAAGGGGCGAGAGGGACGCAAACCTCCATCTACTGTGAGAAGCTGGCGAGATAGCTCAGTGCAGAAGAGCAAGAATTCTAGAGGACGGTTCCCAGCACCCATGCCGGGCGGGCAGCTCACAGCTACCTCATCCACACATCCACTGCTGTGCGTGCCAGGAAAGGGTTCATTTCCCTGGCCCAGCGGAGAAGGTGTGAGCGCTGGCCCAGCAGCTCACAAGGGAAGGACAAAGGGTGGCCGCTCTTTAAAAGGGTGCATGTTTAGAAAGCAAAACAGTGCAGGAATGTGAGCAAGCAGACACGCTCTCCCTGGGTTTCTAACTACAGAATGGAGACATCCTTGTGGCACGCTGCTGACAACATGGCCTGCAGGAAAAACAACCAAACTAAGAGGGACAAGAGTGTCCCCCACCACCACCCCCAGACACAAACAGGCTGGTGCTGGAGACAGTGACAGCCCCCGGCCATGGAAACAGGCCGTTTGCTTCCTCTCCACGATGGCTGACTCTCCTTTTCTGTGAACCCCCTTGTTGGAATCCTTTGACAGTGACTCACAGGGCAATCGGCTACTCAGCAAGCCCACAGCCGTTCACAATAGACTGTGTAGGAGGCGACCAGCTCCCGGCCTGTGGTCTGTTCAGTTTTTCCTTTCTGCATTCTGGGAGGATTTGCTTTTCAGCCACATTTCCCTCAAAACACAGCCCTGGAGGCGATGCTTAGTGCACAGATTTCTGAGCGATGAAATAATCCACTCTGGTTTCTTAGTCATAACGAAACTAAAAACAGTAAGATGAAATAACAATGGGGTCATCATCGCACCTACAAAAACACAATCTCATACTCCGGCGAGATAAGGAGGTCAAGGGGAAAAAGCTCAAACTAACATTTTCCAACCTTTCACTGAGAGCAAAGGCTAAAACCACATGCTCTGAAGGGCTTACACTGCGTTATTATTAGATGTCACAATCCTATTGATACTGATGAGTCACCCTTATCGGCGGAAACCAAGGACGTCCATCAACAGCATGGCAGAGTCACCGTGGCTTTTTCTTTATTACTGGTCGGACAGCCCTCAAGAAGCTTCTCCAAGCTACCTTTAAAAAGGCTCCGAGCCTCAGTTTTCCCTGTACAGCTTTCCCTGAGCCAGCTCAGCACGTCTGCATCACGCCTCGGGGAGTCTGGGACGATCTGATCGACTTCTGTCCACAAAAGGAAGTTTATGTAGAGAACTCAGAAAAACAGCATTTCACACTTTCCGATGAACATACCCAAACTAAGCGATGTAAACAAAACAGTCAAACAGAGTCAGCAAAGTCAGGGAGCATCTTCCTGACCCGAGGCTAGGTGCTAGGTTTTTGTTTTGACATCAATAACCAGCAACAGATGCAAACAAAGGCTGTGGTCACCCAGGGGTGGCTTCCTGGTCGCACCCCCTTACTGCCCCGCTCCTGCTTCTGCTCTCTGCTGCCCACAGAGGGAGAAGTGGGCCAGGTTGCAGTAATGCCAAGAATGCCCAATTCAAGCTTTACGAGAAGCCCTTGGGGTGCTAAGTGGGAAATAACAGGGCTACCTCTTTCCCTTTCTTCGGTTCTCTTCTTTCTGGTCGCTAAGATTCCCAAAACAATGAAGTGAAAATCCTTCTAGAAACACTGTGGGTCTCTATGCTGTCCCTGCAAAGGCAAGCATTTGCCTAATTCCTACCTGCCAGAAGGCTGTGCTGGGCAGAGGGAACCCCAACTAACTGGCAGGGACTACAGACCCAAAGACAGCGACCCCCACCCTCCGCAGGCCACAATGGTCCTGAACACCGCAGAGCAGCGGCCAGCAGAGCTCTGCAGCCCTTGGGTGCATGAGTCAGCAGGCTGCTGGTGGGAACTGCTGACAGCTCAATACTCATGGAGAGGTACACACACCAGGGCAAAACAAGACTGGGGCACACAGGGCTCTCTAACCGCTCCCCCTCCTCCCGCCACACAGTTATTATTTTCCTAGGTTAGACCAAAAATACAGATAATCTACAGTGGCTCAGAAAGAAGTGAGGATCAATCGCAGTCAGGAGGGGTAATAAACAAGCAACTCACTCTGGTTTTCGATGTGTGGGACAGCTGCATTCAAATCTCATGAGCCAGTTCATTTTAACTGGCTTTAATTTTAACTAGATTTAACTGCTTTTCCTCCCCTCTGACAAATCAAAATAGCTGCCATATCGACCACAAGAACTGGTAACCGAAGCACAGTTCCTGTTTTTCGGAAGAGACTAGCATTCAAACCCACACTATGAGGCGCTTAGCACACGTGGGAACTGAAGTGTTGAATGAGGGGCCCCCGGCCATCGTTACATGGTAATCTCATGCCAGACCTTGACCTACATGCCTTCAGTGCTGATCTCATTTAACACAGGATCCCAAGAGCCACGTGAAAGTGCTGGCCTGCCTGGAACTCAGAACACGTTTCACAGAGCCAAGTCTAGCGTGCCCACGAGGGAGCCTGGCAGGCCAGTCCATGGGAATGCGTCCAGCTTCAAGTGTGTCAGAGAGGTTATAGTCCTACTTAAAAGTAGGAAGTAATTCTGTAACGACAGTTCCACAACTAATGAATGAAGCCCCCACACACCCCCATGCCCCACTTCCTGGGAAAACGTCGTCCAAGAGACTTCTGCATAAAATAAATATAAAAACCTCCATAAAGGAAAGAAAATTATTGATATTTATCATTACTCATACTGACAGACAGACTCAGTCCTGGAGAGAAGAGGATGAGGGAAGAAGGAGAACAAAGAAGAGAAGAGCCAAGGACTAGGCAGAGGAGGCTGCGGAGAGGGGGAGCGAGAGCGAGCAAGAGGAGGAGGGAGAGAAGGAGGAAAGAGATGCAGAGAAGGCAGTGGAAGACCCATCAAGAGTTGAAAAAAACAGAAGAAAGGGTGTGGAAACCTGTGGAGTCTGGGGAAAGAATGGCATGGAGACATATCTATTAGCAGAAACAGAACAAACATAGAAACTAGAGAACAGTCCCCACTGCACAGGGCCCTTAGGCAGAAAAACCACCCCAGGCCCACCTCTGGAAGCCCTATGTTAAGGATGACTAAGATGGGAGCCCAACACAGTTCCAGAGGCTGGCACTAGATGGCGCCACCAACCCAACATAGCATGGTTGCTGGAGGGGTGGAAAGCAACTCAGACTTCACCCTCCCCAAGCTGTTTATCAGACTACAACTTTATCTAAAATAGGCACTGTTTTCTTAACCAATCAGCATCTCTTAATGTCTGGATAGCAACACTGTGCTGAGAGTGTAAGACAAACTAATTCTGAGATAAATTTTTATCAATGAAACTGGGGGTAGGGAGGGGACAGGAAGGCAGAGGACATTGAATGCACTGCCTCCCCACACTATAAGAGTCAAGAATTCAAGAATAACTTCACAGGCCCTTTGCCACTAACTTACAAAAAGCCAAAATCCTCAACCGTGTTGTGTGTCCCTGAAGATACACCTGTGACTGGTTGAGGTGTTTGAATCTAGAGCCTTGCAGCCTCATAGACAAATGTATCATGAGGAACCATCTGTACTCTGTATCTTCATTTTACTGAGGTTTCTGTCTTCTAATCTGCTTGTTTCTCCTGCTCACCATGGCACTTCCATCACCAGGTCACCACTGTGGGACACTGCAGGCTCTACCCCAGGTCACCACTGTGGGACACTGCAG
>JAQHUG010000092.1:4939843-4960400 GCA_028555095.1 Dicrostonyx torquatus
CACTGTGGGACGCTGCAGGCTCTACCCCAGGTCACCACTGTGGGACACTGCAGGCTCCTACCCCAGGTCACAACTGTGGGACACTGCAGGCTCTACCCCAGGTCACCACTGTGGGACTCTGCAGGCTCTACCCCAGGTCACCACTGTGGGACACTGCAGGCTCCTACCCCAGGTCACCACTGTGGGACACTGCAGGCTCCTTTGCTGTCCAGGTGTCTGCTTTGCTGTCCACCTCGGCTCAAACGCTGACATCTCAGGAAAGCAATGCACTAGGCATGCCCAGTTACAGACTTCCTCGTAAGATTCTATTTTTACAATCCTTTTCTGATATTGGCTTGAGATCAGAAGGGCAGGAACTGTCTAGCACACGAGGTGGCCAAAAGACCAGTGTGACATGAAGTCAACTGTAAGAGGATGGCAAGGCTACCTAGCTCCCATACAGTTCTGCAAAGGATGGCCATCCCCATGCTTAGCCATCCCAGGGGACATATGGGAAGTAAGGGTTAAATTTGAAATGGGTCTACATTTTCCTCTCACTGAATGGTAATAATATCTTTCACAGATAATTTCTTTTTTTTTTCAGTTTGACTCTTTGGGGTTTATTCATTTGCATAATATGGAATCTTGAACCCATATAGATAGTCTACAAATCAATGCAAGTAATTCTCACACTAAATCAGCAGCTTTAATTTAAGCTCATCATTGTTTGCATAGAAATCTTTATGCACTCATCTGCGTGATTTTTTTAATCACTTAAAACCTCCAACACTGACACACTAAGCATCTCTGCATTTAGCTACCTCCAAATTTTGAACTGAATGCTAAAAGAAATGAGCACAGTACATTCATACACATTTCCCGAACTCAGCCTTAGCCGAGCACTTCATGTTCACGCGGCCCTAGGAATACCCCTTGACACCAGCATGGATCTGGTGTCCAGCCCAGGCCGAGTGGGGCTGAGTAAGCATTCTGAGCAATGACCCTCGCAAACCCCAGGTAACTGGGACGCTGGCCAAGCAGAGTCCTTCAGACCCATTCAGACCTCCAGTTGAAAGTTGCAACATGCTAATCTGGCAAGATAATCTCTTCCTGAAACTGCCTGGAATGGGGACAAAGGTCACTACTTTCTCTGTCACTGCTAGCTAACATTCTCAATTAGGAACGCTAATGGAATTGGCTGTGAGGGCAATTCTTTCTCCAGGCTAGAATGTTCCCAGCATTATTTTTTTTCTTTTCCTTCCCCCACCAAAAACCTCAAGTGGAAAATTCTTCACCTATCAAGAGGTTGGACTGTGAGGAACAGAGATAAACCTGGGATGGGGAAACAGGGTTCATGTTCTCTATCTTTATCTCTTGTTTCCCCCAGGTTATCACTTTACTTCTGATCATTAAATGCTTACTAAGACTCAAGGGACGCAGTGATTAGCAAGTGAATCATGACTGTGACTGGGGATAGACATTCAACTTTCTAAGCTTATCTTTAGGCATTAGACATCAAGAGAATGGCCAATGTTTCAGAGTGGGTTGCCTAAACGCCCACTCCTGAGGTCAGCTCTGGAGGTCTTGCTGCAGATGAAGAGGAGAAAAGGTGGGTGCACAGCAGGTGGCCCTGGTTTCACATCTGGTGTCCAATCCCTGCTTACCCACTCAGGAGCCTCGTGCCTTCTCTGACTTTGCTCTGGGCTGTTAGGATGATTGAGTTAATGCCAGCAACATATGCACAAGGAAAATGCAGAAGAGTTTTAGCATGCATTATAGTTGACACTCATTAGGTTGAGCTTCCAAGAAAGGTCTAAAACACTCTTGGTTGCAAATCCTACTAACACCCCCCTGACCCCCGCAACGTCTCCACTGCCCTCGAGAGGTCAGGGCTTCTTATTAGAAGCTAGATGCACATTTTCACTGACGATTTCTGCACAGGTCCGGCACACGACATCTGACTGAAGGAAATGTCCATGCAGCTTTCTGGTCATTCAAATATTGTCAAACAATGTTAAAATGCTCAAAGTAACAACGGTCACTTTTTTTTTTTCCCAAGTATGAACATGAGTGTACTTTGGGCAATTAGCAATTCTGTTTTTATCCAGTTCTGAAGACTCAGGTAAATAAATCAATTCTGGACTCTGTAGACAAGAACTATCATTTGCCAAAATGGCCCCAGGGGTTATATCATGGGTTATGCAATATTCCAAAGGGCCAAAGGCAGTTGTGAATTAATAGGATTAGGAAGCTGGAAGAAAACAACAGAAGCTCCAAGTTTTAAAATGGCCTTGTCTCAAACTCATACTTGGGGTTGGGGACCATCCCTGATCTTCTGGCCAAGTCAAATCCCCACCGTACATCCTGTAGAGAATGGCGTACTTCCCTCGTACACAACTTAAAATAAGCTATCTGTACCAGTGGTAAGAACAGCCTTTCAACTATGCTGATGCTTCCTAGGGCCAGGACCAGGAAGGGCCGCTAACCTCACTAAGAGACACTCACTGTATATCTGTGATGAATGCATGTGGCATCTGTTGCTAAAGGATGTAGTTTCTATTCACATGACCTACTTGATAGCATCCGTAAGTATCACAATTTGGGGAGGAAATGAAAACTACCAATAATCTACGGCTTCTTGGATGCTTGCAAAGTGAGCGAGCACACATGTTCACTTGTTCATTTGGTTCTCATATTGGTAGAGTGGGAATTGCTCCTGGAGTCAGAGAAGGTCCTAACTTTCCACAGGCTAGACGCCGCAGAGTCCCCAGCAAAAGCCTGAAATATCTGCCTAAAGTGACAGGAGAGAGAGAAGGGACAGGGGAGTGGCACCGTACTGATGGGTTCTTGCACAGGTCAAAACCTCCTGAAATGAATTCAATTCTGCCTCTATGAGCTGCTGGCTCAGGAAGGTCTGGGCAGAATAACGAGAGGTAGAGGGGCTGGCTAATGCGGGATAACACTCAGGAAAGGAGAAGATGTAAACTGAGGCAGGGCCACAAGGAAGCTGGCCGGAGCAGTGGCTCCCTGTGCAGTGGCAGTGTGTCCTGAAGCCCTCAGCAAGAAAACAAAAAGTCAGGAGGAAGATAACATGTCGTGAAACCAAAAGACAGTCCCTAGTCAGGCTAGGAACAAAGAAGATGTAACCAGGGGAGTATGCTGGAAAAGGCGTGATTATGAAGTCACTGGGGAAGACCTGAGAGGCGCTTTGGCTGTAATTCCAGAGACTAGAATGAACGAGGACGTGAAATGCTTTCTGATTGGGGACATCCATTATTTTGATGGGACAAAAAAAGAGAAGAGGCTCGGGGAAAACAAAGGGAAAGTTTGCTGGAGTTTTGAAGTGGATCGATTTACATATTCTTTGGAAATGAAGTGGCCCTTGAGACAGCCATGGAGTAAGAATCTGGGGCTATTTTCCTATTTGAAGGGAATAGCATGTTAATCATAAGGTTAAATTTTAGCTTTAAGCACACTGACATCTGAAATGAACAAAAAAGGAAGAATTTTAAAAAAAAAAAAAGGAAAATCTTGACAAATAACTTTTCTGTTAAGTATTTCTTAGACCAAACCAAACAGAAAAAAGAAAATGAGTTTAATTATTTTGAGCAACCCTTACTGAATTTACAAAATGTTTACTTCACGCGGTGTCCAATCTGCAGATATTCCCATAGAGATTTAATATGTATTAAGTATACTGTTGTATATTGTCACTGGCTAGACAGAATTTTCTCTCTCAGTACCATGGTTGGTGCTACTTATCCTAATGCAACTCCAGTTCCGCCAAAAGCTCCTGAACTCTGAGTGCCTCTGCTAGGCCCTGATGTCGCTGCAGTTTCTGCAATAACCAGATGGAAAGCAGTGCCACTGGGAGGCGCAGAGAAGGTTTTGGTGCCGCAACGGCACAAGTGGACAAATACCTTCCACCTGTACTGTTCGCTGCTCCATGTATCTGAGGACTGAGGTTGCGTTCTTACTATGCTGAAGCCCCACATCTTGTCACAGTGCAATCCTGTCACCGACTTGGGGCTGGACTCTGTATTTCAGGTGGGAAAACAACCCACAGGCAAGTCCAACCACCTTCTGATATTCCAACATGACACTATTCACTGTTGAGAACCTCCCGGTGGAGATTTAAAAATAAAAAATGCCCCTAAGGTTTTAAGTCAATTTACAGTTTTGTGTTGGGCTGTAGTCACAGCTACCCAGCACTGTGCAGCCCATGAGCAGACACTCAAGGTAAAGTTGGGACTGGAACTTGCCAATTGAACTTCATAGATTATTCTAGGAGTCACTGAGACATGAGCAGGGGAAGTACTATCTAACATGACATGAACAATTACTAAATCAAACCCACTGTTTTAATCGTGTTCTCAAATGCCAACCGTACATGGAAGTCTCTGGACATTAGGCGAGTCCCACCGCTTCACTCAGCAACAAGTGGAAGAGTCTGAGAAGTTCCCAGACAATGTGTTACCTACCTGCAGAGTAACACTGTGCCCGGGAACTAAGTATTTCAGATGGAATTTTCCATTAAAAAAGGAAGGTGGCAATCCCTAAAGGAGATCCAGAGCTGATTTAGACTCTCATTTTCCTGATCACTATATCACTACTCTTTTGGTACACATGAGCAAATTACCTACCACGTGACAGACCTTAGAGACTCAGGAACTCTGAAAGTCTTAAACAGTAAGGTGTTTTTAGTATACTCGGTGGTAGAAAATGGGCCACCTGCAGGATGGTCTGAGCTTTTAAAAATGATCTTATTTATTTATATATACTACCCTCTCCCCCCCACACACACAGAGACACATGTGTGAACAGAGTACAACTTTCTGAAATTGGATTTCTCCAACCTTGCTCTCAGGCTAGTCAAACTTGGCGGCCTAGCACCTTCATCCACCGCGCCATCTCTCTGACCCGGCCCCAGGTTTTACAGACATCCTCAATAACACTTTAGATTCCATATAACAATCTGGAACAGGCAAGGGACCTGGCAGCTCAGGGCCAGCATCCTGACTCATCCTGCCGGCAGCAGGAGACAAGAGCTGAGAAAGATGTGGCTGCCCTGCGTGCCTATCTTCGCTGCTCCTCACCAGGACCATAAACACGGTCTGACGTACACTGTGGAAAACGGAATGACTTAAGATTCTGAGCCCATAAGACACAGTTCTAAAGCAGGGGTGAGAGCCCTCTAAGCAGAAGGGGTAGAACAATGTGCAGACACTGGTCCTTGCCTCTGATACTGCTCCTGCCCTTCACCCGCCCTCACCAACCTACTCCTACCCCCCCCCCAGTCTCCCAGAGGAACCACAAGGTGCTAATTCACCTAAGCATTGCCTCATTCATTCAACAGTCGGGCCAGCATCTGAAGCAAACCAGATACGACTCCCCTGAAACCTGAGGTTTAAAATCCAGAGCAGTGTATCTCGATAGCAAGGCTTGAGAGATCAAGGGTCTCTTTCCCCCTTGTGAAGACTGAATCTATACCAGAGGCGCTAAGCGAGAGCTAATCCAAGTAAAACTAAACAGCTCTCAACAAAACTGATTGGCCTGGGTCCTTCTGTTGGCATCAGAGGAACCTGGGTTACAAGTTCTGAGGAATAGCTCACAATCACTAATGAATTACTAAGTCCCTTCGGCTATGCTGACTGTGGGCACAGAAGTGTGGGGCTGGCTTGAGAGAGATTTGAACATGAACCTGACCATCTGGCTCTCTGTAACTCACTTTGATCACAAAATGAATTGCAACCAATTGAAGAGCACATGGCTGGAGTTAATTGTCTCATCTGTAATCTGAACCTACTTTTAAGCACTTATTATTACCCTCTATCAGGTGGAAACATTTCCTCCCATCACGGCAAAGTGCATTTTCCTGATGAACTGTAATGGATCATTAAATTCCATATCTGAATAACAATACTTTGCACTTATTCAGTGCCTTTCATCCTGGGATTTCAAGGCGGTTTGCAAATAATTAAGCCCCTCACACAGCAGCCAGAGGTGAGTGGCTGGAAGGGAACTGCCTGAAGATTCTGAGTCAAAGGGCATAATTCAATAGAGAATACAGGCCATCCTTCCAGGCACTGGTAGCGCTGAGAGTAAATTAGGGAACATTTCCTTCCCTCCAACCCTTTCTGCTTCACTCCCGCTCCATGGCAAACTCTGAGATGCAACCATACAAAGCACTAGGAATAAAAAATAAAAGCACATGAGTGCTTTTCATCTAGCTAGGACTTAGGGATTCACATGCCCGAGGAAAACACATCTCTAGGAACTGAAATTTCAACCCACTTGCAGAATGAACAGAGATATCTGAAGATTTTCCTCAAACATTTAGAGTGCCACACAGCAAACCTGAAAGCCTACTAAAATCCAAAATGTAAATATTAACCAAACTACTTCATTTGGTGGTTGCATATTTCATTTCTGGTACCTGCCTGCCTTCATTTGAAATGACTCGAGGTTTCAGAAACGGCAAATAGAGCCAAAGAGGGTAATAGTCTTAAAGACCAGAACACTAGAAGCCATTCAAAGTTTTGTGATGATTCTGAGCGCCTAGAAAACGGAGTCACAATAGGGACGCTGACAGATCTTTCGTTGGAGCATTTTGGCTGCAACACTGTGAATTAGCAAGGCTCATTCTAACAAGCTGTCCTTTCCCCCCCCACTACGTGTATTGCTACATGAAAAGGGCGGTCCACTGGTAAGCGGCTGGAGGCCCAGGATGGGATGACCTCACTCACTCACGTTTTAAGCAAGTGGCCCCACTGCCTGGCGGAAATAGCCATCTCTACTAGAGGAGTGGCAAGCAGCAGTTACAAGCTTAGCTTTTCCAGTCAGCCAGAGCTTTGCCAGCGCGACAATTTCCTACGTGTTACATTTTAATGATCTGAGAAAACAGTTATCAGAGTTAACATCTCTAATTTTACTCTCAACAGACGAAAGCAAAAAAAGAAAGAAAGAAAGAAAGAAAGAAAGAAAGAAAGAAAGAAAGAAAGAAAGAAAGAGAAAGAGAAAATCTCATTAGGCATCTCCACCAAGGTTCCCACTAGGCAGGGAAGGGTTGTTTTTTTTTTTAATCTTAAGTAATTACCTTTTTAGTTAAACACACTCAGTAGATGAAATTAACAAAGAGACTATGACACTAGACAGTGAAGGTGAAAATCCAGAAACACATCGCCTGGCCGCCCACGAACCCGCCGCAAGTCACAGCTGGGTCTTGTAGGTGGGATGCCCCAGTCCCTCTTGTTCCCGGAGGCAGTAACAGCAGTGGCTGGACCCGCGGAATGCGAGGAGCACCTTGTTGGGTCACACACAAAATCACCCGTGCCACAGCATTACAGGAACTTCGTCCAAGTTGCCAAACTTTCATGTATGCAAGAGAACGCAGGGGAGACTCTATGTGCCCATGACCCCCGGGGCCAGGGGTGTGCGACCCTTCAGACACACGCCGCCCTGTAGGCTTCCTCTAAGTTCCTGCAAATCCTCGCCCAGCTCGAGGTCGCCCAGATGCTCCGTCGAGTCCCCTCTCGCGGGCACCTGGGGTAGTCCATGAGCGCCGCCCGCCGCCCTATCCGTGCGGCTAGTCTCCAGAACACCCAGCGGTTGAGCGAACCGCGAGACCCTCAGAGAAGGCCGCGGCGTGGGGAGGTGCAGCCGAGTTGTCCCTTTCTTAAACTGGTCTCTTGGGTGGAGCCCTGGGGATCCGAGACTGGAGTACAGGTGTGGATGTGTGTTGTTGGACCTTGGCAAGATGCGGGTCGCAAGGTGTCCCTCTCGGAAGCCATGAGCTCCACTGGGCACGTCTGCGCCCGGGACCCCTGGCTGCCTTGTTCTAGCGCCCGGCGCGGTCGTCCGAGCCACCCTGCGGCAACTGACAGCTGAACGCAGAGCCGCAGAGCCGCGGTCTCCGCGGAAGGGCCGCGCGTGCGGTGCGGTGGGCAGGAACCCGGCCACCCGGGCTGGCCCGAGCGTGGGCTGGGGCCGGAGGCAGGGCCGTGGGTCTGACAGCTGCGGCGGCTCGGGCTCCGCTCCTCTCCCCACCCGCCCTCCCGCCCCGCGACTGACTTATTACCCTGGGCTCCTCCTCCCCCTGCTGTTCCAAAACACCAAGCGACGCGAGCAAAATACAATGCCGCCTCGCCCGCCGTAAACAGGCAGGCGGGAGAGCGCGCCCCGCCGCCGCGTCCTCCGCTCGGCTCCCACCCCCTTCCCGTTCCTAGAAAATGCCATAAGGCGGCCGTGGGCGGGGAGCGGCCGTCCGCCCTCCGGACTCGCTGTCCGCCGCGGCCCCAAGCCACCCGCTGCCCCGCGAGCCCGCTCCCCGCGCAAACTTGCCTCGCTGCGTCGCCGTGGCCGGCGGCCCGATCGGGCACTCACCTTCCCGGGAACTTTCGTTCTCCTGCGCCGGTCTTGCTCGCGTCTTCCCAGGCCGCAGCCCCCTCCCGGCCGCCGGCGTGGTGGGCGGTCCTGGGGTCACCGAGAGCAGGCGGAGGGGATGCGCATCACATGGCAGCTCGCTCGCAGCCCCCCGAGTCCGGGAAGGGGGAGGGGAGCGACGCGTGCGGCGGGGGCGACGAGGGGAGCGGGCCGCGAGGGAGGAGCAGCGGGCGAAGCGGGACGCGGGGGGCGACCGCAGCCCGGTGCGCGGCCGCGGGGCTGCTGCTGAGACGGCGGCGGCGGGGCTGCTGGCTGCGCTGCGCGGCTCGCGCTCTCCCGGAACGCCCACACTCTCAATCGCTACATTGTTGACATTCGGCGCTGACGTCACCCGCTCCCCATTCACAATAACTTTACGGGAGCCGGGCAGCGCACCTCCCCGGCCGCTGGGGCGCCGTACGCCGGGTGGTTGGCGTAAACCGCTCCGCGAATGGCGCTCCCGGGGCTCGGGCCCGGGCGGGCGAACGGGCGCGCGCTTCGCCGGCTGGCTCGAGGAGGGGGCGCGCCTGTCGCCGCGGCGGACGCCGGTCTCCCGGCTTTGTGCTGGCCGCGCGGGCCTCAGAACCTTGTCTTTCCCTCCCGGAAGACTGCCTTGCTCCGCCTAGCCTTGCCCCGGCATTGAGAATCAGGGGTTGTGGGGCTAGTGGGGTCACGATAGCGACGAAGGCCAGTGTGGCACGTGGGGAGGTTGTCAGAGCCGTGGGCACCTCATCAAAGGGAGAAGGAGACTTGAAACCTGACAGTTCGGGGCTGACTATGCAATTTTCGTGATGGAGCAGGACAAGATGAGCTAAGGACCCCTGGAAAGCTGAGCCCGCCCCCTTCTATGGGAAGTGGGCCTTGACAGAGAGGCTCCCTACCCAAGAGGGTCCTCTAAAGGCCTACACCTTTAAGGGGACCTCTAACCCCCACGCACTGTCTATTGCCTAGTCTAAAAGGAACCCCTTTTCATCCTTAGCCTTAGCTCCCACCGTGTTGCAGCCCCTCTGAACGCCATCAGGGTGCCGCTGCCCATTAAGTTTGATGGCAGAAGACTTGGTGGTGGTTGAAATTTTAAAGACAGTAATTAGGACGTACGTTGTACGTACATTTGCAGTAAAATAAGGTTGTGTTAGTGCAACTTTACCCCTTGCCAAGGCCAGGAAACCGCCATGTTTCCCTAAGCACCTATAACTTGCCCCCCTGTGTAGGGCAGTGTTTCGTATTAGTACACGTGGTGCTGGTTTTTAATGAAGATTATAAAACTTCGGCTGGCTCTACTGAGAGAAGGATCATAAATCCGCCGTGTAAAATGGGCACTGGCATATGCAGAGGAAGCCAGGAAGCTTCGCTCTGGGAGTCTTGTGATATCATCCAAAGTGTCGCTCCAGCCGCCCTCACTTGAGGATTCAGTTTTTGAAAGACTCCGTTCGGGATGTGTGTGTGTGTGTGTGTGTGTGTGTGTGTGTGTGTGTGTGTGTCAATATGCGAGGGTCCCATGCAGGAGGCGGTGCCAAGCTGTTTTTCTAACTGTGGCCCCCCTCTCTTGAGAACCCCGACTCTACATTTCCTGCTAACCGGCTTTCAGACAGTGCCGTTGGTTTCTTGGTTTCTCATCTTGTCCTCTTGAAACAAACGCTCTGCATGGGAAGTTTCTGCCCAACCTGCTGGCAAGGACAGAGCCCTCACTGATCCTGGCCTGCAGCCTGGCGTGGTGTCTCACAGCCCTGAGTGGCTCTGCTGCTGATCTTCATTCTTCCAAACATGTATTGGTTAAAAGCTTTGTGCATTTTAATAGCATCAATAAACGTTTCCCTACATGAGCCAGGCTGGAGAACCTTTCCAAGGAGAACGTTCAAGGCATTTTTTATCGAGCCCACGGTGTCTGCTAGGCTGTGTAGTGTCCCTGGGACGTCAAAAGGTGAGCAGGGGGTTACTGCTGCCAACGTTTCTAGCTTTAGAGAGTTACAATGGCTGTTAAGTGCTTAACTTTAGTTTATACACATAAAAAGAGCAAATGAAATTTTAAACGACAAGAGATTTTGGTAGTAACTCATTTGCAGAGGGTGTCTTGCCTTCAAGGTTCTATCCAATTCCAAAATATTCTCTTCTATGTCTGTGAAGAAGACAAAATCTTTGTGTTTGGGGAGCTTGAAGAAGACTAATAGGGAGTTAGTTGTTCTATTTTTATTTTCAGTAGTTAGAAGGAAGATCTTTGAATCAAACTCCAGAAGCCATATTCCGAAATAGGCATGAAATAGTAACAGTAAGTCAAGTTCTGGACAGGCTTTCCCCAGTACTGCCGCAGAGGTCAGGCTGTGGGCAGCCCCAGCACCTTCATCCTGCTTGTGGGCCAATCTCTGGGGTGTGCCCTTTGGGAATGTACAATGGGAAACAGATGTAAGATTTTCTCCCTGTGTATTCCTGCCAGTAACCCGAGTAGAGGTCAATTTATTTCCCATGCCTGGAACATTCGAGTGTTTTAGATCAGCTTTTTTCCCCTCCCTCCACAAGTACCTGTGTGTTTGACCCTGAAAAATGAACTTTTTTCTAAGTGTGATGTGGGTTAAGAAGGAAAAAGTAAGATATGCACCAAGCAAAGGCCTGAAGAAAGAAAGGCTTGATGTAGGGCTTGATGGGGTGAAGACAATATAATGGTTTTTCCTTAAAGGAAAACAGGAGGCAGAATTTTAAATGTGATACCTTGAATGAGACATGGCAGGGCAATGTCATCACAGAAAGAAGTGGGAGGCTCAGGGCAGGAGCATCAACTCTAAATCCAGGAGGAGCCAAGTTACCTAAGGGAGCTCCTGCTGAGGAGGGGTTCTCACTGAGACCAGCTCCTCAGAATTATGGTCAGCACTTCCTCAAAACCAGATGTTAGGAATAGTGTCTAAACTGTGAAACCTAACCGCAGCAATACACGGGTGACACGGAGGGTGGTGGCATTTGAGGAGGTGAGAATGTGATTAGTTCAGCAGTTGCCGAACCACCTGTTATGTGGAACCAAGCTCCTAATGAGACTGGGATGGGGACAGAGAGAGACAGAGCCGAACTCCACGCCGTGAGTCAGGTTATGTGTTACAGTGACTGGGGGGTTAAGCAAACACAGGAGTGATGGGGTCGATACTACTCTTAGGTTAGACGACTGGGTCAAATAAGTCTCTTAAATGAAGGAACTTTCAAGATGAGATGTGAATGCAGAAAGAAGATGGTCCCTACAACTTGTCTTGAGTGACACAAAGATCTTTGGGTAAGGTAGACTTAGCACTCTTGCTTGGAATAAAACATCCAAGAAGCCACAAGGCCTGAGAACAGAATGGAGAGTAGCAGGCATTTTCACAGGAGGCAAAGTCTCAGAGCTCGGACCAGCCTTTGGTCTCTTATTTTCTGATCTCATTCTCCCTGGAGCAGACATTCTGTGAGGATCTTCCTGCCCAGCCTCCTGGCTAGGACAGAGTATGGGTCCTGACATCCTGGAGCAAATGGAAAGACATAAGACCTTCTGTGGACCTGGCCTCAGCTCCAAAGAGTCGTTTTGTTTGCTTGGCAGAGGGAAGACAGGAATGGATGCAGAACAAGCAGGTAGGAGGCCTTGGGTTGGGCGGAGGAGGTCGCAGCTGGGATCCAGGCAGGATTTACTGATGATCCCATTGTAGAATGTGAAGGAAAACAATTCAGGAAATTATGGGTTTGGGACTGAGTGGCTCAGTCAGTGGAGATTCTATTTAGTGCAGTAAGACTACAGAAGGAGTGGGTATAGGAGGGAAACTCAAGCAGTGGGTTTGGACATCTCCCAGACAGCTAAGTGAAAAAAATTCCACTACAGTAAGATATAGGCATTAAAATTTAGGAGAGAGGCCCTGGAGTGGGGCAGGGGGAGACTTGTGGATTAGCACCTGGAGTAATCCAACATTTAGAGGTCAGGGGTTGGGAAGGTGAAGACAATGAGGAAGACCCAACCAGTGAGACCAAGGAGCAGCCGTGACAAAGGAGCACAGTATGCTGGAAGCAAAGGGCGAGAGCAGATTTTGAAGAGCAGGGCTTGATCAGCTGAGCCCATGCTACTGATGGGGTGTGGGGATCCGTGTTGGTGTGGAGCCCTTGGTATCTCTGACAGCGGGGCAGGTGGTAGAGGTGAAGCCTGGCTTGGTGAAAGAGTAGAGTTCTTTAAGTTGTGCTTTGTCATGAAAGGAGATAGGGGAACTTGGAGACAGCTACTGGGGAAATCAGAACTTACTGTGGGTCAATAAACCCTTGCAGGGCACAACCATGGCTATCAAGACAAGAGGGATGGCGTCTGGGGTGAAAACTCTTGAACTGGAGTAGACCTCGCATTCATATAAGGACAGTACGTCCCTGGCAAGGTGGGAATGCAGTGCAATTGGCTAGGAAGGGCCCTTGACTGTGGTTCTGAAGAGTCTGGTGAGCCCTTGTCTGGGTGGATCTATTCCCACAGAGGATATGCCGTGGGCTTTGTCAGCAGACAGTGGAGGAAGGTAGGCTGTCAGAGTGGAAGGGAAGAGAAAAGTGGTGCCAAGAGATGCTGCCGGATCTCTGGCTTGGAGAGCGTTGGCAGGGTCTTTATGGACATGTTGCTGCCTAGGAGACTGATTTCTCACTGGTCCATTTCTCCCGCGTTGTGAACAATAATGAGTGCACTCCAAATCAGAGAGCACTGTGGTTTCTGATGTCGTTAGGATCCGACACGATTTTGATCCCAGTTATTGTGAGATTTGGCTGGTAGCCTCTTCTGTCTTGAACCGACATGTTTCACAAAGCAGGTAGCAGACAGAGAGATGAGCGGCACATCAGGCTAAATCTACATAGGAGAAAGAGCGCCTGTCGACTTGCTTTGGCGAGTTTGCTGGAGGTGGTGATAACAGAACTGGGTTTTAAAAGATGAGGAGCATTTGCCAAAGACATAAGAAGGCTATTCCAACTAGAATTGGAGTACTGAGTCGAGATGGTTAGAAGTAACATCCACATCAGAATACAGGACTGGAAAGATAGACATGGACCAGCTGCTGGAGACTTACTTTCAGCCATAGTATGAAAATTCTTATGTTTTTCCAAGGAGGTGTTCATAATGGGAAGAAGCTGAGAAAAGCTGGAGATGATAGCTGGGACCCCAAAGTGGTTAGCAGGGCAAGGAACCAGGGCAGGTAGATGGGAGAGGGTTATGGTTTAAAGGCCACTTGCATATGGACGGTGAAAGAGAGGAAGGAAAAACAGGAGGACAGAAGGATAGGAGTCTTCTAGTCGACCTAGACTAGAAGACTCTCAGTCAGGATGTAGGAGGAGGGTAAAGGCAATTATAGAGTAGAGGCGGTAGAGCAAGGATCAAAAGTGGCTGGTGAGTTGACTCAGTGTGTAAAAGCAATTGCTATGCAAGCCTGATAATGCGGACTTGATCCAGAGAACCCACATTTAAAAAGAGGCAGATGTGGTGTCACACATCTGTAATCCCAGGTCTCCTGAAATGAGATGGGAGAGTCAGGGTGATGAATCAAATAGAAGTTCCAGAACCAGCTAGCCTGGAGGACAAGGCATGGCAGAAACAGCCTTAACACAGTAGGTGAGAACTGACTCCTGACAGCTGTCCTCTGACCTACACACACTTAGGCATGTGTGAACTCACACCCAGACATCATACACATACATATAACAGTAAAGAGAACATCTGAAGAATTCAAATCTGGAACCCTAAGGAACAGTTGAACATGGGGGGATGGGTATAAAGGACAAGACGTTCACGAGACAGGTGGGGACAGAGCAAGCAGGAAGGTAGAACTGAAGAGCAAAGGAAGGCCAGGAGAAGGATGCGGGACCTGGGAAGGACATCCTTGGCCAAAGCTCGTCCAGTGAGACAAGCTGCTCAGTCAGATGTCAGCAAGTGGAGGCGCACTGCAGGGGATGGGTACTGCGCAGGAGAAGGGGCCCAGGAGAGCTGAAGACTGGCACCGAGGGAGGCTTCTGGGCAGGGGAAGAGGCAGAGTGAGAGGGCAGAGCTGGGAACAGCAGCGCCGTTGCGGGTAGAAGAGGATGTAGGGAGCAAGTCGAGAACCCTCTATCAGGAAGTAGTCTGGGGTAGGAGGAAAGATGGAAGAGGGTGAGCATTGAACATAGCGTGAAGTGCATGCAAGAATCCCCCACCTCCCCATCATCCAATGTGGGACTTGAAAACCGCCTGGGTTTCAGGGAAAACCAAGAGCTGGAGGATGCATGTGGGAGATAGGGAGAGAGATTTCAAATTAAGACAGACAAAATAATAACAGCCGCAGTAAACAGATCCCTTTCCTTTGATCCCATCTTGAGAGCTAGGCAATTCCTTTCCTCCTCCACCTGCTGTGATACTTGGATATTCTCATTAATAAGTGAGTCAAGTGTCCATCTCTTCATGCTGCCCACCTGAAAAAGATGTCTTCCATCAACCGACTGGTTTCACGGTTCATTACATCATTGCTCTAAAGAAACATGGAAAGGTTTGACCACAGACAAAAGTGTCTGACAGTTTTCAAGTCTGTGAGGAGAAGGCCATAATGGTTTTCTCTAATAAAAATACACTTAAAGAACTGTTTTCCTAACCCGACTTAGGACTGCTTACAGGACACAGACAGTTGAGTTCATTAGCCCAGTGGCAATTTCCCCAAAGAATCACTGAGACTGTACTTACAGTTTCTAATCTATTTTTAAGAATTGTTTATGTGATATAATTACACAAGGGCATCCAACCCTAACAGTGCTAACAGCCATGTGCTGGGCAGCACAGCTGGCAGTGGCCACCTGTAGCTCTCAGCCCAGTGTGGACAGAGGAGAGAAGCAGGCTGTCACCATGGAGTCCAGGGCCAAGATAGTGATCCTCCTGCCTCTAACTCTCCAGGGCCTGGATTGTAGATGTATGCTACACACTCAGAATGACAGTTGGGCCTTATATGTTTATGGATTTTCCTAAGATGTTCCCAAGGTAGGTTACCTTTCCCATATCTCAAGGTAGGGCCACCCTTCCCATACCTCAAGGTGGGTCCACTCACTCCCATACCTCAAAGTAGGTCCTTCTGCTCCCATACCCCCAAAGCCATCTTTGACTTCAAGTTTCATATATAGGAGAGACTCGGGCCTTGTGACTTGACCAGAAACGGGCTTTTAGTGGCCTTGTGGGAACTGAAGCATGTTGGGTACATGTGCCCCTCCTCCACTTTAGCACCTTGGGGTTTGTAGCTTCCCCAGGTCTTGTCAACAGCAGGCTCCTGTTGACAGGTTTTCTGTATCTTAATTTTCTGAATCTGGAAAAGCTGGTGTTGTGAAACATGGGTTGATCTGCTATGACTCTCAGGATTAGTTCCGGGCTGTGGTCCAGAGAAGGAACCCAGGCTCAATGGCCAGCTTGCTAACCTTAGAGAAGGAGATGGTGTCCAAGAACGCTTATGCATTAATTCTTTATAACCCCATGTGGTTGTCTGAAGAAAAGCAGACTTCATTCTGGAAATCTAAGTAAACAACATATGTATGTATATGTATGTGTGTGTATTAATTTCAACCCTTCCTTTTTTAAGTTCAGTGACAGATAATATGTTTATCTTTATGTCTGTCCTTATCTGTTACCTGCTTCTTGGACTGCAAATTCATTTCTGTAACAGAGAATTGTCAGGACTATGCAGAGAGACCTTGTCTTACACACACACACACACACACACACATGTTCATACACATTCAAATACATACACACACATTCTCACATACAGGTGTACACACATGTATACTCACATACATGCATGCACATGCAACATGCACACAAAGCTTGAAATAATGTACAGAAAAGCTGCAAGAGTGATAGATACAGCTATCATATGTCCTTAAGCCAGACATTCTAACTGCTAACATTTTAATACATTTTCTATCTATTTTAATATTTATATTTGTTACTTCTATTTATGTATGGGGGATGGGATGTACGCATGGGTGCAGTGCCTCTGGAAGCCAGAGAGGGAATTAGATCCCCTAAAGCTGGATTTGCAGGTGACTGTGAGGCACCAGATGTGGGTGCTATGAACCAACCAGGGTCCTCTGCAAGAGAAGCAAATGCTCTGAGCCTTGTCTCTAATACATCTTCTCTTTTTATACATATACCCACTGCCATTATTATTTTTCTGAATATTTTATTTCATTTCATTTTTTAATGAATTTTCTAGGTCAGCATACAAATTAGTGGGTTCTACACGTGTTTTCATGCGTGTGCCGTGTTTTCTCCTCATTGTTTCCGTTCGTTGCTAAATGTCGTCAACATGATGCTCCACTGAGCCCTGCACGCGCCAGTGCACAGGTCCTCAAGCAGCAACACCACACGATTGTGGGTGTCATGCAAACAAAAGCCCTAAGCTCTGCTACTGCAGGTCCCCTCTAGGTGGTCTATAATCTAGACTTGTAAGCTAAACTCAACCCGTGGTCTCCTGATTTGCGTCTTGTCCGGATAGTTTATTACAGCGGCAGAAAAGAAACCAGAACGAGTTGTGTTTCATTGTGGCTTTGATTTGCATTTCTCTGATGCTTCGTGATAGTGAGCAACCTTAATGAACTTGCCGGCTGTGTCTGTATTTTCATCAGGTGACTATCTGTTTATGAACTTGCCGGCTGTGTCTGTATTTTCATCAGGTGACTATCTGTTTATGAACTTGCCGGCCGTGTCTGTATTTTCTTCGGGTGACTATCTCTTCAAGCCCCTTTCCTATTTACCGACCAGGCTTCCGCATTTCTGAACTGCAGAAGCTCTTTGTGCTCTAGATGTTGTTCTCTTGTGTTTACAGCTTGCAAACATTTCTGCCGCCTGGCAGCTTACTTTTTCACTGCCTGGTCTGCATCCTTAAATGGAAGTTTAAGATTTAGCTCTAAACTCATCCATTCATTTCAATGATCTATTTTTACTGTACTTTTGGTGGCGTACCCAATAAATCACTGCCCAGTTCCACGTCAAGGAATTTTCCCTTTGTGTTAGTTTTAACTCTTATATTTAGGTTTTGCTTTTATTTTCAGTTGTTTCTTGTGTGTGTGTGCATACAGTGTAAGGTAAAGGTCCTACCTCATTCCTTCATATTTGTTTTCTCAGTCATTTGTTGGAAGATTTTTCTGCCCATGTTAAATGGCTCCATCACTTGACACTGGTCAAACACCATTTGACACTATTGGTGAGAGCTAATTCCCAGACAGTTCTCATTTAGACATTTCTATATTTTTGCGAGCACAATACTGTTTGTATTACTATAGTTTTGCAATAAGTTTGGAATCAGAAGGACTAGGGTTACCAAATTTATCTTTCTTTCCAAGATTTTATTGGCTTTACAGTGTGCCTTGAAATACCATATGATTTTAGAGTGATTTTTTTAATTTTTCACAAAGATGTCTGAGATTTTAATAGAGGTTATATAAAGTCTGTAAATCAGTCTAGACTCAAACATCTTGAGTCTTCAAAAATCCATGAATATCAGAGACAATGAGGTGGCTCAGTGGGTAAGGGCACCGTCTATAAAAAAAGATTGGCAACCTGAGTTCAACATCCACGACCCATAGGTCGAAGGCACCTAATGCACAGTATCATTAGGAGCAGGTTCGGGAATTCGTTCTTCTTTCTAAGTGCTCTGTCTGCAATAGCTTCCTTTGTTGGGGTGACTGTGCTTCGTCCTGCCTGTTTAATTGGGTTGTCATGGGTCTCAGCACTGAGACTCCTATGCAGAAGGCACGTCTGGGGCAGCCTTCCCCATTCTGCGCTGCTTCTACAGAACAGCTGGGTAGTCGGGTAGTCGGGGAAGAAGACAAAGTCAGCTCTCATTGTTCCAGAGGCTGAACAGTTCAAGATCGGGGTGGAGGGCAGCTACTGACAATCCTAGGGCAGAACGTGAAAAGGCTTTAAGAAAAAGTAGGATGGAGGGAGAGGGGGCCAACGCCATTTCCATGACAATAAAGCTACTACCATCTTAATGTCCTTACTCACAAATCACTTTCTTTTAGGGCTTACCTCCCTGGACTGCATAGCATTGGACTCTGAGAGCCCCTTCAAACCCTGGCAGAGACAAACCAGAAGTCATAGCCAATCTAACCAATCTGAGAAATAGGGAAGTTGGTGTCCCGGAGTGAACGGATTTCCTAAAGGTACCCCATCAAGTATCAGAAGCAGGATTTGAACTCACACAGCCTGGTCCCAGATCCCACGCTCTGCCTGCTAATGCCTCACCCTGTTCCACATACTAAATGGATGCCAACGGCCCTGGCAGCTGTGGGGAAATTAGTAAATGGTGCGATGTGAAATTTTCTAAAATTGAAAGCAGAAACTTTGATCGTGTGCTGACATAATGCCAAATCACTTTCTGGAATCGACTGTCAGAGTTGGGACCCCGTTTGGTTGTCGTTAGGACTGTGCCCTTTTCTACGGTGGTATATGGTATATACCCTGGTAAATAAGGGCCAGTTAGCTTCCTTAGTAGGGAGCAGCCAGCAGGGAGGCGCAGGGGGCAACTTTTGTTCTCCAGAAGCTTGTAGCCCTTCCTTGGCTGTCCTTGAGGGACAGCGCTGTCTCCTGCTTGGTGAGTCCTATGGCTCCCTCTGCTTTGTGTGCAGCTCTGCTCTTCTTGCCTTTGCCTGTGTGACAATGCTGGAGCAGAGGGAGTGATGGGATCAAACTCAGACCCACGGCCTCAGAAGTGCTGGGCTGGCACAAATCTTTTTTTTTCTTTTTTTTTTTGGTTTTTCGAGACAGGGTTTCTCTGTGGCTTTGGAGCCTGCGCTGGAACTAGCTCTTGTAGACCAGGCTGGTCTCAGATTCACAGATATCCACCTGCCTCTGCCTCCCGAGTGCTGGGATTAAAGGCGTGTACCACCACCGCCTGGCGCTAACTCAGACTCTTTCTCTCTTGAGTTGGGGGTGGCCTGGTGTAGCTCCCAGCAGTCCTGGCTTCATAAAAACCCAGGTTCCAATCTCTGTCTACAGGCTCCAAAGAATGTCATTTCACTTCTGCGAGCTTCGGTTCCTTCATTGATAAAATTGTCATTAAAACTTCATAACGGGAAGTCATTCATAAGTGAGCCAATGAGATGACAAGAGCAACAGCAACCAGCCAAGCCTCTGGAGCATTGAAGCTGTTTAATTAAATCGACTTTTCTTAGTTCGTGACCCATTCATAAATTTGATGCAGACCAGAGGTGAGCAACCTAGCACACACCATTCCTAGAGCAGTGTTTGCCTGTCAGTGACCAGGACTGGCCCGAGGGCAGGACGGAAGGTGGGGGCACAAAACGGGAAACTCCATCAACTTGTTAGCTCACTGGAGGTTAAAGAATGATGGAGTTATTTCTGCCTTGGGTCTTTGGTGTTTAATTAGATCATATTTCTACTGCAAGAGGAAGCAGCTTACTCAAGACACTGCAAGAAAGTGGTGTTGAAACTACTGTAAAGAAACCCCTGGGCTCAATTGGAAACAGAGATTTGGAAGTTGTCAATAATCCTGATCCGTCTCCCGGGGGGACTGTATGGCCTTTGCTTTCCTCTGAGTGTCTCTGCTCCACTCCTGTCACAGAGGCAAGCTTGTCTGCTTATTCAGGATGTCCTGATATCTAGTGCCCCGCCAGCTGGCACTCCTGGGTAAGTCTCCAGGTCAGTGATTAGCAGCCTCCACTTGCTAATCTTGCCTCTAACCCTCTTCAGGATGTTTGGAGGAAGTGGGGCTTCCATCTTTGGCTTCTACCCCAGCCCTTGAAGATGTGTGCAAAGGCTGCCCCTTTCTTAGCAGCTCCAACCTCTGATGCACCCTAGGTCGTGTACTCAACCCCAGTAGATGTGTCTCTGAGGGAGAAGGCCACCACCAAGAGAGGAACTCTTTGTCTGTGACCCCCTCCTCCCCAGGAGCTGCAACTAGAAAAGAAAGCCCAGGGCTTCCAGGTCAGTTCAAACTGCACCAAACCACTTTTCTCTCCCAAGCTCTAAACCTGTTTGGTTTCTTCCGAGGCTCCCTCTTGGATATTTTCTCTGCTTATGACTGTTTACCTTAAGGGATATTCTCTCTCTCTCTCTCTCTCTCTCTCTCTCTCTCTCTCTCTCTCTCTCTTTCTCTCTTCCTCTCTGTCTGGCAGATGTGTTTGTTCCCTGGAACCCCAGGGAAACTAGGGTGTG
>JAQHUG010000092.1:4966614-4982562 GCA_028555095.1 Dicrostonyx torquatus
TGCCGTGACGGAGAAACTGGGTCACAAAGGCTTCCTACGGCTGAGAGAGAGCATCGACAATACAGCCTAGGCTAGAAACCAGAAAACATTAGCGTTGAGTGTTTGCTGGAATCCAAGACTAATTCAGCTTCCCAACAATTCCCACTTTAACATGGAGACGAAACTCCTACCGTTCTCTTCTGGCTTGGAAGCGGACCATGTGTAAATGTCTAGAAGCACCAGGTAACCGTTTCCTGATGGTCCTTTCTGAGAGCCCCCCTTGGGCAGCTCTCCTGGTCACAACGGACACCCGTGCCGTGCTACTTCTAACAGTACATTGTCTTTTGTCTTGTGCACACAGAGTCAGCACCAAGACAGTCAACTTAGACTTTAGTATAATTTAGAAAAGTAAATAACAGATTCTTTTCAATAAAAAAGGAAATGAAATAAAAAAATAGAAAAGGAAATGAAATAAAAAACAATACTAGTTTCATTTACTAAACTTGAATGACAAGCTTGGACAGGTGAATTGGGCACACGGGGACAGTCAAAGCAGACAGGCGCATGAAGACAGCTGTGACTTCTCCATTCTGAGATTCTTTGGGCTTGGGGGCTTCAGCTGGGCTCCAGGTTACTTTAAAAAGGAGTTTTATATAAATATGTTTCTGCTTATATTAACAACGCTTTCTGTGAGCACAGACCTATTTGATGCTAAGATGTATAGCAGTATAAACCTTAACGCTTAGACATCCGCAAATCAAAATCTAGACCCGACCCCTGTCTAAATACAACTTGATCCTTGCATTTTGATTTGGGTGGGAAAGTCAAGCCACAACTTGTTCAGAAGCACTTTCGAGTTCACACAGTCTCCCAGCAGACTGCTCCCCAGGTCAAGGGTGGTCAGTCCTATTTAGGCAACCGTGGTAAAGGAGATTGAAGGCCAAGTACATCTGGGGGTTGTAGTAACTGCTTAGCGCTTGCGCACCAACACACAGCACCCTAGGAGCTTTCAGCCTCGTGCTTCACGCTCCACTAAAATCCGTAAGGCTCAGCAGTCATCTCTCTCAAGAGTCAGAGTCTCTCAGATGCAGGCGACGCTCACGGCTCCTGAATGTTTTTCACGTCACCTGTCGAAAGAAATAGCCATGCCAAAACTTTCAAGTTCGCTTTTAAATAGATTTAAGTGATTCCAAACGAAAATATATCCTCCCCCCCCAACATCTCATGTTTTAGAATAATAATAATAATTGCTGCTCTTGCCATTGATCTGGGTGGTAGCCTGGAACATCAAGTGTGTTATTTGCTTAATTTTCATAACAACTCCGCAGGGTAGGTCTTATTATCGCTCTTGTACAGATGAACAAATTAAGGGTTAGATAGGTTAATATGCCCAGTGCTATGTAGCTAAAATTGGCCCACTTGGTATTTAAATCCTGGCATTTATGACCTCCCTGAGCAGTGAAGAGACAATCCTGGGAAAAACTGTGTTGCTTCATGTCATGAATCTGATCTGTCCTCTTTTAGAAGGAGACTAATTATAATAATTCTGATAGTACCCTAAAAATGACGTCACCAGACGGTCACAACTTTTTATTGACAAACTGCTCCATTGTACTCTAGCTTAGTTCTTCATTCTTACTTCATGGGTTGGTTTCCTTCTTGAGATGTTTTTTTCATCTTTCTTTTTATTATTATTATTATTATTGTTAAAGATTTTAGAGGTGGGTTTTGTCCTGTTCCTTTTCTCCTCCTCCTTCACCTCAGGCTTCTAACATGCCATCATGTAACATAGGTAGCAGCTTAATAATTACAAAGCGTTGTCTGGAAATTAGTTGTTACACGTATAAATCTCGTGAGTATTTAGGCAGGATTTTCCCCCTCTAAATACAGTGTACTTATAAAGGGTAGGGTAGAAGTCAGAGGTTCACAACTCAGTGTGCTCTCTCTCAGAGTGAACACCCAGCAGCCAGACCAAGGATGAGAACATCAACAGTAGAGCCCCTGGTGCCCAGAACGTAGCTGGGATATCACTGTAGAGCCAATTTATGGAAGTGATCTTCCGAAAGGTGAGACTACATTTGAAATGTACTCCATGATGCTCTGTTTCACGTTCTCTGCTTCCTAGTTTGCTCACACCTGTTCTCTTAACCCACAGTGTGTTTAAAGAGATGCATGGCTGGACAATGCACCACCATAGGAATGCTTCTCTCTCTCGATGCTCACATCAAAACTCAGCAGTCTCTGGTCACCTTCTCCTGGCGATTCGTTAAGATCTGGTTCTCATAGTAACCATCTTAAAAAGACGCTGCTGTTCTGAATTGTGAAATGCTGTTTGTCATTAAGAAGCAATGTGCGATTATAACGTCACATTTGCTTACCAGTGGGTCTGAGTTAATTTTTACCAAAGAAGAGTGGTCTCAGCCAAAGCCTGCCGGTTTTCTTTTTTGATTTATCCACACAAAGGATGCTGACATGTGTGTGTGTGTGTGTGCGTCTGTGTGTGAAAGAGAGAGAGAGAAAATCTATACTGTCATACTGTGCTCTTTCTATCTCAGCCCTGTGAGTGCTAAGATTACAGACACACCACCATGTCTGCCTAGGCGCGTTGACTTTTGAATATGACTGTTAAACATAATAATTCAGGAATTGTTCTTTGTCTGTCTTTCTGTTTCAGTGATAGCTTCCCTATCATCAGAGGAAGATCTGCCACCGTGGCAGACGCCAAAGCAAGCATCGCTTCTGTCAGGGAATGAGAGGCAAGCCTCCAGCACGATGGGGAACGTGCACATTCTGAGAGTCAGACTGCTCACGTGAGGGAGTCAGTTATGCTTTAGAGATGAGTCACACAGAGTGGCACAGATGGTACAGAATGACGTCTCAAAGATGTGAAAAATATGGACGGAACCCACAGCAAAGACTGGCAACAAGGTGAGGAGTGCAAGATGAATGAGGCCAACCCTGGAGGACGCAGACTGTCTAATTCCAGGGCTACCACTTGGCACGGAATGATCTTGGTGAAGACTCCTCATCTTGAGCTAAATGGTTTCTTTGTCAGATGATCCCTAAGACTCCAACACTTGAGAACAGAATGCGGCACTTCAGGAGCTCTCGACTGTGGAGAAAATACAGAAGCGTGGGTAGCAGCTTAGACATTGCTGGACAAATGAGGCTGTGACCCAAACCTTTTGCTTTAATAATATACTTGATTGATTCTTTGAGAATTTCATAAAATGTGTCTTGATCACATTTGTTCTCCACTCCTTTCCTCTGCTCCTCCCACATCTACCCCATCCTCACCCCTCTGCCCACTTCATGTTTTCTTTTGGTTCTAGAAAAGTCTGTCTCAAAGCTGATGTCTTAAGATAATGTCTAAGGGTCCCCTGACTCTCACAGACTTTTCACCACTCTTCTGTGATGTTCCCTGGGCAAAGTGTAAGGCTTAAGTTTTAGGCATCTGTTTTTGAAAATTTCATGTAACCATTCTTTTTATCCCCCCATGCTTTCCAGTGGTTGGCTTCAATACTGGGTCAACACATTGCATGTGATAACGGGGAAACTAAAAGTAAAGGATTATGGAATGTTATCATTTAAAACAAACTTGTACGTCATTTTTTTCATGGGAAGAGCAGGGACCAGTGGGTACATATTTGGCTCCTACAGAGATGGTTAAGTTGGTGCTGGCTATTGCCAGCGCTCTCCCACAGGCAGACCAGCCTTTCCTGCAGTGTGCAGCATGCCCATCCCCTTCCACCTAGCTGCAGTCTGGCGTTTTCTTTCTCTGCACCGCTAGTTACTCAGAAAACAAAAATTTAGAAAACAGACACAAAGAAGGCGTTACTGTTTTAAGTTGTTTCTTTGAAGTCTTTTTGTTTTGTTCCTAGGTTATTATTGCATAGTTTTCATAATTTATATGATGTAATTTTATGTCCTGCTTAGGACTTTCAGTTTTTATTTCTATGATGGCAGCAATAAGCACTTACTGAAAGTAGTTTTGTGTTGAAACCGCAAGTTTATCAACGTTGGGAAAAGCTGCAGCAGTTGCTAAGAGAAACTGATACTTTGTTCCCATAGAAACTGTTGTCTTAAAATGAGAACTATAGATTCTTTAGTTTCAAAGAACAAAAAACTAGTTTGAAGTAGGAAGGATTTCAGTCTTTCTGGAAGAAAATATAAAACTGCTACCTTTAGATTAGAAAGGTTACATGGTTACAGTCTCCTAAAGGAGAGCCACTCCAGGGCCCTTTTCTTTTTGGTGGCCTTAGGGATGGAGCCCAGGGTTTGTCTGGCTTAGTAAATGCTCTACCAAAGAGTCCTTCTATGCCCTCAGCATTCAAGGTGATAACTTTATAATGTTCTCTCAGTTTCCCTTGCGTTCGTGGCAGTGTGTGGTGATGCCTGGTGGCAGAGCAGAGATGCTAGGCCAGGCAAAGCTTTGCCTTCTATTTTGATAACAGATAAGTGGGTCATTTGGTCATTACTGAGGTTCATAAGTTTTGATGGGAAGCCACGGATCATTATGGATATCCCTCTCATCCAGCCATTACTGTGGTCCATAGGTTTTGATGGGAAGCCATGGAGCACTGTGGATATCTGCCCATCCAGCCATTACTGTGGTTCATAGGTTTTTTACAACTGGGTAAGCCTATGGTTTCTAATCTCTCTTTGCAGTTTACATGGCACACACAAACACACACCCCGCCAATACTGTGAGAGTTAGTCCTCAGAAAGGAGGCGTCCCAGGTCAGTTCCAGCTTGATTTCTTGAAGGCTGGTGTCTGGACGGTGTGGTAGCTTCAACAACAGGGTTTTACCTTCAAGTCCTGGGAAGCCCCTAAGGGCACTGGCAATGGTCTGTATTATTCTGTGAGTTGCTTAGAAGCCCCCTGGCTGGCAATTCAAACAGAGGCTTTCCGTGCCTGGCTTGTGTGAGTCTAGGACTCTTGGTGTGTGTGAGCAAGTAGTTATCACCCCGAGTGGCATTACTTCATTTCAATTATTTATATACATGTACACATATGCCTAGACAGTATGTGTGGCACTTTTACGTTGTGGGTGATGAAGAGCTATCTAATTAGATTTAAAGCTCGCTCAACAGAAGTGAATTCAGGCCTGGTACTGTAAATCTAGCCAATTACCCACCATTGGAGAGGTCACAGACCTGGGAGGAAAGCCCCCTACTGCCATTTTCCTAAACCAATGTAATTTCTAACTAATCTAAATATTTACTCTTATGTCCTTAGAAGCGTAGCTCTGGCCTCTCACCAAAGAAGCTCCATTTCACAACAGATGGGGAGTACTGTACAGACCAACAACTGGTTACAATCAGGGAACAAGTGACTGGGGGGTCCAGCCCCAACTGGGATAGCTGCGAGACAACTGCTACCCCTACGGCTCAGGGGAAGCTGCAGAAGGAGTGGAAAGATGGCGAAAGCCAGAAGCCCAGAACATCTGCTGTGAGACAGTGTCTTCTGGACATGACAAGGTCCCAGCCCTAGAGATGAGTTACAGGAAGTCCATGGCTGTTGAGAGAGGGCAGGTCTGCCTCCTCCAGGGATTACCTCCTGGCTTGATTGTCCAGTACCAAGTAGTAAGTCATGGACATGTAGAGACGAGAAAAGGTAAATGGACTCAATAGATTATATAGACATGTGTGCACACATATGTTATGTGTATATATATATGCAACAATGATAACTAAAGAAGAGATTATGAATTTTGGGAGGGTGGGAGAACTTGGGGGGCAAGGGTGATGAAGATTCAGTGATTATATATGAAGTTCTCAAAATGCAAAAAAAGTTGTAAAAGAAAAAGTCAAAGAGTTAGAAGTACCATAAAATATTATAGTGATATTTCAATACTGTTATTTACTTAAAATTCTAAATTAATTTATTTTTATTTATTGTTTGAGACAGGGTCTTGCTATGTTGTTCAGGCAATTCTCCTGCCTCAGTCTCCTGATTGCTATGATTATAGGTGTCTTCTACCAAGTTTACCTTTCTTTTTAAATTTTAATTGTAACTAATATATTTATATAATTTAGAATAAACAAATTGGAAAAATACTTATTTAGAAAGTTCTGTCCTAGTCTACACTGATCTTTGGTAGGTATTTTTTTTATATTTTTATATCTATTTTCAATGTCCTTATTTGGCTTTAAATTTTAAATAGCATAGATTCACTGCACAAAACAATGCATTTTGTTATGACATTTTCATACAGGTATATCATTGTCATTGTTCATATTCTTTTTTTCTCTGATAATTTTTTATTACTTTATAAATAATAGGAATCAAAATTTCCACTTCCTCCCCTCCTCCCACTTCCCTCCTGCTCCCCCACTCCTCCCTCCCCCCCTCCAGTCCTAAGAGAGGGCAGGGTGCCCTGCCCTGTGGGAAGTCCTTCCCACTCCATCCAGGCTTAGGAAGGTGTGCATCCAAATAGACTAGGATCCCAAAAAATCAGTACATGCAGTAGAGAAATCCCAGTGCCATTATCATTGGCTTCTCAGTCAGCCCCCATTATCAGCCATATTCAGAGAGTCCGGTTTGATCCCATGCTTGTTCAGTCCCAGTCCAGCTGGCTTTGGTGAGCTCCCATTAGATCAGGCACACTGCCTCAGTGGGTCTGCCACAACCCCTTGTGGTCCTGACTTCCTTGGTCATATTCTCTCTCCTGCTCTTGAACTGGGACCTTGGGAGCTCAGTCTAGTGCTCTGATGTGGGTCTCTGTCTCTATCTCCATCTGTCGCCGGATGAAGGTTCTATGGTGACATTCAAGATAGTCATCAGTGTGATGGGACAAGGCCAGTTCAGGCACCCTCTCCTCCACTGCCCAGGGTCCTAACTGGGGACATCCCTGTGGACATCTGGGACCCCCTCTAGAGTCAAGCCTCTTGCTAACCCCACAATGCCTCCCTTAATTAAGATATCTTCTTCCCTTCTCCCATATCTGTCCTTCCTCCATCTCAACCATCCCACTCCCCCAAGCTCTCCCGAACCCTCCCCTTCTCCCTTTCCCCCCACCCCACTCCCACTCCCATGCTCCCAACTTTTGCCTGGCGATCTTGTCTGCTTCCAGTTTCCAGGAGGATCTATATATGTCTTTCATGTTTTTTAAGGCAATATCCCTAAGGGTGCAAAAGCGGCATGCACACTGGTGGTAACCAGCAGCTCTCTAATTGGACTTAAGGCCTTCTCGACAGAAGGGAAATCATGCCTTGTCCTGGAAATCTAGCCAGCTTCCCAGGGCGAGTGAAATCATGAATCTTGGAGAAGAACCTGCAATCACTAATTTACTAAACCAGCAGAGTCCCTAACTACATTCTAAATATTTGTCCTTGTACCTGCAGACAAGACTAAGTCTCATCCTTTTTCAAAGAAATGTCTCCTTGCCACAGACAGAGATCTCCACAGAAAATCACACCTGATCACAATGCAAAGAACAGGTGGCCATGCGGTGTCCAGGCTGAACAGATACAACTTTTGTACCTAAGGCTTGGGGATCATAGTGGAAGATGGGATGGAAAGAAGAACTTGGCTGTGCAACTGAGTCTCCTAGAAATGTCAGAGAAGCTACACCCGTGAAGTCTCATCAACATGGCTGCCTAACCAAGACCTGAGCAATGACAACACTGACAGACATGCTAACATGGAAGGAAGAAATGTCATGGGACCACAACCCTAGATGAAGAACCACAGGCAACTAAGAAAGCCCAGGATGGGAGAAATGGTCTTCCCTAGGGAAGAGCCCCCCCATTGGTTATCCAAGACTAAGTGGCCAGATCTATAATTACATATACACACGTAGCATTATACAGACTGAGTAAGCTCCATTTATATATTTAGGAATATATTTCTGTCTTAGTTAGGGTTTCTATCTGCTCAGCGGGGAGAAAAAAGAGGCCTGTGACAAGGTTTCCCTGAAAGTTCCCACTACCTCCTGAGATGACCACCAACTAGAGACCAAGCCGTCAGCATGACTTGCGGAGACATTTCACAATCTCGTGATAATAAATTTGTGCATACATCATTTCATAAGTGCATGTGCACATCCATCTGTCAGGGAAAGGGCACCACGACCATGGCAACCCTAGAAGGAAAACATTTAATTGGGGTGACTGATTTACAGTTTCAGAGATTCAGTCTGTTATCATCATGGCGGGAAGCATGGCAGCATGCCTGCAGACATGGTGCTGAGAGTCCTACCTCTCGCAGGCAACAGGAAGTTAAAACACTTGGCAGTATTCTGAGCAGAGGAAACCTGAAAACCTGCCCCTATAGTGACATACTTCTTCCAACAAAGCCACACCTCTTAATAGTGCCACTCCTTATAAGCTTATGGGGACCAATCACATTCAAACTTGTATATATATATATATATATATATATACTTGGTTACATATATATGGTTACTTGTTCGCAGAGCACCGGCTGGAGAAGTTCTCTAGTTGGTGGTCATCGCAGGAGGTAGTGGGAACTTTCAGGGAAACCTTGTCACAGTCCTCTTTTTTTCTCCCCGCTGAGCAGATAGAAACCGTAACTAAGACAGAAATATATTCCTAAATATATAAATAGAGCTTACTCAGTCTGTATAATGCTACGTGTGTATATGTAATTATATATAAAATAACAATGTAAAAATAGAGGCCATGAATCTGAAAGAGGGCACATGGGAAAGGTTTGAAGGAGAAACAGGAAAGGGAAAATCGATGTAATTGTATTTGAATTTCAAAAAGTATAGTTTCCTAGTCCAGATATATTCAACTACAAATATATAATGCTCTCTGCTTTCCTGTTTATACAAAGGTTAGCAAATAGTATGTCCTTCTCTGTGCCTTACAGCTATTAATTACATCCTGAAGATCTTTCTACCTCAGTGAACAAGAATCTCCTCCTCTGCTTTTACACGGCTAAGTACTATTCATTGTGCATCTACTGGGTTTTCTTCATCAGCCTCCTTACTGCATCAGTCCAAGTTCTTCTGAGATAAAGTCAACGGGATGAACACACAAAAGAGCTTTAGGATAAGGAGCCTTATCTGTGGAGGCTTGAGGCTTCTAAGATGTGCTGAGTGTGTCTATACACTGGAGGAAGGGCAGCTCTGTTATGAAGGCCAGCATGCTGGAACCCAGGGAATGTCAGTGATTCTGGGCAGATCAGAAGACAGGAGAAAACCCCCAAGGCCCCGTTCGCAGAGCAACTGGAGTTCTTTTTGGGGAGAGACTGTCAGACCTTCAACAGACTGGATGAAGCCCCTGCCTCACAGCCAGCTTGCTTTATGCAAACGTTGACCTATTTAGATGTTTACCTCTTCTGTAAATACCCAGTATAATGTTCAGCCAAATATTCGTGCCAAATAGGCACACGGCATGATGTTAAACTCATACCTATTAATAGGTACCTGACTTCGGCTGTTACACACGATGCTGCTGTGGGTGGCCTTTGTGTTAGCTTTCATTACCGTAATGAATGCCCGAGAGAACAACCCACAGTAAGAAAGGGTTCATTTTTGGCTCAGGGTTTCAGAGGGCTCAGCTGTCTCTGTCTCTGCAGCTCTGCAATAAGGAACAACACCTTGACAGAGGTTGTCATAAAACGAAGGTGTCCTGCTCAGGGGGAAGAAAAAGAGGCCAGTGACAACTTTCCCGGAAAGTTCCCACTACCTCCTGAGACGACCCCCGACTCGAGACCAAGCCGTCAGCATGGCTGGTGGGGACATTTCAGTCTCATCTTGACAACTTGGCACACGCATGATTTCATAAGTGCACATCCATCTGTGGGGTGAATTCCCAGCAATGGTGTTAGAGGTCAGAACATTAGTATGGATCAGGAGTGTCCTGTTGCCATCCAGGGGCTAAGCTCTCATTTAGTTGTCTTGCTAGAATATTAAGGGATATTTTCCACAACCTTGCCAACAACTATGTTACCTGCTTTGAATCGTGGGCAGCGCGGTGTCACATAGCCTTAATTTGAATCACTCTTGTCTGAACGAGGTGACACGCCGTTTCCTGTTTTAGGTCTGTTGCTATTCCCTCACAATTTTTCCTGCACACACCTGCTGTTCAGCTTTCTTAGGTTGTCAGACTTTTCTCAGTTTTTACGACAAGCATTAAGGAGTCCGGCCCTTTGCAGGAGAGCCTGCAACATTTATTTTGTTTCTCTCTTTTAGCTTGTGCTGCTTTTGTGTTAGTTTAGATCAGCCTTGCCACCATGGCTCTCACCGTTTGAGCAGGGACTACCAGGGCCTCTAAAGAACAGTGTAGTGGGGTGCTTAGGAGGCACTGGGCGACATTGTTGGGAGAGACACTGAGCACACTGGGAAGCAGGCATGGTAGAAAACCAGAGTATGCAAAGCCGAGCCCAAATGAGAAAGGTCACTAAAAATAGATATCTGATCCAGTGTCAACACTGAGAGCGAGATAAAACAAACAGAGACTCACACAGGATGAAAGGAATTGCATGGATTTCTGGGTTTGAAAACAATAACCTCTTTGAGGGAAAAAGTTATGGCTTGTCAGAATTCCTGCTCCTGAACGAGGAATGCAAAGATGTAATATAAGTTTTGATAAATACTTCGCAATTTAAAATCGATTTGAAAACCGTGCTATTTCAACCTCATAAATTGAAAAGCGTATTTGCTTGTGCTGGTAGCTTTTTACGGCACTTGAATCATGGTCTGACTACTTTTAGAAATGAATAATGGATTAAAAGTACACTTTGCAGCTTACATTAGTTACTTTTGTAATGCAAAATAGAAGCATGATAATGTACTGTTCAGCATGCTTTAATATGATTTATACGCACACTGCACGGCATAAGTAATTCATTACGCCCTTCACAGTGCATTTCCTGGGCCCAGAAGCTCACAGTTGCCGCTATTTCATCCCCCAATCAGGCTGTCTAATGGAGGGGTCTGGGACCAGGAGTGCCAATCTCCCAGTCCACACTGATCCAACAACTCAAGGTACAGGCTGTTCTGGAGTGGGAGGCAGGCTCCAAGGAGCAGGTAGAACACACCTTACACATCCGGTCTTGAAGTAGGGGCTTGGATGACTACTTTAAAGCTGAAAATGGCTTCGAAGCCCGGAACCATACAGGTTTCTCCCGCAGTAATAGTCATTCCTGGGAAATAATCTGTCTTTGGAAACAGCATGCTAGAAACGTCATTTCTGCATGGCCACACTGTCTGCACATCTGGGGGAAATCTTCACTGCTTCCCAGAACAGCACCTGTTGAAGAAAAAAAAATCACACACTGGATTTTTCTGTTTTCAAAGTGTGGATTTCCTGAAAAGCAGAAGTGTTGGTGTTGGGCTTTACTGCATTTTTAGAAGGAACATCCCATTGACACTTGGAAGTTGGAGGTGGGGAGTGGCTCAAAGGATTAGCCTAACTTCAGTGAGGCACGGGGCGCTGTGCAAATGGAGGCCCACATAGCTTATGTTTAAATATTTAGATGGTATAGATCAAGCTAGCAGACTGTTAAATAAAATATGTCCTAGCCTCTTACCTTGACAAACGCATCTTCATGATAACCACAAAGGCTGGGTTTGGAGTTTAGCTTCTCTCTGAAGTTCCCCAAGTTTCAGTCCCATGTCTCTGACTGTCGTTTGGTAGTGGCCAGCGGTGGCATCCAGACTAGAGTGAGGACACACTTTCTGAGGCAAGTTTCAAGGCTCTGGTAGTGAAAGCCTCTAAAAGAGCTTTTGCACAATTCAGTTCCTCAGCAATCTACATTTTAACCTGGCCTGTTTAAATTCTGCTAGGAAAACAATGTTGTGTGTGAGGCAAAATGTACAGGTTTTGTACAAAAATTTTATGTATTTATTTATTTGCTTAACACATAAACCATTATTTTGGGTTCGAAGGAACCCTACTGGTCAAGTAGACCAAATAATGAGACCATAAAGATGGAACAATGTATCTCTTAGGTTGTACCTTAAACAGTCGATTTGATAGCTGATGTTTTTATTTTTGCTTGGGTATAGGATTCTTGTTCATCAAGACTGCACTTTCTTTGTTAAAATGTAAAATGCATATTGGGCAAATGCTCCAGGGCAATTTGCATAAAAAGTGATGACAAAGAGCAATTAGTACTTCATTATTATGCAGTGAAATGCTACTCTGCTCAAAAGTGACTGGAGTCCCCCTCCCATAAATCTGGTACAGCATTGTTCTAAAAATAGTCCGGAAGAAACCTCTGTTTGTAAATCAGCATCTTTGACTTTCCACTAGCGATCCAGGGGGAAGGAAATCAAAGCACTAAAAAGAGTTATTACCCCAGCTCTTTATACCAGGGGGCAAGCGCAAGAACGCTGGTAGATAAGGCAGTTGGAAGATTTTAGTGTCTCATTAAATTAGAGCCATATCTTACCGTATCCTTCTGGATCAGCTTTGAAAGCGCACAGAGAATAACATCCCTTCCTCCTAACGCACAGGCTCCCACACACTCAGAAACAGGTCCTGCCACACACACAGCCACGCTGCACAGAAAAGTCCCGAGGTGGCTCTACTTGCGAAGGCTTGATTTTTGAGTACCGATTTCATTACCATGAAAATCCTGTAGGGCAAAAATGAACTGCATCAAAGGAACCAAGTAGGGAAGCAGGCTGGGAATGTCTGCTCTACCACCTGTGTCACCAGGCTCTTTCTTTGTCAGGGAATGGCCTTTTTTATTTTTGTTTCTCTTGTGGAGCCAACGTACCTTATAAAACTTTGCAAGCCAAAATGTGTCGACTTTGTGTACGTGTGTGTCTCTCTCTGTCTCTGCATGTGTGTGTGTGTGTTTATCTCTCTGTATCTCTTTCCTTCTGTCCCTGTCTCTCTCTGTGTGCATGTGTATCTCTGTGTGTTTGTCACTGTGTATCTCTCTCTTTCTAACTCTTTGCCCCCCTCTCTCTGTGTAATAACTAAGTAATTGGATATTCACAGGAAAAGAAAAAAAAAACACAGGAAACTACCAAATCTTCGGGAATAACCTCAGGAGTGTAGAGATGGCTGGAGTACAAACTGTTCTTTGAACATCAAATGCAAGCTTGGTAGGAAAGATGAGGACAAGGTGGAGGCAGGAGGTTGGCAAACTCTACCTTGTTCTTGATCCCTAACTTCATTCGACCCTCTATGGGGATCTTGAAATCAGGGTTCCACATTGGCTGACCCAAACAAGCTTTGCTTGGCAGCCAGAGGTGGTCTGTTACTCATAGGAAACTAGGCTGGTCCAAAGGATTTGGATCAACTATAATCTAAGCACAGAGACCCACGGCCACATGTCCATTGTGAGAACAGATCAACAGGAGCAGACCCCTGGGCACAGCCCTTGTCAGTGCAGGCAGCAGCGTGGCTCAGTGTCCTTCAAGTGGCCCCAGTTCACCTTGCTCTCTCTCATTTCCTGTTCTCCTTAGAGTGAGAAGAAAGTCACACAGCCTGTAGCACCCATTTCAGCACACGTTAGTGTACCATAGTTTTGCACAGTGCCACACATTCATTATTAATATGATTTTCTATTAATTTTTAATACATCCAAGTTCCTATTTAATGGACAGTGCAATAAGATGGCTATCTTTATAAAAAGATGTCTTCATGACTCTAAGTATCTTTCCCAGCTTACCAACCGTATTGTGATGCCTGTACCACAAACAAGACAGTACCCTGCAGGGTCCTGCATTTTGGATGATTTTCTGGGTTGCTTTTGGATTTTCTTTCCGATTTGCTGTGGTGGTGAGGGCACTGGGGCAATCATGTGTCCTGTGAGCGGTGACCAAGTCACCAGAGGTGTCTAGAGAAACTTGGAAATGGCACCGCTGGAACTCGGAGTAGAGGATGGGTTGGATTTACAGAGTGGCTGGAGTGTTGGAGGCTCCTGACCTTCAATGAGGAGTGTGCAGAATTCCTGAAGAGGCAGCTCGGAAGGGTGAGCTGCACGGGCAAGACTCCCGTGTTAGCTCAGCAAACCCCCGGCTGCTTCTGAAGAACCGTTATACAGTCAGGTCAGCACTCAGCTCCGTGCTCTCAGCTACGAGAGCCTGCAGATCGATACTCCCAACCCCCGTGATTTATGGAGCCTCACTTTCTCTATCGGTGCCACTCATCCTTTGGAAGGTTCTCCCTCTCTGAGCAGTGAATCACGATTTTCCATACGATCTGCCCCTGAGCACGCAATTCCCTCGTCACTCTACTGAGGAAATGGTTTGACATTTACAATCCCTTCTCTAACCCCTGCATCCTTCTCTACTTTCTTAAGAGCTCCGTTCATGAACTTATGTTTGGCTTGCTAATTAATGTTTTTAAATAAACACCTGCGCTTCAGCTTGGAGTCTAAAGTGGTTTTGCTCCGTCTGCTTCATGAGTCCCTAGTCCTTTGTGCTGGTTAATATTTTCCTAATGCGGTTCTTGGATTTAGGATCTTGCTGTTTTTCCTTTTGTAGTAGGACATCTTGGAACTGGAGAGTATGGTGCTGTGGCCCTGGTCCCCTGTGCCTCATCCTGCGCTCATGTTCACCGTCTGCTTCTCTGTGTGCTTGCTGGGCAGTGCAGAGTGGGGCTTACTGGCCGGGCCATTGTTCTAAAACTCATTCAGCAGATAACCCTCTGTTTCGTTCCTCAGATCTTCAACCTTCACATCTTAAAAAAATCATTTATCAAGCACCTAACTGCTTGAGTGTCTTGGAAACATACAATCGTTGTAGCCACAGCGGGACAAAGTGTGGCAGAGTCAAGCTTGGGCGTAGGAAGGCATCACTATGGCCGTACCCCTTGTTCAGATGTCTGCAACTTGGTATTTTAAAAACAGATATTTTTGTATATATCTTCAGCAACACTATAATGTCTGAGTTGAGGGGACCATATGGGAACAGCTGGGCATTCTTTAGCAATGGTGGCCTTCATGCTGGAGAAGGGGCGTATGGGACTAATTTCATGAGCCAACTTGACTGGGCTGTAGCATGCCCAGAAAGCTGATAAAGCATTATTTTGGTGGGTGTGTCTGTGAGAAGATTTGCAGAAGAAATGAACATTTCAATTTACAAACTAAGAAAAGGAGATGTTCCTAGGCAGAGTGGGTGAGCACCATCCAACGCAATGGTCGGGAATGGTGAGACCGTTCTCTGGCTGTGAATGACCACATCTTTTCTTGCTCTCAGCAGTTAGTGCTTTTAGTTCTCAGTCTTCCAGACTCTCTCTCTGTCTCCCTCTCCCTTTTCCCCTCCCCACACATTCTCTCTCTCACACACATCTATAATACTGGAGAATCCTGACTAATAGAAATTTTGGCACTGGGAGTGCTTCTAAAGTAACAGAGTTTTAAGAATTTTTTTTCTTTCTCTGAGAGGCTTTTGCAGTTTCTGGAATTGGCTCTTGAATCTAATCGCATTTAAAGATATGAATGAGTACCTGTTTCCCGTAGCAGATAGCCTGTGGGCATGTGGACTGTATCTCCACAAGACATTTGTAACCACTGCCTTGGAAGGAGATGTGGTCACTAAGCGAGGCGGGCACCATCGCAGCCAACACTTAATGAGGTGGGCACCACCAGGGCAAACACTTGGATTAATGCATCTTCAAAGCTGTGCTTTCTGTTTCAACTAAAATTCTTTGGTGAAACTTACAAAGAATCTGCCAACATTAATGAACTGCTTTGACTCATTCTTTTAAAGATTGCATGGTAAGAACAGGACCCCACATTAGAATAGAGCATGTGCAGAAGCCTTCCTGTCCATAATTGTCCTTTCCTTTCTTGTTTTTTGAGGCAGGTTTTCCTATGTGGCCCAGGCTCACCTCAAATCTGCTATCCTTCTGCCTCAGCTTCCCACGGGCTAGGGATATTGTAACATGAGGGGCCTGCTCGTTGGGGTTTCTGTCCCGCCAAGTACCCCACAGCCGGCAAGCCCCAAAGAAAATCACACAGAGAGTCTACATTAGGTTATTAACTGATTGGCCCATTATCTCAGGCTTCTTACTAGCTCCCATAAGTTATAT
>JAQHUG010000092.1:4992140-5039900 GCA_028555095.1 Dicrostonyx torquatus
CAGTATTAATGCATTACACACAGTATTAGTGTGCACACACAATATTAAAGAACCCACACAGTACTAGTGTACCCATGTAGTATTAGTGCACTCACACCACATTAGTGCACCCACACAGTATTAGTGAACACACAAAGTATTAGTGTACCCATGTAGTATTAGTGCTCCCACACTGCTTTAGTGCACCCACACAGTATTAGTGCACACACACTGCATTAGTGCACACACACAATAGCAGTGCACCCACAAAGTATTAATGTACCTGCACTGCATTAGTGAACCCACACAGTATTAGTACACACACACAGTATTAGTGCACACACAAAATATTAGTGCACCCACATGGTATTAGTGCACCCACACAGTATTAGTGCATACACACAATATTAGTGCACCCATGCAGTAGTAGTGCATACACGTGGTATTAGTGAACCCACACAGCAATAGTGCACCCATGCGTACAGTGTTTGCTTTGTGTTGAGTTTATTTTCACTGAGCAGATCATTAAAGTCTCAACCATGTTACAGCAATTCAGAATTTCATTTTTTGAGGTAGAAAAATATTCTGCTGCGATGTCATATTTTGTTCATTCCTCACGTGACTTCTCTCTGCCTTTAGCCTGTTGCTGTCATCACCATTACACACACAGCTCAGGAAGTCTTTTTGAGCAACAGGAGAGTTGCTAGGTCATCTGGTGATTATGTGTTCTCTTCCTGGAGGAGCCAGCCCATGGCTTCGACAGTCCTTTGCTTCTTCTCCTCAGAGACTCTGGCCAAGGTGGCCCAGCCCCCAGCACCTTTCCCGTGCTTCACACACTATCCTTCCCACCCTCAGGCCGCGGTGCCCTGCAGCTCTCCTCCCTGACTTGCTCCAGTACCCCACAATACCCTACCGTATTGGGCTCACCTTTTCCCACCAGCCTTAGCTCCATGCCTGGCAACCGTTCCAATGGCTCTTTCTCCCTTTTCTTATCACATCGCAGTCCTGGCAGCTCCTGTCCCTCCCCTCCTCGTCATTAAGTGCTCAGATAGATCATCTTACCCTACCAGGTTTGTTTTTTAATATAATTTTATGAGTTTCCCCAATTTCATCACTCTGGCTGCTAACCCAGAGGAGTTTCTCTATTACAGGTAAGAAGGGTCAGGATTGGAAAGCTTCTCAGTGGAGCATCCAGGAAGTGGACTCAGGTTCAGCCCCCGCATCTGCATAGCAGCTCACAACTGTCTGTAACTTCTGTTTCACAGGCTCGACTCCCTTCTCTGATCTTCTTAGACACAAGACATACACATATGCGTGGCGGCGACCCTCCCTCCTGCACACAAAGAATGGACAAACCTTTTGAATGTTTGTATTGATAATGCCCTCTTTTATTTTTATCTTGGAAAAATTCTTCACTGTTTTGCAACATTTTACAAAAAAATAATATTTTTCCAGATAACTATAAGCCACACCATAGTAGACTTGAGGTCATTTATTTCTTTGCTTAGAAGACTTTATTGCCGCTAGTACAAATTCCTTGTTGGAGAATTCCTAAGTCGCAGCCTGCAAGCGTCAGTCAACCTGCTGATCCAGCCTTCTGCCCAGCGCATCCCGGTAAGCTTAGCACTCCAGCGAGCAGGACTCTGTCCCTGGGTTTCCTGCCTCTTTCCTTTTCCATTTAACTTTTACTCTCCTTTTGTCCAATTCTACTCATCTCTGAGTTCAAAGTCAGATGTTGTATCCATCCAAATAGATTAACTAAGGCCTGTGCAAAGATTCTTGCAAGAACCGGGCATTAAATGAGCACTAGATAAATAGTACAGAAGAAATACTTTGTTCTGTATGGCTATTATTCTGATTAGCCGTGTGTCAATCAATTATTGCTGTATGTATCACATAGTGAAAACGTCATTCGAGTCTAAACACAGAGGCGAGCCTGTGACGTCACACTACTTAAAAGCCCTACTACAGAGCAGACATAGCCTTATTCCCCAAAGCAGTGCTCCTGGTCTCTGTGGATTTTCATAATCTACCTCTCCTGCAGGTGAAAGGGAGGTGCTCCACGAGGGGCTTGGTGCTGACAGAGTCATGGTTTGCTGTGGTCTGCTGGGCCAACTGCCTGCAACCGCCAGCCCTTGCTCTCTCTCCATAGTCCCTGTTGGCTGCTTCTTTCTTCAGGGATCACTGGGGTAGAAATCCGACACCTCTTCCTGAAGACTGTTCCATGTCAAATAAATCCAGCGTTAAGAAGTCCTCCTTGATCTTCCAGTGTTTCAAGAGATCACGTTTCATCCTTTGTCTTTTAGAGAAGGTGGAAAGCCATTGAGCAACTCTCTTTCAGATAACGTACATTTGAGGGTGCCTGCTCACTTTGCTTCTTTCTGAGGACAGCATTCACTCCCTCACCCTTTCCAGGCAGGACCTAATTTCAGATCCTTTGACCCAGGGCACAGTTTTCCTTAAGCTCTGGGCCTTACTTTTCAGCCAGAACTTGACTGGAGACCTCCCTCAGACTCAGTCTTTTTCCGACCTCCAGGGATGCTGGAAGGAGTCAGTCAGCTGTGCTGGCTGGACCTTGGGCTGCTGCCAAACCCTGTCTGCAGCAGAGGCTTCTTGGCTCACCACCCATGTGCGAACTCGCCCTCTCTCTCTGTCTCTCTGTCTCTCTGTCTCTCTGTCTCTGTCTCTGTCTCTGTCTCTGTCTCTCTCTCTCTCTCCCTCCCTCCCTTCTTCCCTTCTTGGGAAGGCTATACTGAATTCATTTTTTTCTGAACTCCTAACACAGGGAATGACTGGGCTTGTACCCTGCCCCCAGCCCGTTCTCTTCGTTCTGCTTTGAGTCCTGGTGATCTAATTTCTGAGTTCCCACAGTGGACAAGATGGGAATGTGAGATGTGATTTGTTGTTTTGGGTTTCAAGAAATGAAACAGAACTGAAAACTGTTTTGTGATGACTCCGTCCCCTCTTCTCTACTGTGTGGAATGAGGGGTTTCTGGCTTGATTGCTGTTTGACCTGCTGACCCCTAGAGGCTCTTTCACGTTTCTTTGAACATGCCCAATGGATTATTTTCTTAAAGGGAGAAATAAAAAACAAAAAAAAACATAAAAAGGCAAGCAAGTCTGGTACTGGATGTGGGATGGTTTTGTATGTGTTCTCTGCAGTTGCTAGAATGGTATAGTGAACATGAATTCTAAAAAAAAAAAAAAATTTAGAGAAAAACACCAGGGGCTGGAGAGATGGCTCAGAGGGCAAGAACACTTCCTGCTGTTGCAGAAGACCTGGGTTTCGTTCCCAGCACCGACATGTCGGCTCATAACCGTGAACCAATGCCTTCTTCAGGCCTCTGTGGGTACACATGTTCAGGTACACACATGCAGACACATAAAATAAGTATATGTTTAAATGTCAGTAAACGCTGATATCAACGCTAAGCTGTTAAAAGAATGAAATGATGGCCAAACATTTTCCAAGCAAACACAGCTAAAAAAAATAAAAGAAGAGTTGTACTAAAACTTAGAAAGAGTGGGATTTCTCACAAAGCAGGGCTCAGAATAAAGGAGCCATTTTGTCGTCTGATGTTGACAGCAGGTAAATGCAGAGGGAAGACTGCATCGTGAGGAACGCCAAGCCCTGAAAGAACAGCTCGCTTTAGAGCCAGAGCTGACGTGAAAGGAGGCGTCAACAGGAAAACAAGACTAAGAGACCTGAGCGCCAGGCTGTGACAACCAATTGAGAGGAGAAAAGACGTGGAGATATGGAATCATTCAAGCTGATTCCTAGGCAAATACTAAATTTCATTCTCTAGCAACAAAGAATCAGCCTTTCTTGAGTATAAAACTCTTGGCGAAACAAATAACAGATAAGATCAGAGGTAAAGCTTTTGTCCAACCTGCAACAAAACTAGAATGAAAATACCAAAGCTTGAACCAAACCTCACGAGTCTAAACTCTTAAACATTTGGAAAACTTCAGACTCTCAAAAGAAAGTATCAGAATAGTATACATACGAATTCTCGGAATTTGTCCATATCAGTAGAAGGAAGTATGCTGGGAACTCCCCATATGCTTATTATCAAACCAGAGACAATGAAAACCACTAAGCACACGACTCTAAGAAATAAAAAAAAACAAACAAAAAACAAGCATGAGCAAAGGTAAACATAAATACTGCAGTTTATGAATTAGAAAATAAAGCGAACAAATGCAATACTCATAAATATTTAGGGTCAAAAAAGAGGAAATTGAAAAAAAGAGGCAATATCAATATTTAAGAAATAGGAGACACACGCCTTTAATCCCAGCTCTCAGGCGGCAGAGGCAGGCGGATCTCTGTGAGTTCGAGGCCAGCCTGGTCTACAAGAGCTAGTTCCAGGACAGACTCCAAAGCTACAGAGAAACCCTGTCTTGAAAAACCAAACACAAACAAAGAAACAAAAGAAATAGGGGACAGTGAGGCTGGAGAAATGGCCCAGAGACTCAGAGTGCTTGCAGCTCTTCCAGACAACCCACATTTTTTTCTTAGCACCCATATTGGGTGGATCAAAATTGTAACTCCAACTCCAAAAAAAAAAAAAAAAAAAAAAACCCACCTGCAAACACATGGCACACACACACACACACACACATACACATATATAAATAATTTAACAATTTAAAAGCTATGTCTATGTGACAGGAGATGGAGTGAAGCAACATTTTGAAAATATAGCCACCTTGAATCCCAGCACTTGGGAGAAAGAGGCAGGGGATCTCTGTGAGCTCCAGGCCAGCCAGAGCTACACAGAGACACTTTGTCTCAAAAACCAAAAACAAACCAGGCGGTGGTGGTGCACACCTTTAGTTCCAGCACTCGGGAGGCAGAGGCAGGCAGATCTCTGTGAGTTCAAGTCCAGCCTGGTCTACAAGAGCTAGTTCCAGGACAGGCTCCAAAGCTACAGAGAAACCCTGTCTCAAAAAACCAAAAACAAATAAACAACAAAAAAAGAAAAGAGAAAAGAAAAGAAAGAAAGAAAAAGAAGAAAAAAATAAAACATAGATGAAATGGATGATTTCTCAGGAGAAAGTGCCAAAATTGGTCAAATATATTATATGTATTAAAAGCCAACTTTTTTAAAGGACTTGACAAAATCATGAGTGAAAGTCTTCTTATACAGTGATTACAACAAAACAAAAACCTGCCCAAATCTTTTTGAAACTTCTTCCAATTTCAGGCAGTTTAACAAAGAATGCTTCACAAACTTTCAAAACCTGTGATTTCTTCTTTTAAAGATATATCTTTATTTTTAAATTATGAGGTGTGTGTCCACTTGTGGGTATGTGCATGTGGGTGTAGGTGTCACGTAGGCCAGAGGTATTGGAGTCACAGGTGGTTTTGAGCTGCGTGACACAGGGACCAGAAGCCAAATCTGGGTCTTACGGAAGAACAGCAAGTGCTCCTAACTGCATTTCTTTCTAGACCCCGTGATTTCAATGCTATGTAAATCATTTAAGAAAAGAAGTGAAGTTTGAAAGCTATCAAAATTCACTTATCAATGCAGGGGTTGACATACATTCCAAAAGTTAGAGGACTCAGCAGGTCAGCATATATGATTCTATTGAGTGTAGCCGTGTCTATGAAATGCATGCATTATGTTGCTGCCATAGCAACAGTGTTCATAATGACCCCACACTTTAGACAACCCACAGATAAACAGAATAAAACATATTCGTACTAAAGAAAATATTTTTAGCAATAAAAAGTTAATCATATATGGACACAGACTAAAATATAAATAAACATTAGAGATATGGTAAGTGGGAATAAACAAGCTACTAAATATAATACATTAATTCATGTGTATGAAACATATAGAAAAATCAGCCAGGGGTGGTGGCACACACCTTTTATCTTAGCACTCAGAAGACAAAGGCAGGGGGATCTCCGTGAGTTTGAGACCAGTCCAGTTTATATATTAAGTTTCAGGCCAGCCAGTACTGCATGGTGAGACTCTGTCTCAAAATAAACAATTTTTTTTTAAAAAAAAAAAAAGTCAAAGAAAGACAGATTGAGGTAGAAAGGGAGCGGGTCAGCAGATTTTGAGAGACTGGGGTAAGAGTGGGAACTGACTACAAATGGACGTAAGGGAGTTTGGGGGAAGTAGAAACTTCTAAAATTAGGATGCTTTGAAACTGTTCTCACCTTGGTGATGATCACAAAACTCTACGTTTTTGAAGAGTGTCTTTGAAGCTCAGCGGAGCAGACTCAACGTGATGGACATTGAAGCCACGCTCTCAGGATAGAACTCAGCAATGCACCTTTTGCAAACATACAGAGAACTGTCAAAATAGTAATAGACTGAGCTTCATTTGAAAACTCTAGCCCTCCAAAACTACAAACGTGGGCAAACTCCTGGAGTGCGCATTGTGGAATTCCCCGTGATCACCACTGAGCAGAACGTTCCCTGAAGTCCAGCGGGAGGGGGTGTGAAACCATGGCACCCTGCACAGTGAAATCCATGCTCTTGACAAGAGTCAACGTCTTGAAGACTGCTTAATGGCATGGGAGGGTGCTCGGGAAATAGTGTCAAATGGAAAAGAAAAGTAGGCTCTAACTGTATCTAAATGGAAAACAGAAGTGCCTTTTGGAACTGAAAGGCCTAGGCACTTACACCTACACTATGGTGTGATCATGGATGATGTCATTTTCTTCTCAATACTTTCTATGCATCTTCACATGGGAAAGAGAAGATGTGTGGTGTGACCCTAGACAGCTGAGCAACACTGGCAATAGCGAGGCCTATCCTGCTTTGTAAATGCATTCTTCTGACTCAGCAGAAGCACACACAGGAACACCTGAGCCAATCCAGGAGTGTGTGTGTGTGTATACACACCTGTGCAGGAGTGTACACAATGTTAGGTCTTTAGGGCTGAGAGGAACTTTACCACCTTTGATTGATGGAGCATTTTGACAACCTAGCCATCCTGTGACTCCGGTTTGATTGCATGTGTCCGTCACTCACCTGTTGATAGTAACCAAGCTTTGGTGTGCGCAGCGGGCTGGACATATGATGGCACCAGGATTCATGGGGACACAGTGGCCAGGGCTCCAAATAATAACACTTCTGGATTTCCCTCTTTCAGAGACCAGTGTAGAACTCCATGTAGTTCAGTGTGTGGGAGACAGGAAGGCATGAGGCCCAGGATGGCAGAGGTGCAAGAGCAGCCAATTAGAAGGTCCCAGCTGGACGGGCTGTCAACCTCCAGTGGCCTCTCCGGTAACAAGGGGATGCTCCGTAGCCCTTGCTCTCTGAAGTCACATCGTTAGTTGCCACAAACACCTCTCCACCTACCCTTTAAAATAACTCAACACACGAGAAACGGACCAGACTCCAGCCCCAAACCTTCTAGCACTCTTGTCTTCAGTACTAATGAATTCGCAGCAGCTTTCCTTCCTGTCTCCACCACGTGTGGGAGAAGTCGGTAACGAGGCCCTGCCATCCTGATGAGTGTGCTCATTAAGGAAGAAGCCACTTGGTTTGAAGACCCACCCCAGACAATCTGATGGTGGATTTTATTGAAATAATTTCATAAACAAGGCTTCAGACAGGGTTTTCTCCTGATGAGTGCTCCAAGAGCTCATTACCACCCCCAAGGAAGACATTTAAAGAGATAAAAATAAAAGTCTAGGATTAAAACACTTTCACCTTTAGGCAAAACAGTCTCCTGGGCTTCAGCCTTCTCCATCTATAAAAGGAGAAATGCTATTTCCATTCCCGAGCATCTGAGGGGTTAGTGCCGAATTCCAGGTTGTGTTCTTGGCAGCTGGGGAAGAAGAACTCATAAACTTGATTATTTTTAATAGTGTGAAGAACCTAATGTAATAAATAGATGTCTGATCTCTCTTTGGATGGGGTAAGAACGATGTAAAGGAGAAATGTACACACAGCAGTAAACAGGCCTGGGAAACTCACGTGGCTTGAATTAGGCTCTTCTCCATCCAATATGTTCTTTACTCTTTAGAGGCTCTTAGCCCAGTGACTGTTACCACAGAGCAATGCAATGTGTTTGTTATGTTGCTACTACAGAAGCAGAGTGACCTAGAAAGGCGGTTACAGAGAAAAACATATGCCCCGGAAAGCCCAGTGTGGTGGGAACGCTTTCAAAGCTGTTGGGCTCCTCGCTCCTCCCTTAGGAGCAGGTGACTTTAAAATCCCTATGGCCCATGGAAGAGAATGGTCCTGCATTGTAAGATTATTCTGTTCCATGGAGCCACGCTCAAGAGTCTGCGCAGAAGCATCATGCCTAAGAAGTGTGAAAGAGCCGGATGGGGCTCAAGAATGACCGACACATCCCTTTCTGAAAGAAGTGTTGTCTTCTTGTTCTAACTAGGTTCTTATTTTTGCATCAAGAGTAAATAGATTAAAAGGATGGGGGGGTTCAGCAGTAGAGCCTCAGGTCCCTGAGATTAAAGGGATTTTAGCCCTGGAGGGTGCAGATTTGGGAAGGAGGGGAGATAGAGATGAAGGGAGCAGAAAAAGGATATCTTTCCTGGGAGATTTCTTACAACCGAGGGGCTGCTTCGAGTTTTCTGTACATTACCCAGGGTTCAGCTGCCCTATGTGCTGTCAGATATTTTACGTAAATAATTTAAAAGTCCCTAGGTGCCAAGACCAAGTTCAAATGGATTGATGGGGTACTTGAGCCTTAATGTGAGATTGGTAACGCCTTAGGCAATGAGTGTGCTCTCATGAGGGTCCTGAAAGCAGCATCCATCTCCTGGGCTATCTTCTTGCTGCCACACCTTTCAGGACCACCATCCCGGCTCGCTCTGTTTCACAGCCTCGACTTGTTCTCCTTCGTTGATTGACAGTTGCCATATGCACAAACTACAAAGCTTCAACTTGCCGACTAGATAATGGGACACCTCGCCTGGCTTGCACTGTAACCTCTCTTTGGACACCAGCAGGAGGGGAGTGTTGAAGATAACAGCATTGTGGAGTGCAAACGGCCCAAAGTGGAGCCAAAGGAACCTATGAGATCATCTGGAAGAGCTTGGGAATTCACTGCCATTTGCCTACTTGGCTTCGGATGAAAAGCATGTCTTAAAGCTGCTCAAAATGTGTCTGATTCATCTGTAACTGAGAATGAGACCAATCAGGGATAAGAAGTGAGTAAAATCCTTGTGATCACAGAGCCAAGAGAGCCTATTTTAAAGCACTTAATGTATTTTTTTCTTAAAGATATATACACCAACTGTAATTAAGCTCCCCCTTTCCTTGTGATCTTGGCGAGATGTTAAAAAAGAGATAGAGGGAGGGAGTTGACTTGCCAAGTGGATTTTTCTAAGCGTTCTCAGCTCTAATTAAAAGTCCTTTGTGCAGGGCCAACCAGCAATCAGCTTCCTAATTAGAGTTGAGCAAACTGCCTTGGTGAACTGTGGATTTCTGTGAACCCAGGAATCTGGGAAAAGTCTGTCTGTTTGCAAAGGACTCTCTTTGGAAACTCAGACACCCCAAGTCCTGAAAGGCACAGATCACAAGGCAACTTCACAACTCCGCCGCTCTTGGGCCAACCCTATCTTCACCTTCAGTGGCCCAGCGGTGCCCTGGGCACTGTGCGAAACCATGGCTGACAGCATTATTACAAGACGGGATCTTTTTATAATCCTGTCCTCTAGGTCTGACATTATGTGTGTATTAAAATGCTAGAATTTTATTCAATGTTAGTTTTAGATGTGGACTCCTGCAGCCGAGGCTGACCTTGAACTTGCTGTGTAGCTAAAGATGATCTTGAGCTTCCGACTCTACTGTATCCACCTCCCAAGTACTAGTATAGGCATATACCACCACACCCGTATTTATGGGATGTTGAGAATCAAACTCAGGACTTCATGTTTGCTAGGTAAGCACTTTACCAAAGAGCCCCAAATATGCCAGTGTTTCATCGATTAAATACAGACCAACAAAACCATTCCACTTTCACCGGATATTACCTCGATTTTTGTAAAGATAGTAAAGTAATAGTAAAGACACACACGAGTGCTTGTTGTCTGCCAAGTATAGCATACAGAACTTTGTAAAAATTGCCTCAGCCATCACCAGGCTGCCATGAGCCAGCTTCTGCCATTTCTTCCGTCACAGACAGGACCAAGGCACAGAACAGTCAAGTGGCTGACTCATACTAACATCAGAAAGGATGGAGCCTGGGTCCATCACCTGCAGTCCATCAGGTTCCAGTCCATGCTTGTCTGGCCCATGCCCCAATTCCACCGGTTCAGAGCACATAGCCAGAACAACTCAATTTAAGGCCACTCTCCTGATTTCCAAAACCCCCACATCTCACATCGAGACCTTCTAAAAATGCAGGCTTTCAATAAAGAAATTATACTGAAGTGTAAACTAGAGAACATTGCTACTCTTCCTTCCCAAAACTGTGGAGAGAGCACCAACAATGGTATCTTTGTCTCGCCCCGTTAAAGACAAACAATCCCAAAGATATAACACCCAGGGGAGATGCTAGTAAGCATGTATGCCCGTGACTGGCCCATCTCAGACATTCCTCTCTGACTCTTCATTTCCCTAGAAATACAGGCACTTGGAGATAGAAATCATTTATGATTATGTGATTGTCGTGCTGTTTCATTTGGATCAGATGCATGACTATAAAGAGACAAAGCTAGGTGCAAAGCACAAGCCTTAGTCTCAGTTCTACGGAGTCTGAGGCAGGAGGATCAGTTGGGTTGGAGAGTTTGAGGCTGCCTGGTCATCATAGGAAGGTTTGATTAAAAACAAAATCAAAAAGGAAAAAAAAAGAAGGGGGGGTTAGAGGAGCTTTCTTTAAATTCTTTTGCGTCCAAATGAAAATACTGGATGTAAATATGGTTTCATGCTTCACACTGTGAAGGGGGGTGGTGACCTGCAACGTGTTACTTGGAGCAGTTTTCCAGCCCCCAGCGGAATGAGGGGCCTGCAACATCAGAGCAGAGGCAGGAGAGAGAGACAGTCTCAGACACCCCCAGACAGGGGCAAACAGGGAAAAGGAGCTGAGGAGGATAAAGGAAATGTGGCAAGCTGCAGACAAAGGCCCTTCTCTGCGGAGCTACCATAGGACAAGTCTGGAGTTCTTAGGCGAAACACAAAAGAGAAAGGCCCACACAAGTGCAAGGGATAAGCTCTTGCTGAGCTGTTTTGTGCTGGGCACTGGAGCTCAGCTCTGGTGATGTCACCTTGGGCTAGGGTCCCAGGACTGTCTCGCTGCTGCATTTGGTGGCACATGCCAGCAGGAGGGGTCGGATCTGCAGTCTGTAGTCAGTGCTGCCCTTCCACTTTGCGTTAATTCCTTTGCTTGTCTGTAATTGGAGTTCAAGGACTCAGCTTTATTCAGATTTGTTGCTTCAGTGTTTGGTGTGTAGCTGGCCCTTAATGTCGTTTGCAGATGAATAGAAGCCAGACCTCTGGCTTCTCTGACCTCTCTCTGCACAGGGCTTTGAGATAGTGGCACTTAGTACGTTCCTTAGATTAAAAAAGTCCCCACGCAGCAGCAAGTCATGGGTTCAAAAATTTAAGTTCTGAGAAAACCAGGCAGGTAGGATAGAAAGTTTAAGGTTTTAATAACAAATCCTATAAGACCTCCCAGAAGGAAGAATTGAGAGGGAAATAAAATGTTTCCAAATGATGAACAAAAGTATTTCTGGAATGTGAAGTTGGAAGAAGACAGCATGGCAATTCGGGTCGCACTTCTTTGTGTTCACCTTCCAAATGTAAATCTCTAAAAACCACACAGATGCCTCCAAATAGGTAAAGCCCCTTCTACCCGAGTGAGTGTGGACGGATGTGATTTATCTAACCCTCTGGCAACTTATAAAGACAAACATATCCAGATGATCTAAGATAGAGGAAGAGCGGAGACAGACGAGATTCTGGTTAGCTGGTGCTGGTGTAGCTTCTCCTTTCCCTGTTAGACATTCTTCCAAGCCACCATCAGACACTGTGCCCAGCAGGATGACACATTGCTTTTCTCTTTCACCCCAGCTAGTCTCAAGTGCCAGTGACTTGCCAGGCACTTCACTGGTTGTCTCTCTACTTGCTGACAAGCTGAGCTGGAGCTGGCTTTTTCTGAGTCCATACGATGATTTAGTCTTGTGTGTGCTCACGAAACTTGGCTCTGTGACTGCCAATTAGCCTTTGGAGTACAGTTGTCATAGTGCCTCTTTCTGGAGAGGAATGCGAGCTGTTGAGTAGGGTAGCGCTCTTCCCTGAGTCGCGTTGCTGGGAAGGGTATGTTTTCCAATCCTGCAGTCTGGTAAGAACACAAGGAGGGCGACCCATTTTCAACAACATAATATTTGCTGCGGACCTAGAACACCCATTTTGTGAAAACAAAGTAGATACGATCTATTCTAAATCTATGTATCTGTCTGCCTGTCTGACTGCCTTCCTGCCTGTCCGTCTGTCTTTTGAGAGTGTGGAGTTGAAATCACCACTGGAACAAGGAGCCTAGACAGACTGGATTGCAATGTGGGTTCCCAGGTTCCTGTGCGAGGGTGGTTTCACTCCTGCTGGACTTCTGCTGAGAGCCAACATTCACACAATGGCCAGTGCTAAGCTCTCATTGTAAGGGCTTTTCTTCACCAATAATCATATAGGCAAGGGTCTAGCATCAGCTCACTTGACAGATAAGGAAATCGGGTTTTGGAAACACAACCACTTGCCTAGGTCAGACACCAATTAAGTGCTCTTCGCCTGTGGCCCAGTTTCTTTCTTTCTTTTTTTACGTGTTTACAGTGTCATGAATAGTGAATTGATTACTATAGGCAAGCAGATCTCTATACCTGCCGCTTTGTGTAGTTACTCTGATGGTAATAGCAATCTTTTCTTTTTCTTTTTAAAGATTTATTTATTTATTATGTGTACAGCATTCCTTCCATGTGTGCTCACCTGCTAGAAGGGGGCGCCAGGTCCCATTATAGATGGTTGTGAGCCACCATGTGGTTGCTGGGAATTGAACTCAGGAGCTCTGGAAGAGCAGTCAGTTCTCTTAACTACTGAGCCATCTCTCCAGCTCCGGTAAGAGCAATCTTATATATTACCATATTATTAGCCACAGCCCTCATGCTGTGCATCAGATACCTAAACTTAGTCATGATCTCCAGTTCCCCACCTCTTCTCCAACCCTTCTGCACCCCTTGCAACTACTGTTCTAGTCTATCACTGTGTATTTCATATTTTAGGTCCCACATGTGAGATCTTCATTCACTTTGTACAGTATCCTCCAAGTTCAAGCCCTATAATAGTGTTCTGAGTGACAACATCTCCCCTTTTAAGGCTGAATAATACTGCATATTATAGTTCCATGTGTGATAGTGTGAGTTAGCCCAAGGGTCTTTTACATGTTAGGATGCTTGGAAAAGCTCTACCACGGCAGTTCCCCACCACCCACTCATGGACACTGAGGTATTTGCATACTTGGCCACGATGAAGACTGTAGTAAACGTGGAACACGAATATCTCTATCAGGGGCTGATTTCATTTCTTTTGGGTCCATCCCAGGAGAATCCCTTTAGGTGTGTACTTGGAAGACTTGATCAAAAGAGGTTCTACTTGTTGATGAACCTCCGTAGTGTTTTCCATAATGGCTAAACAAGTCCCATTTTTTTTCTCAATAGCATAAAGATCCCTCCCATCTTCCCCTTGGCCAACACTGGCCATCTTTTGTAATAGTTGTCTTAATCAGTGTGGGGTGAGCATTCACTATGCCTTGAGGTGCAGTCCTGATGACTGGTGACCAGGGGCCCATTCATATATCTGTTGGACAATTTTGAGCTTAGTAGATAGATCCTTTGCCTCTTTTTAATCGGATTATTTGTCTTTTGTTATTTGAGCCATTATCTAAGTTTTTAAGTACTCTATGTTTATTGCTTTAGCTTTGCAAACCTTTCCATCCACACAACAAGCTGCCTGTTTATTTTGTTGGCCGTCTCCTTTGCTATGCAGACGCTCTATTGTGGGTGGTCCTGTTTATTTATATCTGCTTTTGCTGCCAGCGTCTTTAACAAAGCATCAAAAGAGTTATTGCTAAGGCCAAGGAAGTGTTCTCCTACACCCTGTTCTAGTTTGTTGGTTTTAGGTTTTCACGTCTAGAGTTGGATTCCTGTGTATAGCGTCAGTTAAGGCCCCGTTTCATACTTTGGCATGTGGTTATCCATTTTTATCAACACATTTATGGAAAAAATTAGAGGCAGCACACACCTGTAGTCTTAGTAAAAGGAAAGAGTATCGTGAGTTTGAGGTCATTCTGGGTTCTAAGAAGGAGAGAGATGGTGGTAGGAGTGAGGGGGACCCTCTGTTGTATCTTCTTGGTGGCCTTGTTGAGGATCGTGACTTTATAAAGTTAGGTTTTTATTCCATTGACATGTGTTTATTTTTATATCAGTGAAATTGTTTTGACTACTATAACTTTTAAATATAAACTGGAATCCCAAAACATAATACCTTTGCCTTTGTGTGTACCATACATATGGTCTAACACCTTTCCACTGGCATGCCTTTGATGTGGGATTCCCTTCTGTATATGTGTTGCTTTTATTGGTTAATGAATAAGGAAGCTGTTTTGGCCTGTGATAGGATAGAATAGAGCTAGGCAAGAAAACTAAACTGAATGCTGGGAGAAAGTAGGCAGAGTCAGTGAGATGCCATGTAGCCGCTAGAGGAGACAGATGTTGGAACCTTGCCAGTAGGCCACAACCTCACAGTGATGTAAAGATTAATAGAAATGGGTTGATTTAAGATGTAAGAGTTACCTAGAAATATGCATAAGCTAATAGGCCAAAGCATGGTGTATTTAATATATTCTGAGTGATTATTTGGCTCTGAGCAGCTGGGAAAAGAATGAGCAGTCTCTGCCAACATTGGTTGACTTTCTTCTCTTCCCCTGTGGACACCAGTGCCACTAACCTTTCTCTGCAGATGAGGAAGCAGAAGCTGTGTCCTGGGGTGGGGAGAGCCTGGCCTGAGATAAGGCAGCTTTCTCTATGTAGATGGCTGCTTCAGGGCAAGCTATCTTAGCAGATAAAGAATAAAGAGCACAGAACAGAGTCTTTGGACTCTCATCTGGGCTCCTTCATCTCTACAGCTGTGGCACATCTGTTCTCTGAGCTGATTTGATAGTGGAGCTGGTTTTATGAGAGTTGCATATTGCCTTGCAAATGTAAGTCATGAAAAGGTGTGATTAAATGACTACTCTTAGCTGCTGTAGAGGCTTCCCCATCCAGCACAGAAGCTTAAGACCTAATATTGTTATTCAGTAAGTTTAGAAGATAGAATGGCAGGGCTGAAATGAATTTCTGGAATGTCTCTTCTGTTTCTCCTATTTCCTTTTCCACAGTGTGTTAGTCAGGGTTCTATAGAGGAGCAGAACTGAGAGAATGAACATATATTAACATTGAACTTAGTAGACTGACTTAACACAAGATGGTCTGGTAGTCCAACAATGGCTGTCTCCTACTGAGACGCCAAGATTCCCATCATTGCTTAGTTCATGAGACTGAATGCCTGACTAGTCCCAGTCTGGTGCTGAAGGCCTGGAGGGATCCTGGAGGGCTGCTTGTCTTCACTGAACTTTAGAACCCAGGGGAAGCTGGTTCTAATATCCATGACAGAATAGAATTAGGGCAGCAACGGGGTAGATGAACTTGCCAGCAGGAGTGAAAGAAAGTGGGAAAGAAGTACTATTTCCTTTTTCCACCTTCCCTTTTCCCAGTCTGCTGCTAAGAGGTGACCCCCCACATTTAGAATGGGTCTTCCTGCTTTAAATAATCTAAGAAAATTCTTGGGACTGCCCAGTATCTTTCCTTTTAGTTGGTTCTAGATCCACTTAAGTTGACAGCCAAAATTAACTATAATGATAGTATTTAGCATCTACTCATGGAAGAAGGAAAATCAGAAATGACTAGAAGAAAGAGGAACTCAGAGAGAGCTGGCCAGACACTGGTGAAATTGTCCCTATTAGAAAATGTTACAACATTTAAAATACCTTCACCTACCATTCCTAAAGAGTAAACTATTTCCTGGCTAATGAATAAGAAATCTGGGTTGGAGAGATAGTCTGGGAAGTGCTTACCAAGAGTGAGGACCTGAGTTTGATCTCTAAAATCCCTATATAAAGTCAGGTTTTAAAGTCAGGAATAGCTGGCTATAGTGGCTCAGGCCTTTAATCCCAGCACTCAGAAGAAGGAGGCAGGCAGATGGAGGTGAGTTGGAGTTTGAGCTCTACATGTCAATTTCTAGGGCAGACTGTCTCAAAAACAAAAAGCAAAACAGTAGGGTATGATGGGATGCTGTTACACTCTTATAACCCTAGTTCTAGGGAGATTGAGACAGGGGATCCCCAAGCTCCCTGACTAGCCAACTGTTGTGTTTCCCTTTCCTCCAAGATAGAAATAGTCTATCCTGTAGGGAAGAGCCTTAAGCCAGAAGATAACTAAGAATGGCATCAGGAAGTTCCTGAAACTAAGCAAGTTCCCTAGGCCCCTCCCTCCAAAGAGTGGGCAATGAAGAGCCACAGGCAAGCTTTGCTGCAAAGAAGAGACCGAGACCAGACCAGCTCCCTAGAGGAAGCAGAGACCAACTGAGTCACTTGGAAAGTAACTCCCCAGCCTGTTGCACTGCTCCAGACTTCCAGCTTTTGTGGACTGTCACCCGTGCTGGGGTGAACCTTGGTGATGCAGCCATCTTTGAGTCATTTCTGCTCTTGTGAGTAACCCCTCACCCATCTCCCTGTAAGAAACCCCAACAAAACTCATGGTTCACCAAATTGGACTTTGGTGATATTCATACTTTGGTCTGCTGTGAGTTTCCTATATGGGGTGAGCAGATGTGTGTGTTATGTCTTCCCAGGAAAAGTCTCGTCATACAAAGCAACCTAGCCTAATGGGGGGGGGGGTTCTAGGTTCAGTGACAAACACTATCAGCCTTCATAGTTGATGACTCTTGCATGTGTTGTATTAGCAGAAGTGCCCCATATAGAGTCACATGTTTCTCCAGTTGGTGGTGGTGTTTGGGGAGGTTAAGGAACCTTTAGCAAGTGGAGTCTTGCTGGGGGAAGTACATTACTGGAAGAGGCCTGTGAGAGTTCCTAGCCTGGCCCCACTCCGCGCTTCCTGTGTGTGGATGGAGATGTGAACTTCCTCACCATAATGGTGTCTTATCTCTCTGGCACCAAAATAGATAATGTAATCTGTAAGTTGCTTTTGGTCTTGATATTTTTTCACAGCTGCCAAAACGTAATATAATGAGGAACAAGAGCAAAGGCTGACCTCTGACCTCCAGATGCATGTGCACACAAGTGCACACACACACACACACACACACACACACACGAATAAGGAATCTTGTGATTAGAACATGTAAATAAGGAAAAATGTCTTTTAGACACAAATACATGCAAAAATAGGCTCAGAAGTCTATTTGCTTTATTTAGTCTTTGATAGAAATAACTGTTTGGTGATACTCTTGCTCTGCTCTTCCTACAGGCATCCAGACGTCTGGTGCACGTGCTGAATTCCCAGAGCCTGTCTGGAGACATGGGCGGGCTCTGCTCCCCTGACATCTTTCCCCAGAAACCTCCCCCCCCTTCTGAATTCTTCAGCAAAAAGGCTCATGACTGGAGAGGGCAAAGTCTCTGGTTTACATTGACTGTCCCGTCCTCCCCCCCTAACCTCCTCCCTACCCCCCCCCCCAGTGATAAAGGCACAACGAGCTGTGCTTAAGGCCTGAGACGGCTTCACGAAACTTAGCATTTGGGTCTCGGTGACTAGCCAATTTACACGCCACTGCCTCCCGACGGAGTCATAGTAAGTCTTAAACTCGACCCTTAGAAAGTATTTAAGAAGATCCAGGGAGCCCAGCAAAACAAACCCCACAGCCAGATGCTGCACTGGGAGCAGCGGCAGGCATGTACTGGTCAAGAATTAGATTACTCAGAGCGGTGACTCATTCATCAGCTATGTAGTGTCTGTGGTTGGGAACCTTTGCCAGAACATGACTAAAATCTATTGGCAGCTTCTTGAAAGGAATCATGACAGGGCCTAAACCAGTGAGTGTGTAACTGTGTTTTTTTTCTTCCCCCACTATGGCTTTAACTAATTCAAAACGGAATGTAAGAAAATACCAGTTCTCCTGACGTTGACTATTACAACATGGTCTGTGGGGCATTCCCAATAGCTGCCCAGTGGAGCCAATCCCACATACACCTCTGTGTCTGGATGTGGACGTGAGGGGAGGATAGAGAGTTGTTTTTGTTTTTGGTGTGTGTGTGTGTGTGTGTGTGTGTGTGTGTGTGTGAGATAAAGGCTGAGACTGTAGTGGGCAAACTAATCAGACTTGACAAATTGTTAGAGACATAGTCTTGATCATGTAATTTTCCACATCTATTTATTTAATTTTGTGTGTACGTGTGCATGTGTTGAACACACATGGAGACCAGAGAACAACTTTTGTGAGTCAGCTCTCTTTCGTCATGTGGGTTCTGAGAACCAAACTCAGTTCATCAGCTTAGGGTGGCAGGATGTTCGCTCCCTAAGCCCTCGCCCCAGCCCTGTTCTTGATCATTCGAAGAAGAGCCTAGAGTGAAGGTATCCAAATGTGGTTGCTGGACGAATTGCTGAAGGCTGTCATATGTGCCACCAACAGAATGATTTAACAGCGATTTCTGGATTTAAAAGTTCCGGAGCTGAGAAGTCTGAGACCAACGTGGGCTCTTCCCCGTGACGTCACATCCTGTGGGGCTATGCTCTAGCTCTGATGCATTGCATCAGTGTTCTGTGCTCCTTGACTTGTAGAAATATGATTATTACCTGCTCTGGCACACGGTGTTTGCTTTCCTTGTGTGTGCATCTCTCAGAATTTCCTCTTCTAGCAAGAACACTGATTATATAGGGTGAGGGGATCACCCTGCTCTGGCATGATCTTCCTGTCTTAACTCAACACTTCTCCAGTATGACTGTTCTTAAATACAGCCACATTGTTCCGTTCCAGGGTTAGGACATCATAGTCTGAATATAGCAGAGGGGATGAGGATCGGACTTAGAACAGTACCTATCAGCTAGAAATAATGAAGAGAAAATAAACAATCCCCCCAAAGTCTGCCTTGTTATCCAATCCATAAAAAAGTTCAGGGTTTTCAAAAAGCTTGAGTACATTTTACATGATGAGGAATAACCATTAGAGAGTGAAATCCAATAACCTCAAGCAGAGAATTCAACCCAGCAGGTGTGTTTTTGCATCATCTGGGTAGAGTGCTTGTCAATACAATGGCGTGCACGGGAAGAACAGCAGCACAGGTGAGGCGGGAAATGATGAGAGAAACTTTAAGAGTTATTTTGGCTATTTTGCTCATGGATCTTACGTTTTGAGGAAGGCTGAGGGCAGCCGTGTGCACCACACTCCCAGGACAGCAGAGTGAATATGGATGTTCACGCTGCTCCTGCAGGTAGATACCATTACACAAACCAGGCTGAGGACACTCGGCCAAGAGACATTTGTGTCAGCCTGGTCAAAAGAAAGAATGTCAGAGAACAGGCAGCAATGAACGGAGTTGTGAACCCTAGGAGGGTGTCAGACCTGCATTTTGGTTCTTTATCTCTGACTGGAAACACAAGAGAACATCTGGCCTTGAGCTTACCAGACCAGGAAGTGCAATAACCCACCCCTTCAGTAGGGACCCATGCCCACTGCCACTGTGGTTTGTGGGGGTGGGTGGGGGAGGGGAGGTTAGTGGTTCCTGTCTCCTGACGATATTAGAGGCTCAGTAAGAGAAAGGCAGTATGCTTGGAGCTTCCAGAGGAAGTGAGTCGAAGCCCTAAAGCCGTAGCTCTGACTTGTCTCTGTGGGAGCAGTTTTTGTGGGAGTCCACCACAGCTCAAGCTTTCCTTGCTCAGGGTTGAATTTTGAGCAGGTTCATTCATTCATTAGGAACAAGGCTACCCTCTTAAGTTTCTGTCATAATCGTGTATCACTTTAAAGTCTTCCTAGCTCCCTGGGGGTCTAAGTGCAACAAATCCATCGCAGGGCCTTTCCAAGAGATCCAGAGACTTAGACATCATAAAACTTTATAGCAGAAGGTGACTTTGGGAACGCTCGGCTTCAATGCTTCATTTCACAGATAGGGAAATTGAGTGATTCAGAGGTTAAATGACTTGTCAAAGGTTAGCAACCAGGAAGGGGCAGAAACAGGGCTTAACTGCATTTCCTGACACCCCACCCCCGCTTTGTCTACTGGAATCGTGCACAGTGCTCTCAGAGCCAGCCTGTAAACTAACAGTGGAATGCTGTATCGTGAACGAGTCTTACTCTTCCTTGGGGACACTAGCCTCTGGTATATATTCAAAGTGTATGCTAATGATCACTTCTTGGGTGGTTCCAACATTTCAAAGGATTAAACACAACTACCTAAAGAGCATAAAAGAAGCTATGTGGGCTGTTTATGGAAAGGAGGCGCGGTGTGTCCTCGGGTCTATCTCTTGTTTCCTTCCTCCAGTGAGTTACCAGCCACTAGCAAAAGATGTTGTCAGATACTAACACCAAGTGAAACATCCATGACACCCACGGACCATAATCACCCTTGTCTGGAAGATTTCCTTTGTCATTGAAGACATAAAGAACTCCTTTCGATTTTCCCTGTCCATCCAGGTAGTCTCAACATGGTCTTTGATGAACTCAGACCCCCGAAGCTCATGTCATTTCAAGAGAAATGTGCTTCCTACTGCAGCGGTTAGGACTAAAGGAAATTGAGTGTATTTGCTTGATTTTAGTAGCTTGACCTCTGAATATATGGTCAGCAAGATGGGAAGGCGGGAGCAGGCCATCCACAAGCTGAATTAAAACGAAGTACTGGCATGGCTCAGGAAAGCCTTCCCCCACCTGCTTCTCATTTCCTCTAGTTATTTCGGGTAATGAAGATTGGAACCGTGGCTATATATTTTGAGGTCTTGAAGGTCTATATATTTTTCTTTCATACAATATGCTAGTGATTAAGCGTATGTTTCTGTCCACACAAAAAAAGACAAGACCTAAATGTTCCTGAAAGAAGAGGAAAACAGCTTAAAGGGCATTCCCTTAAAGACTGACCATACCTCCCTTCCGGCTTCCATCTGGAAGTCTCTGCCAGGCTGCAGTCTTCTTGCCTTTCGACTGCCATTGTCATCTGAGATTTTCTTTCTCATTCTGCACACTGGCTTTGGCTCTCTTTGGGAGCCAGAATGACAAAGTGGAATAATAAAATCCACTCCTTTTAAAGATGGTGGGAGGCGTCTCAGGAAAATTGAAAGCATTCTGATGGGGAAGCAGCCCTTCCTGAATTCACTTTTTGCTCGGGCTTTTAATTCTCCAGTCATCTCCCAGGCAGGCGTGATGTCTGTATCAGAAGAATGGAATGCAGAGTTCAAAAAATTGCCCACTGGAGCCCTCCCTTGGGAGCTCTTAACGTAATCTGTGATGCATTCAAGCCTGGAATTTGGCCCAGCCCCTAATCAATCCTTAGGTATTTCAGTTCTTTTCATATTCCTGGGGCAGCCTGCCCATCTTGTCATGGCCTTCACTTGACATTCTGAAGTACAACGTATCGATTGTCACTTTGTTCTCCCCTGCCTGGTAGCTGCTGTGGGGGAGGCCCTGTGACATGTACTCATGTGCACATGAGCTGCACGCTTGGGATTCGCATTGGCCTGCTTGTCTGCTGTGCACGGGAACCACGCAAGGCAGGCTGCTCTGTCCCTCTCTGCAATCTGATGTCTGTATATTATGGGAGGAGAGAAGAGAGCGCTTGGATATATGCATCTGCTTGCAATTTCCTAATGGAATCTGGCAGAGGAGCTTGGCAATGGGATAGGTTCCAGTAAAAAGTGTGTTCACAGAAGCTCTTCCCTCATGCTTGCCACCTATCTGCCCTTCTGGGGCACTGGGGAGATTAATCATGGAATGAGCCAGTGTTGGGTCAGCAAAAATAATATCCTCTCTCTATATATATTATATATATATATATATAAAATATCCCAAGGCGGGATTCTAATTGTGCTCTTTTTAAAACAAAGCATAGATGAAGAGTCAAGGTAAACAAGGTCCTGGAGGAGAAAGTATTTCATTCTTGAAGCCCAAGTTTTCTGTATTGGGTTGGGCTTTGGTGCTGCAGTTTGGGAAGGATGTGCCAGAAACACCAGAAAGGAAGAGAGTGTGGAGCTGCCACTGAGAGTAGAGGAGAATGGGTTGAAAGAGTAGGGATCTTCCCTCTTGGAGTACCACTCTCAGGTGTGGAGGGCACCCTGAGAATAGAAACACTCACAGCACAGGTCCTTTCTGTGCCTTCATCAGTGTTGAGATCTTTAGGTGCTTCTCTGTGTCGAGTGGACCAGGGCTGTAAGTTTAAAGCAGGGGTGTTGAAATACCTTCAAAAGCTTCCTTAACCTTCGTCTGATCTCCATGGTGGCTCATCCATGACAAGGATGATTGCTTAGCAGAAAGGGGATTCACGGTGTTTAGGGACGACAATGTATGGAATCCACAAGCTCCAGAAATGATTGAGTCTCTGTGTACAGATTTCAATTAAATCTCTGTCTTCTGGACGTCCGTGTCCTAAAGCAAATGCAAGAGAAGTTCCTTATTTGGGATACCTTGCCCAGTTTGCATGAGATAAGAAGGCCTTTCTATAACGCATATCTTTCTCCAGAGACAGAGTAGATGAAACATTCTGATGTAGCTCCACAGCCACGGGAACAAACAGCTTCAACTTTCACTGTGATGGCCAATCCTGATTGTGTTGAGTTGGTGACTGAGAGGCCTGAATGTGTCTAACAGCGCCTGAAACGCCAGTCTAGAAAATTTGACGCCCTCTTCTGGCCTCTGACAGCACTGCACGCATATTGTGCAGAGATATATAGACAAAACACCCACCTGCATCCAATGCAACTAAAAGGAGGGGGGGAGGGAGGGACAGAGAGAGAGAGAGAGCATGCCTCTGGGTGCATCTTTAAGGGCATTTCCAGAGACTTCATCAAAGGTTTAATCCACCGATGGAGGCACACCTGAATGAACTGCTGGGAGGTGGGGTCTAAGAGTGTGTCTTGGCTCTGGCCTTTCTATAACGCATATCTTTCTCCAGAGACAGCGTAGATGAGCAGCAAGAAGTGGGCAGCTTTGTCCCATCACACTGTGGTTTCCTTCTTCATTCCCAGCCTCACTTTAGATCCCAGGCAATGGGATCAGTGATCATTCTTTGAAATTGTGACTTAAACCCTCCTTCCCCAAAGTCATTTATGTCGGACATTTTGTCACGAAGATGAAAACCAAACATTCACTTTCTTCAAAAATGAAACCCTTCCTTTGTTTTCCTTCAGCAATGACTGATAGGTAAAATATTTGTTTAGAGCTCACCTGAAGAGCTAAACCTAGGTGTAGATTCTCTGTTATGGATACTTCCTTTCTCCAAAAATAAGTTTATTTTTTTTTAAATTTTGTATGTGTGTTCTGTTTTTGCATCATTTCCTTCCCCCTTCTCCTTTCTCCAACTCTTTCCGTGGCCCCCCTTGATTCCCTCTCAAGTTCATAGGCTCTTTTTCTTTATCAGTTACACATACACTGTGGTTTTTTAATTTTAAATTTTTTATTCATTTTACATACCAACTTCAGTTCCCCCCTCCTTCTGTTCCCTCTCCACCTTTCCCCCCACCCCCATCCACTCTTCAGAAAGGGTAAGGCCTCCCATGGGGAGTCAACAAAGCCTGGCATACCAAATGGAGGCAGGACCAAGAACTGCCCTTCATCAAGGTTGAGCAAAGCATCCCACCATAGGGACTGGTCTCCAAAAACTCAGCTCATGCACTAGGTACAGATCCTGGTTCCACTGCTGGAGGCCCCACAAATAGACCACATGACTGTCGTCACCCCCCCCCCCCCATGCAGAGGGCCTAGTTTGGTTCCATGCAGATTCCCCAGATTGTAGTTCCAGAATCCATGAGCTCTCACAAGCTCGGGTCAGCTGTCTCTGTGGTTTTCCTATCACGATCTTGATCCCCTTGCTCATATAATCCCTCCTCTCTCCCTTCAATTGCATTCACAGAGCTCAGCCCGGTGCTTGACTGCACACACCATACCTCCATACCTTAATTAGCATTACTATTGCTATGATGAAACACCATGACCAAAAGTAAGCTGGGAGGAAAGGGCTTATTTGGCTTATACTCAAATAACGCATCATTGAAGGAAGTCACGGCAGGAACCTGGAGGCAGAAGCTGGTGCCAAAGTCATGGAGGGGTGCTGCTTACTTGCTTACTCACTCTGGCTTGTCAACCTGTATTCTTAGAGAACCCAGGACCACCAGTTCAGGTATGGCACCACCCACAATAAGCTGGGCCCTACCTCATCAATCACTGATTAAGAAAATTCCTTATAGGCTGGATCTTTAGGGATATTCTCTCTCTCTCTCTTTCTTCTTCTTCTTCTTCTTCTTCTTCTTCTTCTTCTTCTTCTTCTTCTTCTTCTTCTTCTTCTTCCTTCTTCTTCTTCTTCTTCTTCTTCTTCTTCTTCTTCCTCCTCCTCTTCCTCCTTCTTCTTCTCTCACACATTATATCCCAACCCCAGTTTCCCCTCCCTCCACTCTTCTCATCCACTCCCACCCCCATCCACTCCTCTGTTTCCATTCCAGAAAAGAACAGGCCTTCTAGGGACATCCACTGAACATGGCCTAGCAAATTACAATAAGACTATTGGTGGTGCACGCCTTTAATCCCAGAACTCGGGAGGCAGAGGCAGGGGAATCCCTGTGAGTTCAAGGCCAGCCTTGTCTACAAGAGCTAGTTCCAGGAAAGCTAGGACTGTTTACACAGGAAGCCTGTCTCAAAAAAACCACAAACACAAAAAAGACTAGGCACAAATCCCCAGTAGGGGGAAAATAATCCCAAGAGCAGGCAAAAGAGTCAGGGACACCCCCGCTATTAGGAGTACCACAAGAGCACCAAGTTATATACAGAGGACCTACATCAGATCCATACAGGCTCCATGATTGTCTGTTTAGTCTCTGTGAGCCCCTATGAGCCCTTCTTAGTTGATTCTGCAGGCCATGTTCTCCTGATATCCTTGACCCTCCCTGACTCATGCTTGGCTGTGGGTCTCTGCATCTGCTTCCATCAGTTGCTGGGTGAAGCTTCTCTGATGTGATTGGGCTAGCCTCTTCAGCAGAATATTGTTAGGATTCATTTCATTGACTTTATTTTTTGACCAATCATATTTGGTCCTACGATAGGTCTCTGGGCTGTCTTGCCTCTGGTCCCTGGCCCTCCAGGCAGTCATAGGCATGGGCTCCCTCTCATAGCATGAACCTCAAGTTGGACAAGACATTGGTTGGCCACTCCCACAAGTTCTGTGACACCATTACCCCAGCACATCTTGCAGGTGGGATAGATTGTAGGTTGAAGGTTTCGTGGCTGGGTTGGTGTCCCAGTCCCATCACTGGGAGCCTTGCCTGGTTATAGAAGATGGCAGGTTCAGAGTTCAGGCTCCATATTCCCCATTACCAGGAGACTTCTCTAGGGTTAGTCTCATAGGTTCCAGGGAGTTTCCACTGAATGAGGTTTCTACATCTTGGAGACATTTTCTTAATTGAGGTTCCCTCCTCTCAGATGACTTTAGCTTGTGTCAAGTTGACATAAACCTATCCAACACACACTAATCTATAGTTGCAACCTGCTTGGTCCATTTCGTTTTCTTTGTATGTATACTTTTAGGGTAGACCACTTGGTACTGGATAACCAATTAGAGGCTCCTCACTTGGGAAGATTATTTCTCTATCAGCTGCCTATTTCCTGTAGCTCTTCATCTAGTGGTGGGGCCCTGTGAGACTTCCCCTATCCATGTTGGCATGTCAACTGGTGGTGTCATCTTTTAGGTCCCGATTGTTGAGATTTCCTGAGTGCGGCTTGCCTGTCATAAACAGAAGACACAGTTTTGGAGCAGACACCCTGGTTCTCTGTCTCTTACAATCATTTCATCCTCTTCCACAATGTTCTCTTTTGAGAAGTTGTGTTGTGAATGTGTCAACGGAGGCTGGCCGGCACAACCTTTGTGGGTAAATGGGCTTGAAACTGCCATCAGGTCCTTCTCGGTATATCCGAGGTGTGCCAGGGCACTTCCAGTTACCATTCCTGCTTATGAATGAATGGTCCGCACACTCTCAAAAGGCCCAGCCTTCGTTGTGATGGTGCGCGTTGTGATTTTGACCCTTTCGGGGGGGGGCATTTTCAAGAGAATTATGGGAAAAGTTGCAGTGAAAAGGATATCTAGGCCAACACGATTTGGAAGGGGAGTCACCTTTCCTCATGATTGTGCCACCCACATCCTAAATATTCATTAAAATGGTTTTATGACCCACAATACAGAATCCAAAGTGCTTTGTCCACCCTCCCCATTCCAGTCTCTCTCTGGAGTGTAGTGCCTTTTCCTTTGTTTTCTCTCTTGCATGAATTATTTCCTTCAATAACACAAGAATCAAGAATCTTTCCCACAGTTAGAACAGACCCGTCTTTTCCCTGCTCACTTTCCATTTCTTCCAACTAGTATTTATGATGTGTTACTAAGAAAATTACCTAAAGTTTAGAAAAGAGGGGAGATGTCTGTGGGCCACTCGAGTTTGCTCTCAAGCGTTGGATAGCAACTGACCTGAGAGTCAGCTGGAGGCCAGAGGAGGGAGACTTTGCCTTGCTAAATTTACTATTGAGGCAGCTGAGGTACCGAGGGGTCTGTGTTCAAGTCCTGAACATGGAGCACTGGCCTTGACTTCAGCACATACTTGCTCTTTACTGTACTGCCTCCCTCTGGCAGCTTCCTCTCGACAGAGTTCACAGACCACTAACAGAGGAAGTCGGGAGGGACATCGGTTATACTTTGCGAGCCGCGGTCCCCGCAGATGACATTTACCGTTAAAGGGAAGGGCAACTGTAGGACACCTCGGGGTACACAGAAACTAATCCCAGGGGACCCAGGTCAATGAGGCTCATCCAGAACACAGTGACAACTGACCTCAGAGGGGGAGGGGCTTGTTCGCACGTTGATCTGGAAGACCTCAAGTGTGCAGTGTTTAACTCATGGTTAGGTCTCCCGTGTGAACAGTGCGGTTTTCAGGAAACAACTGCGGAGCCTTCTACTGACTTGTGTTGGCTCTTTCGCTTTGATAAGGGAGGGGGTGAGTGCAGGGAGAGGCGTGGCCGGCGGGGGGTGGGGGTACGCACTGCCATACCAGATGTGAGCTTGGCTTTAACACTTCCTCATGAAATCGCTTGACCTCCTGCCACCCAGACAGACTCGCCTGCTCTTTTGGATTGTTCTTGCCATTTCACCCCAGCTGTTTGTTGTTTGCTTAAATGGTAAGCTTTTTATAGCTCTTCAGTTACTTATAAAAAGTATCAGTTATTCAGGCCATATGAGCACCAGCTCAGCGCTGGTCTAATGAGCAGCCAGAACACCGACGGCCTATTTTTGTCACTTCTATTTTCTCACTGCCTCCTGCCCCCTCTCCTGACTCTCACAACTTTCCCCTTTGGACTCACGTGACTCTAGACTTTTGGAATTCTGAAAAGTTGGTCTTTGCTGTTTAGGAATGATTCTTCCCTGTCTCGCCTTTCTGGCTTTCCATGGTTCTATGAGGAATAGGGACCTGCACGCCACAGTTACTCTCTGAGCTCTAGCGGGCTCGCACCTTCCCACGCGCACCCGTGAACTCTTATCAGTGCCAAAACCCCAGGGCTTGAAGTAGTTCACTAAATAAGTAGTCACTTCCAAGTCTGTGTCCTGGATGGAGAACAGTGAAGGCCATTCAGGACCCTGATAGAATCAAAAGAAAAAAGTCAGAAAAAATGTACACCAAGAAAGATGAGTTTTAGCCATGTGATGGTGGCACACATCTGTAATCTCAGCACTCGGGAGACAGAGGCAGGCGCATCTCTGTGAGTTCAAGGCTACCCTGGGCTACACGAAATTGAATCTGTCTAAAAGAGAAACAGAGATCCCTCTAAGGTGCACTTGAGATCACATACCGTTAATACCAACACTAGGAAGGTGGAGACGGAAGTGATATGGTTGGGTGGAGAGAGGAATATTATGCAGGAGGAGACAGGAGCTCAGATGCAGTCTGAGGGTTTGTAGAGACAGGATCGCCCCTTCGGTCTGAGCACTGGTTCAGGTAAGAAATCTCTAGTGACTGGCAATTCTGCTTCTCTGATCTTTCAGCATTAACCCCTATATCTGATTCCAGGTTTTTATTATTAGGACCAACTAGAATTCATACTACATTGCAGGACAGCCAAGGCTACACAAAGAAACCCTATCTGAAAAAAACATAAAATTAAAAAAAAACAACCCTCCCAAGAAAATAATAAAGAGAAGTTTATCTATTTGTGAATTGGGCAGTCTGCCAGGCTCTTGGGCACCTTTCCAGTGGTATCTGTGGCCACACACATTCCATAACTGCTTCTTGTGATGAACATATATCTTTGGGGTGCACGAAGTCATTGTGAGCAACATGGAGAGGATCCCTAGGAAAACCGGGATATCTGATAAGGGCTTTCCTTAGGAACACCTGGCCTGCTATCTGGACTGAGCATAATTAAGCTAGGGGTTCATTTCCAGGAGACGACCTCAGACTTGTTTTCTTGGTCCTGGAGGAGGTCAAGGAGGACTTCTTTGGTCCTGAAGTCTTCCTTTTATAAAAGAGGGCATGCCTCACATATACGTGGGGTGCTTCTGTAGAAATTAGTTCTCACTAGCATGTTTTTAGATAAAAAATATATCTTATTGCAATTATTAGTACGTTCTCTATCAACTCTCCCCTCCTTCCATCCCTCCCTCTTTCTCCCTCCCTCTCTCCGTACTTCTCACCATCCCTTTCACCTTCCCCCCCCCACGCACATAAATGTGTGACAGCTCAGGTCACCTAGAGCTCTCTATATGACCTAAGGTAGCCTTGAACACATGGCAGTCCTCTGGCCTTAGCCCTACAGATGTGAGTCTCCAGGCTTTGCACTCTTCCTTTCCTTTCCTTCCTTTTTTTTTTTTAGCTCAGAAGCTATCACATGTATGTATGAAATAGTCTGTTTTTTATTATATATCTATTTTTTTAGTTCTCAGGATTGTTAGTTTGTAGTCAGTGTCTACATAATGATGACATGTACTTATTGAGCATTTTCTACATCACAGACACCACTCATACACCATTTCAGCAAGCTCTGGTGATGGCTATTATCATTTTAGTTTTATATATGATGAAATTGACACTCAAAGAGCTCACTAATGTTCCTACCTGTGACAGAGGCAGGGTGTGAATTCAGACTGTTTGACCCTTCAGTCAGCCCTTCAGTTGTTTCTCATTGTTACCATTTACTATTTTGCAATATGTTTCAAAGCCTGTTGTTACAGTTGCCTTGGTTTCTCTGTGAGACCGGGAGTAAAGGAACACCGAGGACATATAGACATCAGGCCGAAAGGCTCACCAGAGGCTTACAGTCCTGTAAAGAAATGTGTGCAGAAAAAGATGAAGAGATGTGCTGAAAGGGCAGCCCTGTGCTGCTGCGAGGATTGCCGAGGGCGTGGCTTTGGCTGCTACAGGGACTGTCGAGGGCGTGGCTTCGTTGTTCTCAGCACATCTGGCTCTGGCTGCAAGTGGCGATCTGCTTTGAAGCCACAAGTTGTGACAACTACATTCTGTGTGCACATCACCTGCACCAGAGGCCAGATACATTGCAGGTTTCTAAATGCCTTCAGTTCCCCTTCCTTCAGGCCCTCACGGCGCCAGTGGCCTCAAAAGTCTCATGGGTGATTGATAGGATGTCATTATTACTTTTCTCCAGTCATGTTGGACTGGGCCAGCACTCGTGACTACTGTACTAGATCCTCTTTGTAATGAGTTTGTGGCACCACATTTATACTTTTCTATTATAAATTAATAATCTAAGGGATTTAAAAATTAATTTAGGATTTAGATACTCTGACTTGAAAATTATTCTATGACATTAAAATCTATTTATCCTTCACAACCTGTGAATTCATCCACCCTAGTAAATACACAAAGCTATAGAAATTCAGCCTTTGATTTTCGCATCTAATTTTTTTCCTTTACATTTTTTGGAGGGGGCTGGTATGTGCTGTGGCGTGTGTGGCAGTCAGAGGACACCTTGTGAAAGAAGCCACTGTCTCGTCTTACCATGTGAGTTCTGGGATCAAACTCAGATTGTCCGGCTTGCAACAAGCACCTCTGCCTGCTGAGCATCTCATCGGCACTAGGTAAGTCTTTCAAGTGTCTCTTGGTTGTTCCTTGGGAGCACCATCTTAAGGGTTCTTTGTAAGAAATATGGGAGTTTATGTTGTCATTTCACTTCTCTGGCTTTTTAGTTCACCAATCTTTAAAGTACACCATTGTAAACAAGTTTGAGCCAAAGAAGACATAGAGTTTGCCAATGGGATGTATAAAGAGTAGAGTCAAAACAATTAGTTGTTAATGGAGATTAAATAAGGTAACACACACACAACAGTGATCTAAAAGTAAAATAACTGAGAATACCAAGTGTTGGAGAAAATGTAAAGATATCTGAACTCTCAGTGGCTAGCAGAACTATAAAACAACACAGGTACTTTCAGAAAACCAATCTGGCAATTCCTTACAAAGTTTGATGTATTCTTAACGTATGACTCACCAGTCCTGTGGATGTTCACAGAAGTTTTCTTTGTAATTATCCTAACCTGGATGCAACCCCAACGTATACCAGCTGGCAAAGAGATAAAAATAAACTCCTAGATATAACAATATGTACGGTTAACATGAGAAAAGCTAAAACAACAGCAACAAAATCAAATACCATGTGCTCCTGTTATGTGACAATTCAGAGGAAGCAGTGCATGGTGACATTTGGCGGTCATTTGACTTTCTGCAGCTGTGTGAGTAGAAGAACTCATCCTGCACGCTGCAGCTGCTCTTAGAGATGTAGAGAGGCTCACACCTGCACACACGCAGTTACTTGCTTTATGTTTTGAGTACACTTTAAACTGAACTCCAATAAAAATAAAACCATAATTGTCCAGTGTCTTTGTGGCTAAGCCGCATCTGAGACAATTATGTTGTTTTAGGTCTAGAACTAAGGTCCTTTGAATTCAGCCCTTTTAACTTTGCCCAAAGCAAGACATGAAGTTTGTGGTTCAAGTTATTTCTTAACTTGATGCCTTAAAAGTGGAGCTGACCCTTCAAGTGGACAATGTAAGCTGGGCGAGGTGGCTCTCACCTGACAGTGTAAGCTGGGTATGCTGGTACACACTTGACAATGTGAGCTGGGCAAAGTAACTCACACCTGACAATGTGGAGCTGGGCTTGGCGGCTCACACCTGACAATGTGGAGCTGGGCGTGGTGCCTCACACCTGACAATGTGGAGCTGGGCGTGGCGGCTCACACCTGACAGTGTGGAGCTGGGCGTGGCGGCTCACACCTGACAGTGTGGAGCTGGGCGTGGCGGCTCACACCTGATATGTGGAGCTGGGCAGTGGTGGCTCACACCTGACAATGTGGAGCTGGGCGTGGTGCCTCACACCTGACAATGTGGAGTTGGGTGTGGCGGCTCACACCTGACAGTGTGGAGCTGGGCGTGGCGGCTCACACCTGACAATGTGGACCTGGGCGTGGTGGCTCACACCTGACAGTGTGGAGCTGGGCGTGGCGGCTCACACCTGATATGTGGAGCTGGGCGTGGTGGCTCACACCTGACAGTGTGGAGCTGGGCGTGGCAGCTCACACCTGACATGTGGAGCTGGGCGTGGTGGCTCACACCTGTAGTCCCAGCACTTGAGACTTTAAAGCTAGTTAGGATTTCCAGATGTCTCTATAGTGCGTGGCAGAGGTAACACTAATTACTCCTTTACTGAGGAACAAACTTTCCAACTTTTCATTTTCTGTACTATTAGCCCAGCCCACCCACCTCCAGCCAAGGATGGATGCACGTGGAATGCGGTTGCTGCTCAATGTGGCCCTCAGACCAGAATCAGCCTCACCTGAACACTTGTAAGAAATGTAAAACGTCACATCATTCACGAACTCATGGAATCTACATTCTCATAAGATTCTCAGGCATCTAGACCATATCAAAATATTTCCTGTAGCCCTCGGGGCTGGAGAAATAGCTCACCCATTAAGGAGGTGGACTGTCCTTGCAAAGGGTCAGTCCAGCTCCAGGGGGATTACATGCCTCTGAGTGTATATACATACACAACTGAAAAAAGTTAGGAATATTTCTTGTCACCCCGGAGCTTTTGTTTCTCCTTTGGTAGATGGTGTGACCACTTCCTGAACTAAGCCTTGTGCTGGAATCTTCTGGGATCCTCTGAAGGTCAGGCATATGATCCCTTCTCTCAGAGTGCGCCCTAGACTATTAGATAGGTTTCTTCAGAGCTCTTTCCTGTTGTTTACTTACCTTTTGCAGTTCAATAAGCATCTTTGTAAGTCAGAGGAAGAAATGACAGGCACCTGAGAAGCTTTTGCACACAGCCAGAAAGGGGTTGTATGGAAAAGCCTGCTCTGCAACACACTCTATTTAATAAATGTTACGTGAAAACAATAAATGTCCTTCCTGTCACCCTGGAAGTGGCTTTTACATGAGCCAGGTACAAAGACATTTTTGTAATCCTTTCAAAGCACCCGTTGTTTCGTTCCTCCCGGCTCCTATGTGGATGACTGTATTTACTCGCTGGGGTGTGCACAGGGTACTTAATGGTTACGGCAGCTAGAAGTCTACTCTGAAAGCATGGGGAAGGAGAGGGTCTGAGAACAGGGATGGAAACAAGCTGGACAGGAGGCATCTGACCTCTCGGAGCATTCGTTTTCTGCCCTTTAAAGAGGAATCAGACTAGATGGTCTATGAGGTCACCGCCAGGATTGAGGCAAGGATAGCTGGGAGGTACATGGAGCTGTGGCACTCTGCCAGTTCACTAGCACATGCCTGCACACTGTTGGTGGCATCTCAAGTCTTCTTCATGAAGTGAACAGAGGTGCCCTGCATATTATCGTTTCAAAGAGAGAAAGATAGAATGAACGAACAAAAGAAATAAAGAGAGTTGAGCAACCACACAAGCTGCCTAAAGTTACTTAGAGTCCCTGGTAATTTCTGATACCTTATATTTCTGCTGTTTTGTTTCTTAAATACTATTTGCTGCTTGGTATGCAACCCTCCTGTTCCATATTCTCTGGTGTGGATATAGCTGGCCACAGCTGATAGCTCAGAGGGTCCAACTGGAGAGGCTGGATGTAAGGCAATACTTATAAAAGTACAGAATGGAGTGAGTCCTGCATGCTTTCGGTTCTATCACCATAGGAAGAGACTTTACATCCTATCCGGGACGTCACTGGATTTCAACATTTTGTCAGCATCTGCTCAACCTTGTGAAGTTTTTGAAGGCACGTGTTCACCTGGAGTTTACACAAACAGCCCTGTTCTGCATGGATAAAATGCAAAGGTGACAAGAGCAGTTAGGAGAGCCTGGGTGCGAGAGAAAACAGCTGCTTCCTCCCAGCCCGACTTTTATAGTCAAAACACCCAAGTAGGAAGATGAACGCAGTTTGTGCTGTGGTTGAGAGTCTGGGCATCAATCTGTGTTTGCATTTTGTCCTGCCAGCTACTAGCCCTGTCACTCTGAGAAAGCATTCTCCATCATCTTTCCTCATCTGTGAAAGGTGCTCGTGGGGGGTTAAATGGGCCAACACCTAATAAGTACCTAGGATGGCACATGTGGTAGGGATTCAAGGAATGTTACTGGTTACCGTTACTATTAGTAGCAAGGACGAAGTGTATAAGCCCTTTGCTTTTCTTTGAGCCTAGTTCTATGCAGATAAAGTCAAGCTCAGCATGTAAGGGACAGAGATCACTGGCTAAGAAACCCGAACCGTTCAAATCAGCAGGTGAGCGGCAGGCATAGAAGATAAAGAAAGGGGAAGGACAACACAGTCTGTTGTAATGGCCACTGCCCACGCTGCCCACGCTGTGACAGATGGTCAAAAAACCTCTCGAAATCCAGAGGGAAATCAGCTTTAGCCGACGGGGAAAGTACACTGTTGGCTCACAAACAAGTTGTATAGCTATGGGAAGGACAGTTTCCCGCAGCACAAATACATGTCTTTTGTGTTTACTCATCATCCCCCCCCCGCCCCGTGTGGTGCATGTGTCAGTTCCCCTCCCCCATCCTAACTAACCTGCACCAACTGATCGATCCCAGAGCTAAGAAGACCGGCCCCCAGCTACAGGGAATTCCCAAGGCGCCGCAATTGGTGGAGTTCGGCCGCTGATGTGGTTTCACTTTTTCCTGGCGTATGTCTAGTTGGATATTTGTGGTAGTTTGAATGAGAATGCCTCCCCATGGGCTCCGGTATTGGAACCCTTGCTTCGCAAGTGGTGGGTCTGGGGGAACGTGATGGACCTGTTAGGAGGTGGAACCCTGCTGAGGGAAGCATGTCGCTGGAGGTAGGCTTTGAGAGTTTATACTTCCCACTTCCATTTTGCTCTTTCACCTTCATGCTTGCAGCAGGAGAGGTGAGCACTCAGCTTCCTGGTCCAACTGCCTGGTGCCATGCCTCCCCTGCCATTGCGGACTTTCCATCCGGAACCGTACGCTGCAATGAACTGCTTCTTCCATGATGTCCTTTTGTCGCGGTGTTTTATATAAGCATGATTGCTCTCTCGGCGTCACCCATGCCACTGTCCCTGCTTCTTTTTGTTCATCAGGCAAGTCAAGAACATTCTCGATGTACTTATGGGAAAGCCCAGAGAAGTAGCGGCGGACTCTAAAAGTGACTGGATAGAATCATAAAATCAACATTTTAACTTGTGCCCCACCCCAGACTCTCTTACTCTGAAGCAAACCTCCCAGGTCCTAAAATCTTCAACTGCCCATACAAGCAAAGCTCCCATTTCCTCATAGCAAAGCTGTTTCCTGGAACACACATGGAAACCACTTCTATTTCTTCACCATCAGCTACCATTGTTCTTCTAAGACATTTTTCAAAGGTCACCCTGCCTGTTATACGAGGCTCTGATTTTAGGTAGCTTCCAAATGTCATATTCACTGCGTGGAAGATAAATTTGCTGCAATTAAAGAGCCCAAAGTGTGTGGTTCAGGTCTATGGGGCTAGAGTGAAGGCCCAGCCGTGCATGTCTTCAGAATAAACATGGTGACACTGGCATGTGACACTGTGGTAGAAGTCTACAGTGTGGCTGGATTAGAGCCTGGGGCTGAGTTTTACAGCGTGCTTGCTGGACCCAGGATCTGACCCAGGATCTACCATTTACTGGCTGTACAACTTTGGGCAGGTAACTGTGCCTTCCTGAATCTTAGTGGGTCCATCTGCAACCATGGTGGGGGTGGTCTGGCCAAGTTGTTAGGATGATGAAAAGGATGAAGGAGCCCTGAGCTGAACTTTGCAACTGCTGTCTGCCCTACTCACCTTGGTCCATCTTGTGAGAACTCCCCAGGACTTGAGCCTTCCAGGTGCCCTGCTGGGGAACTCTCTGCTGCCAGCTTCTACTATAGGCCCTTCTCAGCGGCAGCGCTGTCCTTCAGCTTGGGCTGGAGTTTTCTTTCTTTTATCCCTTTCCTTGTGCTAACTTCTTTCCTCTCCTCCTCCTTCTTTTCTTGTATATTGCTATCTCAACCTCGTCTCTCTAGAAATAGTTGAGGATTCCTGGTGAATTTGATGCAAATCTTTTAAATCACACGGGCCCGATGTTTGGTTAGGTGTGGCTGTTTCGGGAGAACACGTGTCCCGGTTGTTACAATGTTATCATGGACGCGAATATTCTCATTTCAGAAGCATTAGTATGCAACTTGCAAAAAGTTGCGTAAAAAAAAGCTCTTTTGAAGAAAAATTATCATTGGAAAACATTCTAATTTTTCAGGAAAAAAGCAAAGTTTGAAAGTTGAGTGTCATCTGAAAGTTAGACCTAGAACAAAAGTGTTTTTAAATAAAATACCAGTGACAAGAAGCCACATTGCTACAAATTCGTCATTGAGCTTGTCATAAGGAGAAGAATAGGCATAATTCCTCAGAGCTAAAATTAGAAATGCCCCCCCACTTGTTGATGTTGGTGTTGGAACAATGGAACTCACTGCTTGACAGTGAAGTCCCACAGGCTAATTGATAGCATGGTGGGGGTAAGGGCAATCAAGTGATCTACTTGCTTCTGCAGGAGGGAAGGATTTAGGGCTGTCCTCAAGATCAGAGCTGCTCAAGTCGGAACGCCCCCACCTACCTCCACCCCTGCGTGTTCTCTCCCATCACACACGTGTTCCTTTATACCTGCCAGATTTGGGTAGGTAGGAGGAACAGGTGAATTGATGACCTGGGTCCTAGTTTTAGATGAAGATTAAGTCGGAAAATCCTGGGGTCTTTTTGAAATTACCCTTTGTGCGTTTTGTAAAACCACTGCTGGGCTGGGAGTGATTGACAGCCTTGGCTCCAGAGAGGTCTGAGTGGGAAAGTGTGTATTTGTAAGCTGAGGTGGAATTCACCAATAGAAAGCCCATAGGAACACTGTCAGTCCGAGAGAAACACCGTTGTTAGGGGCTCAGCCTTGCTCCCTGACATTAACTTGGATGACATACTAAAAACCTGCTTTAACAGACACTGAGAGAAACAATTAATAAATGGGACCTCCTGAAACTGAAAAACTTCTGTAAAGCAAAGGACACAGTCAACCAGACAAAATGACAGCCTACAGAATGGGAAAAGATCTTCACCAACCTCACATCAGACAAATCTTCAAAATATACAAAGAATTCAAGAAATTGGTCATCAAAAGAACCAATAATCTAATTAAAAATGGAGTAAAGACCTAAACAGAGAACTCTCAGCAGAGGAATATAAAATGGCTGAAAGACACTTAAGGAAATGCTCAACATCCTTAGTCATCAGAGAAATGCAAATCAAAACAGCTCTGAGGGGCTGGAGAGATGGCTCAGTGGTTAAGAGCATTGCCTGCTCTTCCAAAGGTCCTGAGTTCAATTCCCGGCAACCACATGATGGCTCACAACCATCTGTAATGAGGTCTGGCACCCTCTTCTGGCCTGCAGATATACACACAGATAGAATATTGTATACATAATAAATAAATAAATAAATAAATAAATAAATAAAACAAAACAGCTCTGAGATTCCATCTTATACCTGTAAGAATGGCCAAGATCAAAAACACTGATGACAATTTATGCTAGAGAGGTTGTGGGGTAAAGGGAACACTCCTGCATTGCTAGTGGGAATGCAAGATGGTACAGCCCCTTTGGATGTCAGTGTGGAGATTTCTCAGAAAATTAGGAAACAAACTTCCTCAAGACCCAGTAATACCACTTTTGGGTATATATCCAAAGGATGCTCAATTGTGCCACGAGGACATGTGCTCAACTATGTTCAACCTGGAAACAACCTAAATGCCCCTTGACCAAAGAATGGATAAGGAAAATGTGGTACATTTACACAATGGAGTACTACACAGCAGAAAAAAATAACACCTTGAATTTTGCAGGAAAATGGATGGAGCTAGAAAACATCATTTTGAGTGAGGTAACCCAGACCCAGAAAGACAATTATCACATGTACTCACTCATAAGTGGTTTTTAAACATAAAACAAAGAAAACCAGCCCACAAACCACAATCCCAGAGAACCGAGACAACAATAGGACCCTAAGAGAAACATACATAGATCTAATCTACATGGGAAATAGAAAAAGACTAGATCTCCTGAGTAAATTGGGAGCATGGGGACCTTGAAGAGGGTGGAAGGGGAGGGGAGAAGCAGGGAGGAGAGCAGAGAAAAATGTAGAGCTCAATAAAATAAAAAAAAAAGAAAGAAAAAAAAACCTGCTTTAACCAGCGTATTGTGAAATGGAGTCAGACAAGAGCATACACCCCCCCCCACAAATATGATTATTCTTTCCTCTTTAAATGCACAGAAGGCAGTGACAGATGAGGAATGTCATACTCTATATGGTGATGATCACTTACAGAGAGCAGGTAGCTATGTCCTAGTAACACTGCAGTGTTTGGGGTAATATAGAGCAAGGCACCGCTTGTTCGTTTCTCCCGTGTGTCAGGGATGTTACAACCATACTGGGAAAACACCAGCTTTCTGGTTAGCAGGGAGATTGTTGTCTTGAGTTTCTAGAAGAGGGCAGAGTAAAGAAGGGGATGAAGGGATTTTGTCTCAGTCTTGGTGGGCAGGTTCATTGACCAACCATTAAAAGTCCACTTATGCTTCTGGTGGAAGGGTTCACATCATGATGGCTCTGGCCGTATGGGCTACAGAGAAGACACCATAAGAGATGGATGTCAGGCATTTACATCAGCTGGCACCTGGGCCTCATGAGTGAGAGACACTTTATGATATCTTAATACTGAGATGTAGAGGGTGACATCAGAGGGACAGGTAGAGTGGCACTTGGAGACTGGCGCAGTTGGATCCCTATAAGTTCAAGACCACCCACAGGCTACGCAGAAACTGTCTCAGAGTGGGTGCGGGGAGCTGGCGGAAGGCAAAGGCAGATCTCTTGCCAGATGTAAGGAACAAGACTGGTGGTGGCCACATCAGATAGACTACGACAGCCACAGTGTCCCCTTCAGGGCAGCTCTGCTGGATAAATGATGGGAGAGATTTGGGGATGTGGCTGACCTCCAGGTGTCATTTATACTGCTGAACAAACTCAGGACTTGGGGATCAAGTTTAAGTTGCTTGGACCTCATGTAGACTTTCTGGAGACTGTGATAGAAAGGTTGAAAAGCGAGCTTCCTCAGTATGTAACTGACCTTCTATTAGTCCCCATTCCTCCTCTGGGGAGTCTGGTAACCCTGGGGAGGATTACATGAGACACTGCCCAGTATTAGGGGAGAAGTTTGCTCAGCACCCATTTCTCCCTCTTCAAAACTGCCATCCCCGCAGAAAACTATAAATGGCTTTTAATGACACTTGGTCATTCAACGAAGGACATCAAAGTACACAAGTTCTCCACAGGATATGGTTATCGGGGTGCCATCACCTGAACACCAGGCTCTGCAGAAAGAAGGGTTGCTGGGGAGCGGCAGTTCCTGCTTCCACTCCCCATTCACAGGACTGGGTGGGGGTGAGGGCCTGCTGAGTACTTCAGTGTCTGGCAAGTGAAGAACACAAAGCAGTCATAATTCTGTCCTGACTTTTTTTGCCATAGACTTTCTAATTGTCTCTGATAAGCATAAACACTAACACTTAGTGTGGCCAGAAAGATCTAGACCACACAGCCTTCAGACCTGGGTTTAGGCACTGGCCTGGAGCTTTGCCACCACCTCCGCATTGTAGGAATGGGCCGTGGTTAGCCATGGGAGTGCCAACACACTGCAAATTCCAGGGTCCCGTATCTAAACCCCTCTTCAGACCTCATTCCCTGGCAGGGCAGTGGTGGTCGTATCCGAGAGAAGTTCCCCATGAGTCCAACAAGGTGAGGCTGAGGAGAATCTGGTCCATTTCTTACTTGAAATTAGCATCTTGGCAATTTCCGAGACAGAATTTCATTAGATGGCAGCTTGGATGATGACTTCAAATAATACGACCGGAGGGACTCAAATTCGAAAGTATGAAAGTTTGCCTGGGCAGAAACATATTTGGGGTTTAGATAATTTGAAATAATAACTGTAGTTTACTATATTGGACCTGATGAGAGGTTCCTTTGATCCCCTCCCCCGTTGGCTCTCTCCCTGCCAGATCTACGATCAAATGCATGTATATACATACATAGAAGTATGTACCAGGCGAGAACTCTACCACTGAGCTACATCCCCAGTTTGTTACTGACAGGGCACGGAAGCATGTGTGTACACCGTGTGCCCCACTAAGTCCATGCGGGATCGTGGAAACTCAAGTGGGAGGTGGGGAACCCTGGGAAAGGCTTCCTGGCAATCAACGTAGTTCTTTGCAAGGTTAATTTAGAAAAGTCACTTTCTTCCATTATTCAGATCCCAACTACTTGTCTCTCGAACACCCACCCTTCATTCATGAAAGCCAACCTCTTTCCTTCGGAGCCTACCTTTGCTTCTGCCTTCTGCCCACCTGGGAGGGCTGTTCCTGACAGAAGCGGATAAGAACGTTGCTCTAGGCCGGCAGCAAACTATGATTACCCCAGAAGAACAGTTTTCCAGCCTCCGTTGATCAATGAGTATTTATTTTCGTAGCTCCATGATGTTAGCTAGGTCGCATGCATTTTAAAAATCTTCAAATGAGGGGTGGGACAACTCAGTGAAAAAAGTCCTTGCTCAATAAATGCGAGGACCTGATTTTCTGTTCACACAGTTCACCTAAGAATCCCCAAAGCAAATGTTTCACCATTTAAGGCAGATATGAAAAGAAATTCCTACTGACAGACAAATGCTATAGTTTTGTGATTATTTTTTTGGAAATTCTTTTTATGTTTGGGACATTATTGTTTTTTTTTCTTTTTGTTTTCTCTTTATTTTTTAAATCCCTATCTTTTTTCTTTTTTTATAATTTATTTAACTTTATTTTATGTGCATTGGTGTGAAGGTGTCAGATCTCTAGGAACTGTATTTTCAGACAGTTGTGAGCTGCCATATGGGTGCTGGGAATTGAACCCAGGTCCTCTGGAAGAGCAGTCAGTGCTCCTAACCGCTGAGCCATCTCTCCAGCCCCCCTATCTTTTTTCTTTAAAAGGTTTATTTATTTACTAAGTGTACAGTGTTCTGTCTGCATGCATACCTGCGTGACAGAAGAGGGCATCAGATCTCATTATAGAGGGTTGTGAACTGCCATGTGGTTGTTTGGAATTGAACTCAGGACCTCTGGAAGAACAGCCAGTGCTCTTGACCTCTGAGCCTTCTCTCCAGCCCTATTTTTCAGTTTTTTGAGACAAGGCCTTACTATGTATCCTTAACTAGCTTCCGACCTGTGTCAATCTGCCTGCTTGAGGTCCCTAAGTCCTGGGGTTACAGGCATGTACTACTATACCGGCCAGGTGCCACATTAAGGTGCCATTTAGAACCCTGCTATTTGTCCACACCAACTAAAGTCTGGGATCTTCTCAAAAGGAAATTATCCTCTGCACGTCTTGTGTTGTTTTGCATAGAACTGATATAGTGTTCTATGCATGTTATCGGTTCATACGTGCAGTGTTGGGACAGAAAACTGCAACAGAAAAGGAGCACACTTCTGTCTCCCTTAAACCAAGGCCAGCACCAGCTGCTCTTTTACACCTTGGGCATTTAGAGTGGCGAAGATGGGCAGGGAAGGAGACATGTACACTAACCATTGCAAATCACTATAGTATGTTCCCAGTGACAGATCTGTCGCTGTGTTCCAAACCTCAAAGGCGTCCCTCCATCACCCTCTTCTGGCACCACCTGCGCCTCTCTTCCTGCGTAGTAACTTAAGAGTTAACATGTGGCATAGCTATGGTCTTCAGGAAAGCTTATTTCGTTGTTCAATCCCCATCCTCTGATCCCCGTGTTAATTAATTGGGGTATCATCTCCCGCTTGCATTTCACCATGTTGGAAATGACCAATTCTTCATCTACCATCTTCTCATCTCATGCAAACTCTTAAATTTCATGGCGGCATCAATAGTCCTTTGCTGCCTGGGTAAAGAAGGAGCCACTAACTAATTAGAAATTCCTCCCAGGAATTTATCTCAGTCGGTGCACTTAGTCTCTCTCCTCTTAACTCAACTGGGGCTTGATCCCTAGGGATTCAGAGATTCACTCAACAATTTAGATCAGTTAATTAAAACTTTAAGGCCTCTGCGTCTCAGCTAGGGTTTCTTTTGCTGTGAAGAGACACCATAGCCATGGCAACTCTTTTAAAGGAAAACATCTAATTGGGGCTGGCTTACAGTACAGAGGTTCAGTCCATTATCATCATGGTGGGACATGGCGGCATGCGGGGAGACGCAGTGCTGGAGAAGGAGCTGAGAGTTCTACATCTGGAATGGGAGGCAGCTGAAAGAGAATTGAGCCACTAGCCTGGGATGAGCTTCCAAGACCTCAAAGCCCACCCCCAGTGACACACTTCCTCCAGCAAAGCCACACCTACTCCAGTGTGGTGGTTTGAATAGGTATGGTCCCCATAGACTCACATGTTTGAATGCTTTGCCCATAGGGAATGGCACTATTAGAAGGGGTTGGTGTGACCTTGGAGGAAGTGTGTCACTGCAGAGGTGAACTTTGAGGTCTCATGTATGCTCACGTTACACCCAGTATGATACACAGTTTTTCCTTCTGCTGCCTGCAGGTCAAGTTGGAGGAAGACTGGAAGGAAATGTCAGGTGTAGAGCAAAATGTGAACCAAACTCTTCCCAAAGCAGCTTGGTCCGTTGACGAACTTGGCAAAGGCTGCAGCAGTCAGCTCTGTGTTTCCAAGCTTGAGAAACCAAGTGATGCCTTCAAAGACCGTGGTCCTGAGGAGTTCAGTGTTCCCTTGGACTAATGCTGCTTCAATTCCTAAACCAAAAGTACCATAAACCCTTCCTGAAAGATTCTGCAGTTCTAAAAGAAGTCCACAAATTGAACTAAAATGGGAAAATTTAAAATATTAATCATTCAAATGTGAACAGAGGTGATTTTTGCCAATAAATTGTCCCTTGCAGTGGGATTGTGGTATTGGCCATTATGACACATGTCCTTTCGTTAGCATTTCTTTGTCATTGTGAGCCTTGGGAAGTGACTCAGTTCTCTCAGCTTTTCCCCCAACTCAGACTCTAAAAAGTTCTTCATTTCATGGCCCATTTTAATGATACTTGGATCTCACTCAGTGTGAGCACACTGTTAGTATCCAAGCTCTTCTTTCTCTATCGGCTCTGAAGCTGAGGTCATATTTGATAATGATGTGACTATAAATATCCATATACTTTAATTATGGGGCCATTTCTTGCTGATAACAAGAATGACTCGTGGTCCTAAAGTGCTGATTAGACAACAGAAACTGTTCCACATTCATGTGTTAATTCACAGACTCCTCATTAATAGCCTGCGTGGTCCCATTTTACAGATCTGCAGCTAGGCAAGCTCTACAGGACATGAACTTAACCAGCTCTGTTTCAGAACCAAGTCCTTAACTATTGCATGCTGCTTTCTTTCATATATACTCCAAATTTAGGATGTGCATCTTTTAATTTTCCATAAGATATTATAAAGACTCAAAGTCAAATGTTTTCCTTAAAGAACCCTTAGGACCTCTTTGGCAACAGTTGTGATCACTTTGAGAAACAATCATCCGGTTCTCAATCCTTAAATCCTTTGTTATTCCTAGAATCATCACAACACCATGCTTGTTAATTTCTTGACTTTTTGGTTGTGAGCCGAGGCTTTCACAGTTGAGCCGCATCTCCAACCCTAATTTCCTAAAGTACAAAGATACATGCTGGCTCTATCCACAGCTGTGTCCACTGACGCCTCCATTGCCAAGTATGTTGAAAGGTAATTATCTAGTACTATACTGGATAATTAGTGGAAAAGTTCTGGTTATTACAGAGATGGTAAAAGATACAACATATGCACTTGAAATGCAAATATTGACGCGATATTAACAAAAGCAATAAGGTGTAGGTGGGCAGGAGTCAATGCTCTTGCCTCCCATCGGAAGAAGGACAAGAGTGGAGAGTTTGCTTTGGCAGACTGAACCAGGAGAGTAGGTAGGCGGTGACAGTGGGAAGTGTTTGCTAAAAACTCGAAAGGGAATCTTCGTGCACCAATTCACTCAAACTCAGGACAACTGGCGGGAAATATGGTCTACGGATGATGTTTAGAGGTTGTAACTAATTTGGACTTTAATGGGAGGTTTCAGGAAAATTGCAAGCAACAGCTAAAGAAGCAAGCTTAGGTAACCATTTGAGCGTTGTCCTTGGGCAACATGTATCCATTTAGGTTTGCGTTCATGTTTTTCTTTTCCCAGTTGTCTATGTAGGTTCTTGTCACTGATGTTTATTGTCTTTGATTATAAGCGAAGACAAATTAGAAAGCCAAACCTACTGAATAGTATGCCCTCAAAGGCCACTAAAGCACTTTTAATGGTGACTCAAACTTATTTTACAAGCACTACCATATGCAAAGCTCTCTCTTAGCTGTGGATGGATGTAAGAGTCCCTGTGGTCTAGAAATGTCCCAGGGGGAGATAATGAATGGTAGAATGCAACAAACAATATGGCCTGCTACTTCTATCATCGTGGGAACTAAGTCCTGGTATTGTAGAATAGAACCAACCTCACCACGCCATGACCTGTTGACCGATGTGCTTGCATAAGCTCACGCCATGTCCTTTTCTATGAACAGGGACAATGACAACACCATTGTGAAGGCCAAATGAGATGATGCAACAGAACGCTGAGCACATCTGTTGTGTCAAGTCATCTCGTCAAATGTGACCCTCCCGTGGCTGAGGCTTTGCTATTGGACAAGCATGTCTGACCAAAGGTGGCCTTCCCAGTGTGATGGGTCAGAGTCACTACACCTGGGTGGGTTGGAAGGCAAGCAGCTCCTGAGAGGCCAGCCAGGCTCAGACCGTGTGCATGTACTACTGCCCTCTACTGGAGACAGCTCTTCAGCAATCTGAGAACTCAACTGCTCGTGGTGCTCCAGTTCAAAGTCCTCTGTTTATAGGAAGGAAGAAAACAAACAAACAAGCACAAAAACAAATAAAAAACCCAACTCCTTTGCAGAGAGTTTCACAGCCCATCTTAGACCAGGATTCTTCTCCCCATATTCTTCTGATGCTTGGGAAGCAGAGGAAATCCTATTGTCGCCCAGCCTCCACTCTTCACCTGCTTTTAACTAATATGGAGTCTGGACAGGTATTGATTTTTCTGCTTCTGTCTGACTGCACTCATCAATCATTTTATATTACTGGAGAGTCCATTAGCAATAAAAATAAGGGATAGAGGTTACAAAGCCCATTAGCGAAACTTACTCTTTGTATCTCTGAGACTAGGGAAACAATTAAAAGCACGTTAGCTTATAAACATTCTAATAGAGTTATCAGGAGAGTGAACAAGCCCAGGATGGGATTATGGAAGAATGAAATGAAGTTCTCCTTACCAGGCACGGAGGAGGGAAAGCCCCAGCAGTCCATAACATCTGTGGTGTGTGGGTGGGATGAAGGGAGGGTTAATGAGGCCAAGCGAATATCACAGAACAGAGACTCAGCCACAGGCTCATGTGTGAATGAATTTCAGGCCTATCGTGGCAGATCATGGCAGATCTAAGACAAGAGGAAAGTGTGACTTAGACAGAAAAGAGCCACTGATGTAACCTTGGCTTGGAAATGTAGGTCAGCTGCCCAGCAAATGTCATGTGCTCCTGAGGGTGGGTGGGGGAAGACTTACTCCAGCTGTGCAGATGGCACTGGAGCCCTCCTCATTCCCCAGTGAGCAGAGGCACTGAACGCTTGAACAGCTGTATATAATTGATTGGAGAACATCACTGAGGATCCTGGGGCCACATGTTTCCTGCACTGCCTGAGCCATTGCAGGGAGAGACCAGCGTCAGTCCCGGCACATAGCAACGCTCCCCTAATAGCCATTTCTCTCTTCCACCCAAGTGGGAGAGTGTTATCAGAACCAATGACTCCGAGAAGCTGGGGTCTCTAGCCAGTATTATGCTGTGTTGACCCTCACTTCCTGTTATGTTCAAAGCCTCCACGTGGAACAGTTTCACACCGAGGACGATTCGGCCACTGATCTTTCTGGATGGTCACTGAATACGTATTAAGTTGTCAGATCCTCTTCAGTTCAAAGCACAATAAATACTCTGCAAAATCCTGTTGTAGGTATACATTCTCTCATCCTTATTTACACTAGTTATTTGACACTAAGCTTTTTTTTTGGCAATGTAAAGTTTCTATGTGGTGTGTTGCTTATTATTTGTAGCTAAAAGCCGCAGACATTAAGTCTAGTGTAAAAAGTCATAACCCCACTTCTGTTCTTGAGAATTTTATACAAAAGCGCTGCCTCTACATGAGTCCTGCCCCTCCCCTCAGCTCCGTCAGTGCCTCCCCCATTCATGCCTTACCATCTATAATCCGCTCGCTCCTTTAACATAAAGTATTCACACTTTCCACATTCTTCAGTCTTTTTCATTTGAATATTTGGATTTTTACATGGAGCCTCATTTTTGTCTTTTTTTTAAACTTGATTTTTACTTTACATACTTTTAGATGTTGCTTCATGATAGCCATAATTTTTAATGACTGCAAAATATTTCATGAAATTTTTTCCTTTGGTTTAGTCAATTTTCTGTCAGAGGGATTAAAGATTGTTTTCCATCTAGTTCTGTTGTCCACTATAAGCAATACCATCATGGTTATATACACGGATATTTTTGTTCCACTTGAATCGTTTCTCTGAATAAATTCCCAGTAACTTCTCAACTAACATGTTTTCCTAAAGCATTGTGTTGTTTTATTTTATTAAGAGCAAAGACGGGCGTCCTTTCTTGCTTGCATTCTGATGTCACTTAACACTGTCATTGCCCTCTGGTGATGTCATTTAACACTGCCTTTGCCCTCGGATGTCGTTATTTAAAAATGCCTTTGCCCTCTGGTGATGTCACTTTACACTGTCATTGCCCTCAGATGTCATTTAACACTGCTGCTGCCTTCTGATGTCACTTAACACTGTCATGGTCCACTGATGATGTCATTTAACACTGCCTTTGTCCTCTGATGGTGTCACTTATTGCCCTCTGATGACGTCACTTAACACAACTGGTCAAGCAAGCCAGTCTTCTTTTCCAGCTCCCCAGGGTACCATCCTTTCCATCTGACTCTGTCTGTCTGGCATCTTGGTCTTTTTGGTAGAAATATCTCATATAATCTAGGCCTTGTTTGGAGAATTTCATTCAAACACAGAGTTTAAAGGACATGGTATCTGATAAAAGGTAGGTTGGGTCTGGATAAATAATGCCTTCCCACAGCATCCTCTGTTTAGCTTCTCTTTCAAAGTTTGTGTCTGTCAGGGCGGAGGCTAAGCTGTCTGTTCTCGCTTTGACCTACCCCTTGAAACATCTCATTCCCTCCGCAACGGGCATTAGTTGTTAGATCACTAAGGAAATGATGTCTCTTGCATACTAGGGCACCTACCTCCAAATGTTGAGTGGAGTCCCAGCTTCCTCGTCTCCTTTCTTCTCCCCACACAATGCCTCTGCACACAGAGACAGAGTGAGCCATTGGCACAGAAGTTGAGTGACAGCGTGTGTTATTAAAAATGTGTCATCTGGCCGGGCGGTGGTGGCGCACGCCTTTAATCCCAGCACTCGGGAGGCAGAGGCAGACGGATCTCTGTGAGTTCGAGACCAGCCTGGTCTACAAGAGCTAGTTCCAGGACAGGCTCCAAAGCTACAGAGAAACCCTGTCTCGAAAAACAGAACAAAACAAAAAAAATGTATCATTTGAAGCAAGGAGTCCCCCAGAATGTCTTAGTCTGATGCCTGCCTTGCTTCTCCACTCCATGTTTCTGTCCATGCTTCTGCCCCTTTCTCATTTGCTTTGTGACCACCTTGCTGCCTCTGTCTATCAGTATTTCTTCCGCTTGTGTCTGACTGCATTCTGCACATCGTCCATGTCCCAGAGAGGCCCTTTCTGAGCACCCAGCAAACTTGGGTTTCCTGGAGTATGTTCTCCAAGTTTCTCCTGTGTTGGTCCCACTCGCTACACTGTCTGGTGACGTGTTCCTCCTGTGTTGGTCCCACTCGCTACACTGTCTGGTGACGTGTTCCTCCTGT
>JAQHUG010000092.1:5040160-5056585 GCA_028555095.1 Dicrostonyx torquatus
CTACACTGTCTGGTAACGTGTTCCCAGCACTTGTGGCCAATGTCAGAATGCAATGCTAGAATTCAGAGCCTGTTCAGGCCACAGTACTTTGCTCTCCCCATTTCACAGATACCAGGAGGCGGTGGAGTCGGAGCTAATGGGCTTCCTTGGGGTCAGGATCTCTTAAAGGTGAAGTGACTTTATATCAAAGAGAGTGTGATGGCCACAGATGCTGCTTCCCATTGACTTCCCCACCTCCTACCTGGAGTCAGAGAGTCTGGTTGCGGGCTTCTGCTGTGAAACCTCCTCCATCCTCAAAAATGTATAAAAACGATCTCCAGTTCTGCCGCTGAGTACCTACGAACGAAGGGTAGGGCACGGACAGTGTGGCTAGTCTGCCCCTCACCTTGAGCAGAAACATTGTGCTCTATCTTAACTTTGCTCTAACTCTTCTAGATCTTTTCCGGGTGGTAGAGGCTCACCTCACAGTAGTCTGGCTTGCCTTTTAGCTCCTACTCCACCACTCCACCAAAAATATTTGTAAAATGTGGGCTGGTTGTAACAGTTCCTGAAGCTGCTCCAGGGCCCTGACTGCTCTCTGTCTCCTCAGGGGGCAGTTTTATTGGGTCTTGGTTACTTTTCTGGTGAAATAGCCCAGGAGGCCACACCCCAGATGGTCTAAACTTCTGACAATCTCATTTTCATCAGCCCCGATTGCCTCTGGTGATTGTGTTTAAAGATCAAGGGGTACAAATTTCCAAAGGCATCAGTGAGTATAATAATAAAAGAGGTTACTAATTCTGCCACAGATGCTGGGTGCTCAAAATATGGTGTACGCTGTGTCTGGGAAACACACTGGGTTCCATGCTCATAGTTACGCTCCTTCTCATGAAGCAAGTCCCTGGGTCTGAGTGAAGGAAGCAAGTGTGATATTCTAGATGGAGCTCTCAGGGTAGGGCTGGCCAAAGCTTCATAGGCAAGGACATTACAGCCACCCGGAACACAGATCAATTCGGTAAGGTCAAATCAATGCTTCTGTGTGTACCCTGGAGTGAAGGAGTCTGTCTGGTATGATCAACAAGAGAGTGGCTGCTCTCTTCAAGGGACAGCATTTCATCATGCTTCACAGACATCAACAGGAGTGGCATCTGAATCTTTCCACCGACTAATTGCTCTCTATTAGCTCTTAGATCCCTGACCCTAAACAGGCAGAGGCATATTTGCTAATGAGACATCTCTAATGATCCTTTTTATACAAGCTGGATGTCCTTATCTCCTGTTCTCGCTTCAAAGAGTGGCTTCCCAGGTGTGTTTGGATCCCACTGTACTTCAAATAGGCAACCACAGAAAACTGGATCAAAGCAAGACTAAAGCGAAAACCTGGGAGAGAAGAGGTGGGAGAGCTTTCTCTAGAAGAACACGCTGACAGGGACAGCAAGGGCAAAAGAAATCCCGGGCTCCATTCTGTTTATCCACTAATCTGAAGCAAACAATTATTTCTGATCTGTTTGTGCAAAAGAAAGACGGGATCCCTTCTACTTTTTGGATGAAAATGAGAATCTGACCACTATTACGTATGGTAGAGGGGAAAGTTTTTTATTGTAGATGTGAGGGAGAGTACAGCCAGGGGCATCTGAAAGAGTCCAGATTGAACATGGCGTGAGAGGATGGGAGAAGAGCAAGAGAAGAGGTGAGAAGAGGAGTAAGGGTAAGAGAGGGGACCAGGCGCCAAGAGGAGGACCAAGAGAGGCACATCACCAAAATAACAGAGTTTTATAGGAAAAGAGGAGCTGGAGGAAGGGAAGCAAAGCTCCGGGGGCTGGAAAGGTTTAGGGTAGTGGGCAGGGATGTGGAGAGGAGTCAGGACCCTGTAACAGGTACTAGAGCTGCTGAAAGCCTGGCAGCCAGCATCCACTTTGTCCTGGGTTTCTTTGAGACCTAACACTTTTCCTTGAGCAGTTGTCTAATGGCTGTGCAGGGGAATCATCTTCTCTCTTCCACGTTTCCAGTGCCTGAGCCAGCGCTCTGCTCAAAGCCCCGGAAAGATTGGTTCATGCTCAGTGAATGAATGAATGAGCAAGCGAATAAAGTCTTGATTGCAAACGTTTGCCTCCTGGAAACCATTTGACCACCAGGAGCCTCTATCTCATTTAGCAGGGGCCTTGGTTTTCAGAGCTTCTTAGGCACAGCCTTTCAAGGGCGTGCTGTCTGATAGAGGAAAGGCTTGCTCTAGATGAATAACGCTTCTTTTCACAGCGTCTGAGTCACCTCCTCACGCCTCAGTTTCATCTGATAATGGCCCTTGTCAGATGTGCCCTTTGGCTGGGGATTCCCCTGAGTTATCGGCTCTAGCTCGCCTTGTGTTGCCAGGCACCAGAATGCAAGCAGGAGGAAATGGGGGGAAGGAGTGGGCTAGTTTGTAGCAGCGAAACCTCCTGACGGTGTGCGTTTATTGGGATAGCGCAAGCGGTTTGCCTAGGATTGTAGTTTTTTTTATGCTGACAGGAAAGTGAAGCCGGTCAAGAGTAGAAACGGTGACTGCGGAGGGAGAGCTGGGAAGGAAACCATGTGTTTCAAGGAGAGGTTGCTGCCGAAGGTGTGGGTTTAGTCCAGGCGTTAGTCTCTCATTCCCACCCACAAAAGTTATTCATCCTCTGGGAGTGTGAGCTCCAAGTGCCTCTCCCATGCTGCCCCAGCCTCAAGATGTGACAGATAGGGGTCAGCTGCACCTAAGCTTCCCCACAGCAAGGCTGTCTGCTAGTGTTCTCCCTAGCGATGGAGCAAAAGCAGTAGGGGTCCGATCCGTTTTGAAAATCACTGAAGAGAAGGCAAAGGAGAGTCAGCATTAAACGTTGCTCCAATCATGTGAGAGAAATCAGAGACCTTGGCATCTCTGAGCAAACAGAAGCTAACCAAGGTGTGGCGGTGGGAAGTCACCCGCTCCACACTGCTCTCTCTATGGAGCGGTATGAGCCTGGCGAGTCTGGTGGGGCGGGGGTCTCGCTACTAAGTATATTATTTGGACCTTCTCCCTCCTTTCTCCACTCTCCTCCTCCTGTACTCTTTCCCTTAATATAGGAACCCTTTCTTCAGACAACATCCTTTGAGAAAGGAAAAGTAATGACTGTGAAGAATAGCTAGGAAAGAGGTCAAGAGATACTTTCCCCAGCAGCATCTGTGGAATGCCTTAGGAATCTTTGGGCTCTAACTGGAGAAACCCTCTCCCAAGGGTTTATGATCTGCAGACTCTGGGAGAGTTGCATCCTTGGTTTGGCCAGGCAAAAGAGAGACTTTTCTGGCAAGGAAGATCGAGGTTTGGGATTCCAAGCATTCATGTGTCACTGTCATAAGGAACAGAAGCTTGGTTCTGAAGAGCTGCTCTTTATGACACCATAGACTTGACTCAGTCTTCCCAACTGCAGATGGAATCACCGACCTTCATGACCCAGCTGATGTCATAGCCAGCACTCTTGTGTGAGCCCCACCCCAGAAACACACACACACCTCAAACTCTTGGAACAAAAAGGGAGCAAAGTTTCTTTCCAGCTCACTTGACAGGCTTGTCAGGCCCAGATTGGCTGATGCCTCATACCTCATTTGTAGAAATAACATGAAATCCTGCTAAGCAGCCTAGTGATTCCTTCAGTTCTCTGGAGCCAGGCAGCCTCCTCTGGACTTATCAACTCCCCCACCCCTGGGACCTCCCTGAGAAGACCAACTATTTCAGCTTCCTGGAAACAGGCATGCGATGATGTCTTTGTAAAGCAGTGGCTTGAACTCTCAATTGTTACACCTCAGAAAACAAATGGGGGGAACCCCCTCCACACCCCCAGTGCAGGGCCTGGTGTACAGCAACTGCTCTTTTAGGGTTTGCTTGGCCAATAAGAGGGTGACTGAATGAAATTTCTCATCCTTAGACCCACTTTTGGAGACTTACTGGTAAAAAATCTATGCATCTCTCAGTTTCATTAGATTGAGTTATAAAATGGGGAGTCAAGAGCAGGCATAGAAAATGCACCAAGGCCTTTAATACCAGCATTCAGGAGGCAGAGGCAGGCAGGTCTCTGTGAGTTCGAGGTCAGGTTGGTTTACAGAGAGAGTTCCCAGACAGCCATGGCTACACAGAAAACCCTATTTTGAAAAACAAAACAAAAAAAAAATGAAAGCAACAACAACAAAAAAGTGCACCTTAAATTCTGCTTTGCCAGAATTTAAGGGTGTTTGGTGGCTACATACTGGATTATGACAGTGTGTGTTTCACCTGCCCACCAGAGCAATAAAAGGCCAGTTAGGCCTCAAAATGAATTGCACTGAATGCTTAGCAACTCTTCAAAGTTGTCACATGAGGGAAGACCTCTCACTGCTATGCCCTGGGATTGTTCAGGATGACCTCAGCCTTCCTGGCTAACAGCATTTAATTTAATTGTCTGCTCTTTGGGACCAGAGTGACTCTCCTGTACTCCACTGTGTTCTAAAAACTGTCTCACGTTCAGGCTGTGGGATAATGTTCTTGTATGCTGTAAAGATTTGTCAATCATATTGATTTGATAAAATGTTGATTGGCCAGTAGCCAGGCAGGAAGTATAGGCAAGGCAACCAGACTAGGAGAATTCTGGGAAGAAGAAAAGAGATGCAGTAGCAAGCCAGCCATGGAGGAAACAAGATGAGAATGACTTACTTAATGAAGGTATCAAGCCATGTGGCTAAACATAGATAAGAATTATGGGTGAATTTAAGTTGTAAAAGCTAGTTAGTAATAAGTCTGAGCAATAGGTCAAATAGTTTATAATTAATATAAACCTCTGTGCATTTATTTGGGGCTGAATGGCTGCAGGACCAGATGTAGCACAAATTCTAATTTTTCTTAATTAAAAAAAAAACTTAGAGTTTGATATTAAGAGATGAAAGCTGAGAGATCAGAGAAGCAGAGTGGCCAGCCACTAAAGAGACCTTTTACTTCTACCAATGCTCAGATCTAAGGGATGTTCCTTTCTTCAGACTGCCTTCTCAGACTTTGTCCTCTGACTGACTGATTCAAACTGCACCTGAGCTCCTGTCTCCTCCCGCCTTATTTTCCTCTCTCCATCCAGTCATATTATTTCTATCTTCACCTCCCTAGTGCTGAGATTAAAGGCATGTGATGTGTGAGCTCTGTTTCTCTTTTAGACAGATTCAATCTCATGTAGTCCAGGGTAGCCTTGAACTATCAGGGATCCCTTTGCCTCTGTCTTCCGAGCCCTGGGATTAAAGGTATGAGCCACTACTGCCTGGCCTCCAGTGGCTTAGCTCTGTACTCTGATCTTCAGGCAAGCTTTATTCATTAAAACATAAACAAAAGATCACTACGTTTCCTCTTTTTTGATCACAATAAGAAGGTTATAACGAACATAAGAAAAACTATATACAGTAAGTACAGTAACTATATACAGGCAATAGTACATCAGCAATGTCTAGTTCATTTAAATTTGTCAAATTCAGAGAAAATACTCCATCATCTATCCTATCTTGGTGAGTCCAAAGTGTTGTACCTAATTCACTTTCTATTCTAACTTGTATTACAACTCAAAATTATCTTTTTATGTCTCTCAACCTTATATACTTTATATTTCTTTAGTGAATTTCTTTTCTGAGTCTGGTAAACAAGGAAAACTATAACTATCTAGTCTTCAACTCCGTCAGAGACCCAAGAAGGAAATAATATTAACTGAGTAAGCAGGAAATGTAAGTAAGCAATTTCCAAAAAATGTGAGAAATAGCAAAAATAGTTGGCTGCCTGGACAGTCACCCAAGGATCATCTGAAGCATTGGGGCATCCATCTTCGGCCTACAGGCCTAGAATAGCTGGCAGACTTTTTCTATGAAGCAGGACTTTTGAAGGACTGTCCATCTTGTTGTGACAAGGTTTTGTAGTCATGCTCTTTGGTGTCCTCTTTTCCAATTAGGACAGCATACGGTCAGCAATCAAGGCACGAGCACTTTCTTGCGCAGTGGCTTAATTTTGCCACAAAGAAAGTAAACTTCATGTGGAGTTTCTTCGATGTCCATTATCTTCTCTGAAGTAGATTGGTGCTTCCAGGAGTTGAAATGTCTCATTGTCATTAAAAAAAAGACCTATGTTATTAAAACATCTTAAATGCCATATTCTGTAGATCTCTGAAGTGTTTGAAGACGAATTGTCTATTTAAAATATATCTCTGTTTGACCTTGAAAACATGCCTAATATGACTAACTACTAACCTGTATTTCCTTATTATCCTAAATAGTTGGTAATAATAACCTTCAAGAACCAGAAATTTGAATTATATTGTTAATTGAGCCGTATAGGTACAATACCTTGAATAAAAGTAGAAATGTATGTACAATATGTTCTAACAAAATTAATCTCAAATTTGTATCAATATGCAGAATTTATGTACAATATGGAAAAGTCCAATCCAATGTAAAATATTTAAAACTACTAGTTTTTCTTACATTCAATAATCGACATTTTATTTTATATCTATATCCTTCAGAGATGATAGAAGTGGGAGGGAGAAAAAGAGAGAAGAGGGGAGGGAAAGAAGGAAGGGAAGGAAGGGAAGGGAGGGGAAGAAAGGAGAGGAGAGGAGAGGGGAAGGGAGGGGAAGGGAAGAGAGAGCTTCTAACAAGCCCTTACCCAAGAATTATCGAACAGTCTCCAGGTTAATAAAGTGCCTACCACAACCTGGTTCTTTTTTGTGACTGAACAATCTGAAATGGTCTTGTGAATGAGAGTGTGGCACTCTGGTCATTGCTAGGGTGTTGGAGGCAGTGAGGGGGGACATGAGTTAAGTAAAGGAACAGTGTGGAATAGTCCTTTACACTGTGTGAATATATGTCACTGCGACTGGGTTAATCAAGAAGCTGGCTGGCCAATAGTCAGATAGGTAGAGGTTAGGCGGGACCAGCAGCACAAAGAGAGCTCGAAGAAGAAGAAGAAGAAGCATAGTCTCTGGGTTGTGAGGAGATGCAGAGAAGCAGGAGACAAACTTGCCATCCTGAGAAAAGGTACCGAGCCAAGATAAGGAATATAGGTTGATTTGAAATGTAAGATTTACCTGAGATATTGGCCGAGCATTTATAATTAATAACAAGTTTCTGTGTGGTTATTTGGGAACTGACTGAAGGGACAAAGAGCAGTGTCTGTCTCGAGATATTTTGACTCCTCATCGGTCTATTTGGCTCTGCAGATTCCAGAAGGTCTCAGAACCTCTGTATGATGGTACCACAGTGTCTCATGGAAAAGATACCAGATCAAAGACAGCAGAAGTTACCTAGTCATACTCAGTTGAAGTCTAGAAGAGTCCTTGGGGGAGGATCTAGTACTATTGTTCTGCTAAGTGAACTAGCAGTAAAATAACTGTACCCACAGATCAGAAAATCCTGGAACCCTCATCAGGGAAGGTTCTCCTGGTAGATGATGACCCCAAAAGGTCAACATACAAGAACAAAAACATGAGTGCTTATTCCCAAATCATGTCTCATTCTTATCTCACCCCAAGGCTCAGGGATCTTGCAGAAGAGGAAGCGGAAAGATTATAAGACCAAGAAGTGGTGGGTAATGGCAAGGAAAAAGGGTTTCCCAGACACAACAGGGAAGCGTAAATATGCACCCAGAGCGACTGTGACAACATTCACAAGACTTTGCAAACACAGCCAGACAAAATCTCAGCATAGAGGGCAGGAAGGCAGATATGTAAGTCCCGTGGCTGAGGACCTTAGCATCTGAGAGCAGCTGGGAGAGGGAGAGCCAAGCTTTCTTTTTAATGATGTGGCCTAGTAGGCTGACCACAAAAAAGTAGGTTCCAACTCTGAGACGATCTGGGCAGCGCAAGCCGGACTTGATGGGGAAAGAAGAAGAACAAAAGAAGTAATTTCAAAGTTGTGTGGTGTCTTAGTCAGGGTGTCTATTGCTGCGATGAAACACCAGCACCGAAAGCAAGTCGGGGAGGAAACGGTCCATTCATCTCACACTTCCACAGCACTGGTCTTTACTGAAAGAGGTCAGAACAGGAACTCAAACGGGGCGGGTCCCGGGGGGAAGGAGCTAATGCAGAGGCCATGGAGGGGAGCTGCTTACTGGCTTGCTCCCCATGGCTTGCTCAAGGGCCACCAGCCCAGGGATAGCACACCATCCACCAGGGCTGGGCCCTCCCCTTTCAATTACTAATTGAGAAAATGCCCTGCAGGCTTGTCTATGGCTTGATCTTACTGAGGAATTTTTTTTTTCTCTCACTGAGGCTCCCTCCTTTCTGATGACAATAGTTTGTGTCACCTTGACATAAAACCAGCACAGGTGGCAAGAGATGAAGGTGGGAAAGAAAGCAGTTAAGGGGATGAAAACATTCAAACTACATTGTATGAAATTCTCAAAGAATTATAAAAATATTTAAAAATATTGGTTGACAACCTGCTTACTCATACTAATTGTATAGAAAACAGAAAAGTGCCTGCTATTCTGTAGTATTTTCCAATTGTTAGTAGGTGTTTTCCCAGATTTAGGAATGATATTGATGATTTTAAATGTCAAGAAAATGTATTTTTGATGAAGGACTTCTAGTATGTGGTCTGGATCGGGCTGGCCCATCTATCCTAAATTGTAGTGTGTTGGTATACTGGACATTTTAGCTGAGGTAGTTGGGAAAAACCATGAACAGACATATCTGTCTGCCCTTCTAAGCCTCTCCTGGAAGCAGATCATCACAATCAAGAATGATTTTTTGACCTTCCTCTGAACCTATCTTAAGACTCCTCTGAGAGGTACCCTCCCCGTACACAGAGAAGGCAGAAAGTAGCATCCCTGCTTGTCCAGATCGACTCAGGGACAAAGAATCTGCAGAAACAGGTCTTGCTAAGTTTCCTGATTTACTGCCCTGGGCCTTGCCCTTTTCTGCTTGTCCCGTAGCTCTCCATGGCTCTCCTATCTAGCACTAAAGTACATAGTTCTGTTTCTTGGTGACTGGTATACTTGTCCTTCATCACAAGAAGGATCAGTGATTCAGAGAGGACATGGTGCCCTGTCTCCCCTGCCCCCACCACCTGTGAGCATCTGTCAAGTTCTCCAGACCCAAAGCTGGTCCTCATCTAAAAGCCATCTGCACACATCCCAGATGGACACGGTATCTTGCACCCATTTAAGTAAGATCACTTTCACCATCCATGACTTTTTAGTTTGAGGAACGTGGCTATAAACTGAGTGTGTTTGTGTTTAACTCATTTTAGGCAAAATTTCTGGTGGCAAGCAGACCTGTCAAACAGTGGAAATACTGGGAGGTGGAATGTCCCTAACACTTCCCACTCAAGAGTGGCTGACTCTAGAGTTCCAGTAGACTGTTACAACAAACAAACAAACAAACACATACTAGTGGAGAAAAGTGGTGCTGATGCAGAACTCTGGGCATCTTGAGTAGGGAGTGGATGATGTAGATCCTCATGGCTGACAGAGGAAACCTGCTTCCCTTCACTGGTGACCTAGCACCTCGTTCATCACAGGCTTCAGCGTGAGATCCAGTCATGCGTGGCTCTTTCCTGCTTTTTTCTCTCCACAGACAGGATACAGAGACCAAGAGAGTCCTTGCTCACAAGATGGGTTCCAGAAACCAGAAATTTCTTTTCCCAAAGCTAGCCTTAGCACCTAAATACATCACTATAAACATCTCAAGACAGAGGCGGGAATGGAGTCAGAATGGAGCCCGCACCAGACTTTTATCTTGCAGACGGCCAGGAACACACTCTGACCTACCTTAAGAGGGGGCAGATCACAGGGTCTCACTCTGAAAGGGATCCTGTCCTATACACAGGAAGAGAGAATGACTCAAAAAGTAGCACAAAGAATCTGAACACACAGGACCTGTGGGCGCTCCCTCTTCAGCCTATTCCAACTCGCACCCTTCTGTCTAACCAGAACACTGCATAGCTGTTGATTCTTCAACAGATCCAGTTAGGTGAACACAACTGGACTTGTGTCTGTTTCCATGCGTTCCTGTGTCCTCTTATACAGATGCTCGAGGGATGACAAAAGGATATGGCTTTTGGCCCACACAACTTCAACTCAGTTCCACCTCAGGGCCTTTGCAGCTGCTACACATCTGGCTTGGACCCTTGCTAGGATTCTTCATGGAGCTCTCAGCATTCAGCCTCAGCTCAGTTGTCACCTCCTCAGGGACACCTTTCCTAATTGCCTTTTAGAAAGTTTCCTCTGTCCCATGCACATTCTACCCACCCCCTTCTTTGTCTATACCCCTCTCTGAAATCTTGTTAGTCTGCTTACTAATCTGTGTCCACCTCAACTGAACAGAGGCTCTGGAGAGCCTTATCTATGTCTCCACGTCAGCAGCCTCAAGTCCTGCAAAGGACCCTGGAGGCAGTCCTGGTAAAGTATTTGAAAGAACAATTCCACGATCACTTTTATTGTTTACACCAGGCACCTTACACGATTATCTCTCTTTTAATCACCTTAGTGGTCATCATTATCTCAATTTTACTTAGACACAAAGAACTTAAGAGATAACAGACCAAGGAAGTAGACAGCATTAAAGGCCTAATAAGTATTTATTAAATAAAATGACTTGTTTTATTTGCCTCCAACTTCCCCCGTTTGGTGATGCACAGTGTCCTTCTGGCACGAGTAACTTATTGCAGGAGATGTCTCTTTGCCTCTGTCTTTATTAATTTCCCCAGAATACGAGTTCATGTTCCCTCTCTTCTTTAGCACACAGGTATCACACATATCAAAATTATATGCAGGTTCGTCCACAAGCCTGAGCCACCTCTCACGCTTCGTAAATGTGATACAGATAATAATACATGCTTTAGCAGCTCTCTGATTAGGTTACAGTACTGACCCTTGACATTCATCCTTATTGGAAAAGATCACCTGAGGCCTTGCCACTCCATTTGCAGCCAAACAGTCTGGTCCAGTGGGAATGTCTGTCAACATTGCCTTGAGGTCCTGGTTCATCCTTCCTCCCCTCACCAATGTGACCCTAATTCAGCCTAACACCACCTGCTGTTTGCTCCCCAGGCTCTGTCTGGCCCTGGCTTGCCGGTTCCCTTTGAAGTTCCCCCTTTTTATGCCCTGGCTCCCTTCCTGGTGGTACTGCTGTTGACTGCCCTTCTACCTGTCTACCAGACGCTGTGCTGCTGGGGACCATCCAGCTTCCACCTGTCTACCAGAGCTCCTCTACGAAAAGACACATCAAGTGTTCGCCACGTTATTCCACAAACATCTATTAAGGAAACATGAAAGAAAACAAGTGTGGTCTTTGCCCCGAAGCACTGTCTGGTGAAGGACAAGGATTTCAATCAAAGGATCACCTTGGCAGAGTGAATCTCGTAAAGGATCTGGGTCCTGGGGGTGTGTGTGGTGGGCTAGCCCAGTCTGGAAGAGGGAGACAGAAAGGCTGGACCTTTGAGCTGAGGGGGGAGGGAGAGTCGCAGCCAGCTAGGCAAAGAGGTTTAAGGGGGAGAGTGAGTGCAAAGGCCCCCAGGTGAGTGTGAAATGACACCTTTGAAATGACTCTCAGCTCAAGGAGCAGACAGAGCACTGAGTGATGAGGTAGGTAGGAGCCACACTGGGCTGGACTTGGAGGTCTCTGTTCTTGGTTTTGGTCCTTATCCCAAAAACAACAAAAGGGTAAGTTTTTGGAAGCATTTAGACCAAAGAGGTATGATTTAGACTGTGTGTGAGTGTGTTAAAATCACTTCCTAAAGTGTGAACGAAGATGACCCCTGGCCTTTGTCTTGTGCTGTCTGCTAAGATAGGAGCACAGGATGAGAGTTTCGGAGAGGAAGGGCCACCCTTTGACCCACACAAGTGGCTGAAGGTGCTTGTGAGACCTTCTTGGAAGTACAGTGCAGGATGGACACTTTTGTTTGGAGTTCTACCCTAGACCTGGGTAAACTGGCTCTGAATTTGAGATGCCTGAGAGTGCCTTGAGAGACAGAAGAGAAGCAGATCCTGAGCGAGACCAGTCTTTCCTGACGCGTATACTCAAGTGAGTTGAAGTTGGGGCTTGGGAAGGGACAGGCCGGTGACAGGAAGCATTGTGAACTAGGGGATAAATCAGGATTCTTTCCAGGGCACTTGACTGAAATCTATCTCCAATTAACATTAGTCAAAAAGAATTTATGGGCTCTGAGAGCCAAATTTCACGATTAGACATACGCGTGGCTGGAGCCAAGGGTTTGTGCAGGTCCTCAGGTTCCCATCTCTCAGTTCTGCCTTCTGCCAGCAGGCTTCTTTTTAGGTGGGATTTCATGCTATGTTCTCATCACGCCACCAAGAAAAGCTTCAGACATACAAACCACCCATGCAGTAAGGAAAATGTCCCTTGTGGGGTCCAGCTAAGCAGTAGGCATTGCTGTTGCTGGCCAGTCATGGACTGGACACTCAGCCCTGAGCTGCAGGCTGCCATCAGCTCTTCCCCTGAGACATAGATTGGAGGGTGCAGCAAGAACGGCTCCTCAGAAGAAAATCAGTGCTGTTGCCTGGAGACAAGAAGAGCTTGGCCTGCAGAATGCACTCTTGTAAAGATGCCAGAGAGCCAAGAATTCTAAGAAAACTCTTCTCGAAAGAGATTGAGACAAATGGTCAAAACCGCTTGCTAAATTTAACATTCTCGATGTTACTGGTGACCCTGGGCCTAAAAACTGGGATGCAGTATGAACCAGTGCAAGTTAGAAACGACCCTGAACCCAGGAATAACTGAGCAGGGAAACAGTCTGGCTACATTAACTGCAAAAGAAAGCACCCAAGAGTAGCCCTGACAGTTAGGGAGTGATTGAAAAGCCATGACCTAAGAAGCAGAGGAAGGGACGACAGGAACAATGGCAGCACCAACCAATGTGTGGTTGGACTTCGGGGTATGCTCAGTGACAGTGGAGTAGCTACTGCTGGGTCTGGGGGCCATAGGCCAAGAGAAGGGGTTTTTATAAAAGTGGCACGCTGTCTACCTATAACCTGCATATGTAAGTGAGGGCTAGCTGTCACGATCCAGGGCTGTGGCGGTCTCCATTGTCCTCCTGCTCTCGCCTGGAAGCTCAGCACCAGGCCCTCTTTCTCCTGTCCTCTGCTCTCCTAGTGGCCTACTGTCTTGCCTACGTGGGCCCTGGCTGTTCCACTGCTCAGTGCCTGCAGTAGAGCAGAGCGATGCGGTTGCCTCTGTACCCGCAGCAGCTTTGGTGTTTCTCAGCTGTCCAACTTCCCTCTTTTTCTCTTCCCACCTCAGCAAGTGGCATTAGGAGTGGGAGGGGAGGAGGGGTTCTAGAGGAAGATAGCTCAGGTGTCTCTGTACTATATCTTATTCAGCTACTCTCTCCAACCACTCTTCCTGGAGGGAGTCATCATTTCTGACCCCTGGGAGTGTGCGCTTCTCCCCTCTGCACAGCGCTTTGGAGCTAAAAGATAATATCTATTCATGAGGACACAGTATCTGCCTCAGGCTCTTCAGGGAACTCCTGTGGCTTGGACCCCTGCAGACTAAGTCCTTTAACTCAGCAGAAAGCCAGCACGAGTTAGAGACCAAAGTTTGTGTTTTATTTACAAACCTTTACTTGGGGCTCTTTAATTTAGCAGAAGTTTTTAACAGCGCCACTGAGAGCTGTGAGCTGACCATGCCATGGGCGGAGCTGTCATTAGAGTCAAATGCACTTGGCAGTGGTTTCCTGGTAGAGCTGAGCGGAGCAGAAGTGGGAACTGCTAAGCCTTGCAGACTGGCAGCTCAAATCCTAACTGTAAAGATCGCTGTAGCTGTACAAGGGTAGCAACGGGTGTAGAAAGACTTCCTAGGAAGAAAACCATGAGGAGAGAGAAGAGAAGAGAAAGAGAGAAGAGAAGAGGAGGGGGGTGGTGTGGTCACCTGATTTGTTTTCATTGCTGTGATAAACACCATGGCCAAAAGCAACGTAGGAGAAAAGGGTTTTGTCTGGCTGATACTTCTAGGCAACAGTCTGCACTGGAGCCGGAACTATGGAAGAATGCTGATTGCTGGTTTGCTCTCTTTGGTTCTTGTTCAGCTATTTTTCTTATATAATCCAGAACGGTCTGCTAGGGGTGGCCCCTTCCATCCTGGGCTAGGCTTTCCCATTTCAATCCCAATCAAGACAATTCCCCACAGGCTTGGCCACAGCCAATCTGCTCTGGGCAAGGCTTCAACTAAGACTCCTTCTTCTCAGGAAACTGGTTGTGTTAAGTTGATTAAAAAAAAAAAAATTAACCAAAGCAGAGATGCAGATGGAGACAGAGACAAATATTATATGGGAAATGTTTTTATGGCAATAGGTAATTCAGTATGGTGAGGAGGGCCTGGTGCCATGTGAGCCCCGGACACTGAGACCCACTGGGGCCAGCAGGAACTGATTAGCTCTTGCCTCGCTATTGGCTGTTCAACTCTTTATTAGACCAATCAGGTGTTTTAGACAGGCAATGTAACACAGCTACACAGAGTTAAACAAATGCAACATTAAAGAATGCAACACATCTTTGCATCGTTAAACAAATGTTCCACAGCATAAACAAATGTAACTCATCTTTAACTAATATTCTACAATACCTTACTGCCTGGCTGCATAGATGACAGTGGGAAGAGACCCCGAGGAAGGCCTGTGGGAGGAAGCAACCCCTTGAAAGAGAGCGGGCCTGTTGCTGTGCTGGGCAAGTTTCCACAGAAGGGTCCTGTCTGATTGCAATTCCCCAGCTCTTAGTGCTTGGAAGAACACCTGAGACCCATGAGACCTGTGACCCCACTTCTACCCACGCAGTCGGGGAGCCACTCTCCCAGTGCTCCTGATTCCGCTCCACTCTGAGGGCCTCCTTGCCTGTCAGCCATCTTTCCTGATTCATGCTTCCTTATGAAATCTGGCAGGAAAGAAAACAGTTCCTTTATCTGCTCAGAGCCGGACCCTTGGCCATTAGGGACAGGGTTCCCCTAGATGTTCCCCCTCCATTTTGTTATATGTTTCAAAAGACTCCTATTATTGTGCCAGCCCCAGAAGGGTAATGTCCCAACCCAGGAAACAGGGGCCCTTTCTCATAACCCCGCTTTTCAGGAAAACACAGCACTCTTTTGAGTGTCGGCCCGCAAATACTCGAAGAACCGGAGTCTGAGACTTTGGGGCAGAGGGGACTCACTGTCGGTGCCCAGAGCCTTTGAGATGGAGGATAACAAGTTAGTGGGATTCCTGCCTCGGCTGATGAGACAGGGACGAGGGGAGGGGAGGAGGGAGTTCCCTTGACAAGTTTCTGAATCACTACCAGGAAAGAACAAACAAGCATGGTAATTAGCAGGGAGCCATGATGATAGTGAGTTACCTTTCTCCATTCATTCTGCAGCATTTTCTGACGGCTTATTTTTGGCACAGGTTATTTTAGGGCGGGGGAGCATGTGGGGAAAAGGAAAGGGGATTGGTCCAGAGCCAGCTTGGGAGAGAGTCGGCTGGGGGATGGGCAGTATTAATGTTTGGTCTGTGAAAGATGAAACACAGCTCAGCGCTGTGGGCGGTTCTTTGATCTTCCAGTAACTGCTAGAGCAGCAATTAGCATCCTTAATGCTGAGAGAGTCTCTGAGAACCCCTTGAGCCTGCTGATGTGGGTTAGTAGATCCGGAAGTGTGGGGGTTTGTGTGTGCGTGCGTGTGTGTGTGTGTGTGTGTGTGTGTGTACGCGCGCGCCCGCGCGCGTCCCCGCCCCCGCCCCCTGCGCTGAGAAAGAGACAGAGGGAAGGACAAAGACAGAGAAACAGAGAGAGATACAGAATCAGAGACAGGAAAAAGAGAGAGACAGAAACAAAAATTAGTTTACCGTCAATGGTTTGCTTTTCATATTTGAGGGTGAAGGGTTGGGACAATTTCAAGACAAAGTACAGTTTATTGTTAAATAGTTTATCTATATTATCTAAATAGGTACAGCCAAACACTCCTAAATTTACAGAAAAATAGGAACTCCTAAAATGTGTCATGATGAAATAAAGAATGCTCTCAAGAGTCCTTTCCAGACAGTTTTCTTTCTGGAAAAAAACAAACAAACAAATTAAAAACAGTAACTGGTCTTACACTGTAGCCCAGGCTAGCTTGATATTTGCTATGTAGCCCAGGCTGGCCTGGGTTGATGGTAATGCTTCTGCTGACTGCTGAGTGTGCTGGCTACAGGCACACCACCACACTGAGTCCCTTCCTGACGTCAGAGCTATTCTCTCTGTGACCAGTGGTCAGGGCTAAGTTTAGGACGACACCTGAATTTCGACACATTTTCAAAACTTAACACCTTTGCGTTCAGGATTTCACAGATCTCTGATGGAGACAGATCTCTGGGACGAATTACTTCATGATTGTTTTTAATAAAATAAAATTGCTTTAAATAAAATAACTCATTGAAGTATTGACAACACAGTTGACACACAGTAGGTTGTATATAATGGATTAAAAAAAAAAA
>JAQHUG010000092.1:5065265-5077098 GCA_028555095.1 Dicrostonyx torquatus
GAGATATTTTATGCTATTTGTGGCTATTGTGAAGGGTGTTGTTTCTCTGATTTCTTCCCCCACCCTTTTATCATCTGTGGTGCTTGCTGAGTTCCCTGCGTGGAAGGAGAAACTTTCCAAATTGGAAACTGCTAGTCAGGCTGCTAAACTCACTGCTACATTCCACGCTTTGATCTCAGCTCCCGGTGGGAAAGCATGGCATAGGTACCCGGAAATACTAAGAGTGAACTTGAACAGAACTGGTGTTCTCAGGCAAGGGATGTGCCTTCTGCTCGGCCTGGGCTTCAGGAAACATTTGGATTTTGACTAAAACCAAAACACTGAGCACTGTCTTCAAGGGTTGGTTGGGGTTTTGCTCATTCTGGTGACACATGGGGCTTTGTTCATTCTGGTGTCAGACTGCTTTACAAATTGTGTGGACACGAATAAAGGCCCAGGCATAGGTTTCTGCCTACTCACAAAAACATTTATGCTTTTGTACTGGTGCCCAGGGCGATCCTCAGGGGTGCCAGTGTTGCTGGGTCCTACTTCACAGGTAGCAGGAAGTTAAAGCTCTGACACCATGCCCACTGTCTCAACTGGCAGAGGCCTTGATTCTTCTTTTCCTGCAAAGGCATTAAACTATTACCCTTGTATTCTGAGGATCCATCGGCTGTGATGACCTGCCACCAACCAGTGCTTGCAACCTCTCCCAGACCTGGGAAATTTCCAGTCTTTATTTAGAGGTCATCGATGTATGGTGACCAAAAGTCAGTTTGTTTTCTCTTCCAGCATTTCTAGCTGCTTTTAGCAAGAAGGGGACCTGGATGTGTCAGCAGAATCAACCATATCTAGTGGAAATTGTATCAATTTAGTTTGTAAAAAGCATGCTGGTGACTGTTGTATTTATACATTTATGGATAGGTTTAAGACAATGCTTGACTTTAAAGCCACAAATGCAGCATAGTGTTTGTGTAAGCTTAGGAAAGGATTTCCATTACTCTGCACTGAACATGTGAGCCTTGCAGCTTTTTTTTTTTTTTTTGGTTTTTTTGAGACAGAGTTTCTCTGTGGCTTTGGAGCCTGTCTTGTAGACCAGGCTGGTCTCGAACTCACAAAGATCCACCTGCCTCTGCCTCCCGAGTGCTGGGATTAAAGGTGTGCACCACAACCACCCGGCTACTTGCAGCTTTCTTTAGGGCAGAAGAAGATACTGTTTTTAATGGAAACAGCTGGTGTTTACGTATTCTGTACTCCTAAAGGTCACGGGATCACTAATGTGACATTATCTTGCTAGAAGTTCAAGCTATGGCAATATTGTGCTGAGCTATTGCCTGGCCATAAGGGGAAACTTAGAAATAATAGCATGTAGAAAGTGAATGTATAAATAGCAGCAGCTGAAAATGTCCAGAAGATGTTGTCAGGGGAGAAAGGAAGGAAACAGGTGCATACGAGAGGATTCCTGGTCACATGTAAGAGTGACGGAGGTGACGCCTACATAACAGATCACAGTGGTTCGGCCGCCCTTACAGCTTGACAGAGGTCTCACAGATATGCGTGTTTTGTTGTTGTTATTGCTTCTGCTAGAGATATTTCCACTGAGAAAGGCAAGTGAAGGCATATTTTCACCCATCTGCTGGAAGACATGCCGACAACTGCCATCTTCCCAAACCGTTTCCTGTACACAGCATAATTACAGGGCACGTGAGGTGAGGCTGGACCACAATATGCCTGGAGGGGTCCAGGAGACAGGGGAAGGAGGTGATGCTTGAAAACGGGGAGAAAACAGCAAGCCTGTCATGCAAAGACAGGCAGGGAGAAGAGCTGTCGCGGAGTGGTCACATGCAAAGCAGAAGCGAGACAGACACCCAGAAGCAGTGTAGCTGGTCTTCATTTTAAAAATCTCCGATGTGTAGTTTTAGGGTTGAGAAGGTTATGTGCCCTGGACCCCTCCCTCTAAATTTCTTACACTTAATTCCCAAGAAGCTGGTATTTCTCTACCATTGTGGAAGAGCTAAAGTAAGGACAGAACTTGAAAATAGTCCAGAAATAAAAGTAGCTGTCTAGCGTCCCAAGTTCCCATGAGTAAGATATCAATAGCTACACCACATATGTCAACAAATATTTATTGTCTGTTTTTTTGTCCTGAAGGACAAAAAAATCATGATATTGCCAACATTCTCTATTGATTTATTGATTTACTATATGGCTTTATTGATTACAGGTAAAATACAGAGGGTTTATTTGAGAGCTGCGTATTTTGTTTTGTCTTTTATACACCATGTAGATCATGATTTAATATGTTCCAAATTTTGTAAAAGCAAACAAACAAACCTGTCCAGGTAGCAATGCAATCACATCTATACACCAAATTGTCCGTATTATCTTTTTTGACAGCTTCACTGTCTATTTTCCTTTTCAGATTGGGTTGGCTCAAACGACTTTGATGTGGGAGTGTTCTTCTGTATTTTGTATTACTCTTATTGGTTGAATAAAGAGCTGCCTGGCTTATAGATAGGTCAGCCCTTAGGTGGGCGGAGTAGACAGAACGGAAGTTCTGGGAGGAGAAGAAAGGAAGTGGGCCAGTTGCCATGAGGCCCCAGCCTCAGAGGGAAGTACCGTAGAACCGTCCGGTAAGTCACCCACCTCGTGGTGACATACAGACTTTTATAATGGGTTAGTTTATGAGGTGAGGGCTAGCCGGGAAGAGGCTAGATATAATGGGCATGGCAGTATTTAAATGAATACAGTCTCATGTGGTTATTTCGGGCAAGCAACCAGTGGCTGAGCGGGCCAGCAGCTGGGGGCTGGAAGCTGGGTGCTGGGAACATACAACCCGCACACCTCTCCCCTAATTACAACACGACTTGGTGTTTTTCTTTCATTCTTTTGTTTATTTCTAAGTTCTTCTCTATATTTCTACTTACTACATTCCTGGATTCCTAGTTTTTCCATGACTCAGTTATTCCCCTCTTCTTTCTGGACAGTTTACCTACATTTCACCCTCCTTCTGTCAAGCAGCTTTCCCTCACTGGAACAAAAGGACCACAACAATTAACCTTTGAAGAAAGCAAGATGTATTTGGGCTCAAGACTTTAGAAGTCTGTGGTCATGTGGTCCCCTTGTTTCTGTGGTGGTTTGAATGAAAACGGCCCCTATAGGTCCATAGGGAGTGGCACTATTAGAAGGTGTGACCTTGTTGGAGGAAGTGTGTCTCTGGGGAGCAGCTGTGAGGTCCCAGAAACTCAAGCTAGGCCCAGTGTCTCACTCTCCTCCTGCCGTCTGCCAATCCAGATGTGGAACTCTCAGCTACCTCTCCAGCACCACGTCTGCCTGCACAAGACACCATGCTTCCCGCCATGATGACGATGGACTAAACCTCTGAACTGTGAGCCAGCCCCAACTAAATGCTTTCCTTTATAAGAGTTGACGTGACACAGTGTCTCCTCGCAGCAACAAAACTCTAACTAAGATGGGGAATACACGATATTCAGCATCGATCCCCTCAAGGTGGCCAGGAAGCTCTTGAGTCAATGAGCGTCTGTCTCTGCATCAATGAGCTCCTAAAGCATCTGCCTCTGCACCTGCTGCATCAGTGACCACGCCCTCTCATAAGTTTTGAGGGATAAGTTTTGAGTCACATCTAAACCACTATGCATTTGAAGTGGTATTGTATTCCTGTCCAGCACTCACTGGTGGCTCCGTTTTTTTTTTTTTATTTTTTCCAAACAGTAGTCTGAGGCGTCACTGCACATAAGGATAATGCCTCTGTGGTGCACAGGGCTACAAAGAGAAGAGTCCTTCCTGGTCTCCACTAATGGCCAGCCTTCCCAGCTCTTCGTCTGTCCTCTTGGAATCCAGATATCCTACAATTCCAGGGTACGCTCCTGGAAGCGCTCTAAGGTGAGCAGAATTTTTGCAAGTCTGTAAGGAATAGCTCAGCTGAACAGGATGTAAGAACAGATGGGTAGGAGGGACAGAGAAAAGGTACAGGTGGCCTTAAGGAAGACCAAGCTGTAAGCAAACACTACTGGTATAGCTTGTATTTGTAGTTTTATTGAGAGATGGTGGACACACGCATTTAAAATGTAAGATCTGAAGGGTTCCAACATGTGTTGACAATAGTCAACACGATGCCCATTTCCATCACCCTTCATTTCTGGATCCTTCCCTGTCCCGCAATCCTCCCTCACTCTCTGCATCTCAGGGAAGCACTAATCTGCTTTTTATCATGAAATAGTAGACATATGAGTTTAGATTCTCAAGAATTTCATATCAATGAAAAAGTGTATAGGTTCTCTGTCTCTCTCTCTCTCCCTCTCTCTCTCCTGAGGTAGGTTGAATATCTCTAATGCAGAAACATTTCATCTTTGAGCTCTCTGTTTGGGAAGATTTTTCACGAACTTTACCACATGTGTATTCCCTATCTTCCCTACCAAAAAAATCCCCAAACTGAAAAACCCATTGAGGGTCACATGACTAGCTTTCATTTTGTTTTCACTCAGAAAAATTATTTTTCCCTTTTGTGAAGATAGATTTTTTTCTCACATAATATATCCTGATTATGGGTTTTCCTCCCTCTCCTCTTCTTCATTCCCCATCTCCCCTCCCATCCAGATCCACTCATTAAAAAACAAACAGGTTTCCAAGCAATAATAGTAAAATAAAATAAGATAAAACAGAAACAAACCCATCAGAGTTGGGCAAGATAAGCAAACAGAAGGAAAGGAGCCCAAGAGAAGACATAAGAACCAGAGGCCCAATCATTTGCACACTCAGAATCCCACAAAACACTGAACTAGAAGCCATAATATCTATACAGAGGATCTGGTGCAGGCCTGTGTGTGCTGCCTCAGTCTCTTTGAGTTCATACGAGCTTTGATCGTGTTGATTTACACAGCCTTGTTTTCTCGGTGTCCTCCATCCCTTATGGCTCTTACATTCTTTTCTCCTCCTCTTCTGTGTGGTTCCCTGAGTCCTGAGGGGAGGGATTTGATGGAGACACCCCATTTAGGTCTGAGTGTTCCAAGGTCTCTCACCCTCTGTACATTGTCTGGCTGTGGGTCTCTGTATTTGTTCCCATTCACACTGATTTATACCAGAGGGTCATTAGGAGTCATTTTATTGCTGCTTATTTTTTTTTTTTAAGAACAATGGTATTTGGCTTTACCCTGGGCTATCTAGTCCCTGGTTCTTGGTGATCCAAGCAGGGCTGGGTATGGGTTCCATCTGGTGGAGTGGGTCTTAAGTCAAATCAGATATTGTTGGTTACTCCCACAAGCTTTGTGCCACTATTACCCTAGCGCATAGGCAGGGCACCATTGTAGATCAAAGGGCTTGTAGCTGGCTTTGTGTTTACATTTCTTCTTTGGTAGTCTGCAGAGTACCTTCCTGTACCAAAGATGCTAGAACATAGGAATGGAACGTGCTTCTGTATGTAGGCAGCAGCTTGACTTCTCCATAGTCAATGGGTTATGTAAATGTCATCTTTAGGAATGGGCCCTGTTGTCGATTTATGGAGACCAACTGATAGTCTTGGCAATAGTCTGGGTTGATTGGGAGTCAGCCCCCACAGAACCCCTTTGTCCAACAGCTTAGTTAGATGTAACCCAATCTTGATACTGGAAGTTTCATTTGGTGACAAGAAATGACCAGTCGGAGCTCTGTCTCCTCATTATTTGACAATTTTTTCTAGATCACCTTCATGTATGTATATATTTTAGGAAGCATCTACTGTACTAGGTTTCCATACTATTCCTCAATTGGCCTTAATTTTAACTGTCCCTCCCCATATTCCTTCCCTCATCCTCCTCTTCCTTCCTCCTTCCCACTTGATTCAACCATTCCAACCCCCTCCCCATTTGTCTGTAACTATCTATTCTATTTCCCTTTCTTAATGAGATTTAGCTTTAGCCCCTAGTTCCTTACTCTACCTCTCCTCTGTGGTTTTGTGAAGTGTAACTTGCTTATCAATGATTTAACAGCTAATATCCGTGTATTTTTCTTTCTGGCTCTGGGATACCATCAAGCTGGTGGATGATGCTTGTAATCCCAGCATTTGGAGGTGGAGGCAGAAGAACCAGGAAACCGAGGTCATCCTCTGTGGCGCACCATGCCCATCTACGCTCTAGGCGCCACCATACAGTTCGTGAACCGGGTAAGGGGCTGGAGATTGAAACACACAAAGACTCACAGTCAGAGACATGGGTCATCCTTGACCCAAGAATGCCCCCTTTATTATGTCCAGGAGCAGCTTATATAGGGATCCTTAACTGATAGCCATGTCCCAGCCAAACACACCAGAAACAAGTCCCTTGCCATCAGGAACTCCTGAGGGTCTCATGCTCAGAGCAGCTCTAGGCTGAGTGCCTAGATCAGGGGGAAACAAGTTGTTTACAAGAAATTCAGGATCTGGTGGGTCACAGCTTCCAACAATCCGTAGGGAGGTTCAGGCCAGCTTGGGATACATGAGACCCTGTCTCCAAAAATAAAACATTAGTGTGTGTACATATTTTCATTTATGATCAAACAGAATGCAGCCATGCATAAAATAGTATATCATGATCCAAGACTGGTTTATCATGTGAAAACTGTTAGGTTTCAAACACAGGACTAATGGGTTTATCTTATTTGAATGGCGCCTATTTAAGATATCAAAGCTGGACCTGGCCACCAAGTTTTCCCAGCATCCCTCAGTTCCTACCAGTTACAGGATATGGCTGGCAGACCCTGCCCACTACCCTGAACTCTCCAGTCTAGGGGTTGGGTTGCTCTTCACCCAGAGGATTGTTCCTATATAATACAGATGTTCTGGTTACCCCTCTGTCTTTTGGACCTCTGGCCTCCTGGCTGCTGCACCTGGTTCTCCTCGTTCCTCTCTCTTTTCCCTCCCACCCACCACATGGCCCAGCTCAGGCTGGTGATATCCCCTCTGGACTCTCCCAGATGTCCCTGCCTATGATTGTACTCTTCCCCCATATCCACAATGAACCTTCTCCTCCACCATACCGAGGAGCAGTCAGGTCCTTTCCTTTCCTTTTTATTTCTTTTTTTTCCTCACCCCCCCAAAAAAAATCAATCTCAAAACTATAATGATAGGAAGCAGGTTCTTGATAGAAAGAGAAGGAAAAGGGACAGGAGGGGTATTTGAGATGGTAGAATTATCCTATGCCTTGACTGGGGCCGTGGCTGTGTGACTGAAATTATAAAACATATATATATATATATATATATATATTCTCTCAAAGTGAGAATGTAAATAATATATAACTAAAAAAAAAAATGAAGGGGGACCATAGATGAAACAAACACAAAAGCTGATCACCATTGAAATAGGCTGTGAGTAGGTCAGGTGTGGAAGCTTTCAAAGTGAAAAAGCAAAATCATCACAGACGTAGCAACCCCCTGACCACACCATCCCCTCTTCTTGCCCGTGCTGTCCACCTCTTGGCTTCCTTTGTCAGCAAAGGAAAGTTTGACTGGATCCAGTTGCCTTCTCGGTTGAGTAGCACTCTCTGAAGTCATTGCAGGTATCTTACTGAGATCTCCAGTGACCTCCTGACCTTCACGTCAGTAAGGCAAGCAGCCACTCTTTCCCTGCATTCCTGCCTTCGACCCCCATCTCAGCATCCTTTGCTAGTTTCTCTTCTCAGTTTCGGTAGCGTCACTCCTGCTCTCTCTTTAGTGTTATTTTTCTCTTTTCACACCTTTTTAGTTTCGCTTTGTCTCCTCTTTACTAAACCTCTAACTAGGATGTGCCTGAAGACTAGATTGTTGATTCCTATGACAGGTTTTTCTGTTTTGTTTGTTTGTTACCTTGACACAATCTAGAGTCATCTGAGAAAAAAGGAACCTCAATTGGAAAAAAACAAAAACAAAAACAAAAAAAAACCCTCCCTCAGATTGGCCTCTGGGCAATCCTGTAGGGTGTTTTCTTGATTAATGATCGATAAGCCATCCCGCTTTGGGGCATTGCCACCCCTGGCAGGTTGTCCTGAGATGTATGGGTAGCTGGTTGTAGGTCTGAGATCAAGCCAGCAAGACGCAATCCTCCAAGGTTTCCGCTTTAGGTTCCTGCCTTGAGTGCCGGCTATGACTCCCCTCAGTGATGGCTTGAGACCTGGGAGCTGTAAGATGAAATAAGCCCTTCCCTCCCCAAGTTACTTCATGGCAATAGAAAGTCAGCCAAAGCAACCCCAGTTCTCTTTTAGTTACCCTCTGTCCTCTGTGCCAGTGACTAGAGACTATGACATTAAATACTGTTGGCTTGTGGTTGTCACAGGTTGTCACCTGTGGCCTTGACAGCATGCAGAAACTCTGAAGCTACACTTGACACATTTATCTAGAAGTCCAGCCAGCATCTCAGGACAATGTGTCTATAAAATTAATACAGTTCTTTCTGCACACCCATGCCCTACCAGTCCACAGCCCAAAGAAATGGCTCCGTCCGCCGTCATTACTTAAGTTACCTCAGGAGTCCTCCCTGACTCCTCTCTGCCCATATCCCTTTATCAGCTATGGACTTCTGAAGCACAGCCAAATGCTGGGATTAAAGGCATGTGCCACCACCTGGGCCAATTTCCAATTCTGCTAAAACCATAGTTTAAGACACTATTTTCTTAGCTTGCTTACTTGCTTTCCTTAATTGTTTGTCTTTTTTTTTTTAAATCTGTTTCTTGTACATATTCCTTTCTCTCTTCTCCCTTCTTTGGCAAATGTTTGTGTTAAACCTAAATTATGTAATTTTATATACAGTTTTAAGAATGGTGATGATAAAACAGGAAATGTTAAATTTAAATTTTATGAAGCTATATTATTCTTGTATTTTCTTTGAGATACAATCTGGATTTAGTCTTTAAAAAATTCTTTATATGTATGAATGTTTTGTCTGGGTACATTTATGTGTACACATGTACTGGGTACATGTGTTCCTGGTGCCTGAGGAAGCCAGAAGATGCTGTATCTCATTGCAACCAGAGTCACAGTTGGTTGTGAAGTACCATGTGGGTGCTGGAATCTGAACCCAGGTCCTCTGCAGATGAAGAACTGGTCTTAACTGCTGAACCATCTTTCCAAGCCCAACAAGCTACATTTATTGATTGATGATTGATTGTTTTCAATACATCCTGACCACAGTTTCCCTTCCCTCCTCTCCTCCCAGTCCACCCCATTCTCTCTTTCCTCCAGATCCACTCCTCCTTCCTTTCCTTTCAGAAAAGAGCAGGCCTCCCAGTGATAGACACCAAACACAGCTCAACAAGGTACAATAAGACTAGGCACAAACCCTGCTATCAAGTCTGGGCAAGGCAACCCAGTAGGAGGAAAAGGGTCTCGAGCAAATGAAAGAGTCTGAGATACCCCAACTCCCACTGCTAGGGGTCCCACAAAAACACCAAGTTAACAACCATATATGCAGAGGACTTAGCACAGACCCATGCGGGCTCTGTGATGGCTGCTTCAGTCTCTGTGGAGCCCCTATGAGCCCTTCTCAGTTGATTCTGTGGACCACGTTATCCTGGTGTTCTCATCCCCTCTGTCTCCTACACTCCCTCCCCCCCCCCGCCTCCACAGGGTTCCCTGAGCTCTAATGGGAGGGACCCGATAGAGATCTTCAATTTTGATTCTCTCTCTCTCTCTCTCTCTCCAATGTTTGTGGGTCTCTGCATCTGTTCCCATTAGCTGACAGAGGAAGCTTCTCTGATGCCTATTGACCTAGGCACCAGTCTATGAGTATATAGAAATATCATTGCAAATCATTTATTTATTTTTTGTTTATATTATAGGCCTCTGGGCTATTCAGCCTCCAGTTCCTGGTCATCCAGGCAGTGTCAGGCATGGGCTTCCTCTCATGGCATGGACCTCAAGTTAGATCCATCATTGGCTGTCCACTCCCACAGGGTCTGAGCCCTTTTGCACCAGCACATCTTGCAGGTGGGATGGATTGTAGGTTGAAGGTCTTAAGACTGGGTTGGTGTCCCAGGGCCACCACTGGCAGCCTCGCCTGCTTACAAAGGATGGTGAGTTCAGGCTCTTTGTCTTCCATTACCGGGACTCCTCCCTAGGGTAACCGTTGTAGAATCCTGGGAATATCCACTGCACTAGGTTTCCACATTGAGCCCCCTCCCAATGCTCTACCACTTATCTCTCCCCATACTCTCTCCCTCCCAACACTGAGCACTCCTTTTCCCATTCCCACCCAGCCCCAGTCCACCAGCAAAATCTCTTCTATTTTCCCTTCCGAAGGAGATCCATGCGTCTCCCTTAGAGCCCTCTTTGTTACTTAGCCTTTCTAGATCTGTGGATTGTAGCATGCTTATCATTTAATTAAAATCTAATCTCATACCATGTTTGTCTTTCTGGGTCTGGGTTACCTCTCACTCAGCATGACTTTTTTCTAGTTCCATCCATTTGTCTTCACATTTCATGATGTCATTTTATTTTTAACAGCTGAGTAATACTCCACTGTGTAAATCTACCAAATCTTTATCCCTTTGTCTGTTGAAGGACATCTAGGTTGTTTTCAGTTTCTGGTTATTATGGACGAAGCTGCTATTAATATAGCTGGGCTAGTGTCCTTTTGGTAGGATGGAGCATCCTTTGGGTTGAATAGTTGGGTCTTGAGGTAGATTTTCTGAGGAACTGCCATATTGGTTTCCACAATGGCTGTGCAAGTTTGCATTCCCACCAACAAAGGAGGCATGTTCTTCTTACGCCACGTCCTCGCTAGTGTGAGCTGTCACTTGGGTTATTGATCTTAGCCATTCTGACAGGTGTAAGATGGAATCTCAAAGTAGTTTTGATTTATATTTCCCTGGTGCCTAAGAATGTTGGACATCTCTTTAAGTGTTTCTCAGCCATTTGAGTTTCATCTATTGCGAATTCTGTTTAATTCTGTGCCCCATTTTTATTTAGATTATTTGCTTTCTTGATTTATAGTTTCTTGAGTTCATCATGTATTTTAGATATTAGACCTCTATCACATCTGGAGTTGGTGAAAATCTTTTCCCATTCTGTAGACTATCATTTTGTTCTATAGATAGTGTCCTTTGTCATGTAGAAGCTTTTCAGTTTTATGAGGCCCCATTTATTAATTGTCGATCTTAGTGCCTGTGCTATGGGTGTTCTGTTGTCCCCTGTACCAATGTGTTTAAGACTGTTCTCTTCTATCAGGTTCAGTGTGTCTGGTTTTATGATGAAGTTTTTGATCCATTAGGAGCTGAGTTAAGTGCAGGTTGATAATATGGATCTGTTCACATTCTTTTTCATGTAGACATCAGTTAGACCAGCACCATGTTGAAGATGCTTTCCTTTTTCCATTGTGTCTTTTTTACTTCTTTATCAAAAATCAGGTGTCCATAGGTGTATGGATTTATGTCTGGGTTTCACTTAGATTCCATTGATCATCTGTTTACTTTTATGCTAATATCTTATGGATTTTTTTGTTTTATTTTTTTTTGAGACAGGTTTGTTCTGTGTATCCCTGGCTGTCCTGGAACTCACTCTGTAGACCAGGCTGGCCATGAACTCACAAAGATCTGCCTGCCTCTCCCTCCCTGAGTGCTTGGATTAAAGGTGTATGCCTACACTGCCTGGTTTAGGTTGTGATTTTTACTACACAGAGTTACTACAACTCTGTAGAACAAGAAGATGTACAAAAAAAAATAAATCTCAGAAGTAAGAATGCAGCCTTCCTGCCCACTGTGCTTAGAGACCTAAAGAAATCTGAGAAGAGAACGTAGAGAATATGGGTTCCCTTTAGAATCTGTTGAAATTTTGTTGGGACTGATTGAACGCATTGGGAAACTAGAGTTGCACAGCAGTTTGTTGACAATGCTGCAAACTAGTAAGTATAAAT
>JAQHUG010000092.1:5087621-5102416 GCA_028555095.1 Dicrostonyx torquatus
TGCTGGGATTATAGAAACCACCAATGTCTGACTGGTTGAGAGACTTTCAATAACTGTTTCTATTTTACTAGGTGTAATGGGCCTGTTTAAATTGCTTATCTGATCTTGATGTAACTTTGGCAAGTGGTATATAGTGAAAAAATTAATCATTTCTCTTACAGTTTCCAGTTTCGTGGACCAACATCCAGGATACCTTTCTCTTCAGAGCTATAACACTGAAGGAAGTCAGGACAGGAACTCACACAGGGCAGGATCGTGAAGGCAAGAGCTGATGCAGAGGCCAAGGAAGGAAGTAGCTTACTGGCTTGCTTACCATGACTTGCTCCGCCCACCTTCTTAGAGAACACAGGTAAGTCCAGGGATGGCACCACCCACAGCAAACTGAGCCCGCCCCCACTGATCACTGAATGAGAAAATGCATTACAGCTGGAACTCAAGGAGGCATTTCCTCAGCTGAGGCTCTTCCCTCTGTTGACTGTAGCTTGTGTCAAGTTGACACATGAAACCACCCAGTATGGTGCTGACGTCTGATCTTGTCTCGGCTGAGTTTTGTGTAGAATGATAGGTAGAGATCTATTTTAATTCACTTACAATAATCCATCCAGTTTGACCAGTAGTATTTGTTAAAGATGCTGTCTTTTCTCCAGCATGCATTTTTGGCCTCTTTGTCAAAACTCAGGCTTCTATGGGTGTGTGGGCTACGTCTGTATTCTCCATTCTACTCCTTTGACCAATGAGTCAGTTTTTACGCCAGTACCACACTGGTTTTATTACTACAGCACTGTAGTACAACTGAAAGTCAGGGTGATACTTCCAACTCTTCTGGTGTTGTTCAGGACTGTTATGGCTATCCTAGGATTTTGTGTTTCCATATGAAGCTTATTTTTTCTATTTCTGTGAAGAATTGCTTTGGGGTGTTTATGGGGGCCACTCTGAGTCTGTAGACTGCTTTGGGTGTCAACTTGTGTAGAATATTAATCCTACAGATCCATGAGCATGGGAGATCATTCCATCCGCTGGGGTCTTCTTTGATGGCTTCAAGTTTTCGTTGTATGAGTCTTTCACTTTCTTAGATTTTATTCTGAGCTGTTTATTGAGGCTTCTGTAAAAGGTGTTGTTTCCCTGATTTCTTTCTCTGTGTGTTTGCTATTTGTATATAGGGAGGCTATATATTTATTTGTGTTATTTTGTACCCTCCTACTTTGCAGATGGCGTTTAGTTCTTTTATATAAAATCATATCATCTGTAAATAAGGATACTTTGATTTCTTACTTTCCTATTTGTAACCCTTTGATCTCCAGTTATCTTATTGTGATAGCTAAGACATCGAAATATATGGAGTAAGTATGGAGAGAGTGGACATCCTTGTCTTAGTCCTGATTTTAGTAAAAATGCTGTGAGTTTTTCTCCATTTAGCATTACTTTGACTTGTAAATTCTCTTTATATTATGGTATGTCCTCCATATTTTTTTTTGGTTGGTTTTTCGAGACAGGGTTTCACTGTAGTTTTAGAGCCTGTCCTGGACCTAGCTCTTGTAGACCAGGCTGGCCTCGAATTCACAGAGATCCGCCTGCCTCTGCCTCCCGAATGCTGGGATTGTCCTACATATTTCAAGATTCTCTGGGACTTTTATTATGAAGGGATGTTGGATCTAGTCAAAGGTCTCATTTGCACCTAATGATTCTGTGGTTTCTGACCTTAAGTCTGTTTGGTGGTTTACATTTATTGATTAACAAATGTATTGGTTTAAAAGTATTGAACCATCCCTGAGTCACTGGGATGGAGTCTGTTTGAACACAGTAGGTATACTCTTTTCTGTGTTCTTGAATTCAGTTTGCAAGGAGTTTGTTGGGAATGTTTGTGTCTGTGTTCAGCAGAGTTACGGGCCTATAGTTTTCTTTTTGTTGAATCTTTGTTGCATTTGGTATCTGGATAATACTGGCTTTGTAAATGAGAATTTGGAAGTGTTTCTAGAGAATGGCTTGAGGAATGTCGGTGTCAGTATGTTGGCGGCCTGGTAGGATCTACGTTATATTTATGGGGAACTTTCGGTTACTGTTTCTGTCTCATTGGATATTATGGCTCAATTTAAATTACTAACTTCATCTTGATTTAATTTTCATAGGTCATATACATCTAGAAATCAATCTGTTTCTTTTAAGTGTTCTAGTTTAGTAGGATATAGATTTATATAGTATGTCCTTACGAGTCTGTAAATTTCTTCAGCGTCTGTTGTAGTGTTTTCCTTTTTGTCTTTGGTTTTAATAATTTGGTTCCCTTCTCTCTTTTGGTTCTCTCTTTTGGCTAACTTGGTCATATGTTTGTCTATCTTTCTAATCCTCTCAAAAAACTAGGTCTTCATTTCATGAATTCTTTGTACTTTCTTTTTTCATTTCTATTTAATTATAGTCCTGGCTTTTATCTTTTCCCATGTACTCTTCATTGTACATAGTTTAGTGACGGCAGCGAGTACGAATCACGGAATGCAGCAAACCCATGTGAGAGTTTATTGGTAGGGCGGTAAAAGAGGGAGCCATGCAGGTCAATGGGGGGGGGGGGGAGGGAAGTAGTGAAGAGAGAGTGAGGGGTGGGCGGAGCTTGCTTTAAAAGAAAGTACTTGTCTGAATACTGACAAGCCATGTGCAGCTGTAGGACTCTGGGGCTGGCTAGGTATTTGCCTGAATGCTGACAAGTGCATCATGCCAGGTGACCAGGGCTGGCCAGCATAATGCCTGAATGCTACCACTCTTTTTTGGCTATTGTTTGTTCTTGCTTTTTCCAAGGTCTTCAAGTACAATATTAAGTTATTAATGTGAGATCTATCCAGGTTTTTAATGTAGGCATATAGTGCTATAAACTTAACTCTCAGGGCTGTCTTCATTTGCCTTTGGTTTCTGTATAACCTCCAGAATTTTTTATAATAAGCCATGCTTGTTGCTGTTGTTTTGGTATTATGGTTTGAATGAACCCTCTTAAATTTAATCCTCATTGTATTAAGACACTGGCATCTTAATATATTATTTGGGCATGGAACATATTGGAGGCAATTAAGGTTAGATGAAGCCAGGAAAGAGGAGAGGGACTAATCCAATGGGCCCATCTATAAGGAGGGAAGCGCCGAGTTGGACATCCTCTCTCCTTATGGCACCCTGTGTTTCCTGTCCGTCCCCCGCCCCCCACGCCCAGGGGCTTCCTTCACTGATCTTAAGCTTTCCAGCTTTCAGAACCTTGAGCCAGAAAAACCTTTCTTATTTATAAGTTACTCAATCTGTGGATTCAATTATAGCTATAGAAAACAGACTAAGATAATGAGTGCAACTAGAAGGAGAGAAAAAAAAAGGACCTTTTCCTCCCCCTTTGCCTGTGGGGGCGGTTCCCTTTTAGAGAAGTGAGTTATTTTAAACTCAAGCACCCACTTGGGAACTGGTGCTTCTAGGAAGCCATCAGCTCCTCTCCCCAAAGCGCTGCTGGAGCGGAATGAGAGAGAAGCCTGAACGCACTGAGCACTGGGATGAATGGACAGAAGAGCTGTGGCTGCACCTTCAGTTCTGCCTCTACTTCCCATCTGCATTTAAGAGAAATGTCCCTTTTCCCCCTCTTGAGTGTCTACCAGACAGTTTAATAAAACAAGATAATTCTGGATACAAGTCTGTGCAGAATAGCAGAGTATCAAAGAGCTAATGAGGGGCCCTCGGATGGATGTCATTGTCTTTCACAAAGCGCTGTTTTGTCTCATTGTTTTCACTGAAGACTTCTTGCAAAACAACAGGCTTCTGCTTCTGTGCTGAAGCTGGGGCTGCTCAGCTCTGGGAGGGGTGACAGATCACACACCTTTTCCTGCAGGGCTGGGATGGCCTTCAATCATTCTCCACCCCCACCCCACCCCACCCCACTACTGCTTTCTGTGCAGTAAGTGTGACAATTAGAGATTAGAGAGAACTATTATCTGTCCTACAGTGAGATCCAGGAGCAATCAGATGAATTTAAACTACATTGTGACCAACGACAGAGACTCCTGCCTCTCTAATGAGCTTGTGGCAAGGAGAGGCCGTAGGCTCCATTGGAATAGGAAGGTTGCATAATGCCTGGGTATGGCTTTCCCTCGTCTGGAAGATCTAAGGATCTACACCATGGGTCAAACAAAGAAACAAAACAGGCGTCAATTCTAAATATAGTTGAAGCCCAAAAGCTCTACTTAATCTCATGAAATATTTGGAAGATGCTTTCATCCTGCTATTGATTTGGATGCTCTGGTGATAAGGACATCAAGGAGTATTACTACAAAACCTGGGGGATTCTTCTTGGATAATGTAGTGAGCCGATATATGGAGGATCTGCATCATGGCCTTCCAAGTCCATGCTTCCTGTCACTCTTCATGAGAGCAATTTATTCTTGGAGATTCCAAAATAGTGGAAACAAGGTGATGACACTCTAACACATATTCATGTGTTGTATGTATGCATGTTTACACATGTATTCATGCATGTTTGTATGAGTGATATAAGAGACAGCCAAATAGATGATCAGATAACTTTTTCTTAGCATTCATGAATTTACAGTGCGTTTATTCATACATAACATTTAAGCCACTCTGGCAGCAGGTGAGTGCTCAAAAACTGGTAGCCCTCTACGAAGTTTAATATTGATTGTCAGCCTGATGGGATTTGCAATCACCATGGAAACAAACCTTTGGGCATGTTGGTGAGGGAGTTTCTAGACTGAATTAGTTGAAGTGAGAAGACCCACACTAAATGTAGACAGTACCTACCATTCCATGGGCTAGGGTCCTTGTGTGTGAGGTATCCACCACAGAAGACTACTGGGATATGGTTTCAGTCAAAAGAAGGTCTTTATTAGCCAGCTGGTGACCACTCTGGGTGTGCCCATCCCTGTGCAATCTCAGCTTTTCTCAGGGTGAGCTTTAAGCACAAAGCCATATTCTGGGCCGGCATATTTCAGTTAACAAGAACAGTTAGTGAGAAGCAGGGCTGCCGAAGGAAGGTTAGTCCATTTAGAGATTCCCCCAGAGCTATGGACTTTGATGGATTTTTGTTTTTGTTTTGACTGGTGATGCTGTCTACGGGCTGAGTTCTATGGCCCGAAAGGTACAGCTATCATGGAGTCAGTAGTGCTAAGGTCTTAGAGCCTGTTACACTCAACTGAATAAGGAGAGAAAACAAGCTGGTATTAGTGCTCATCCCTGCTTGACCATAGATGCAGCATGAGCAATCATCTTGAGTTCCTAACACCCTGCTCTGATGGGTTGGATCTTTGAACTGTGAGCCAAGCAAACCTTTCCTTAAGTGGCTGAAGGTATTCCATGTTGTCTTGGCAACAAAAACAGAAAATGTTTAAAAAATGCTGTGATAAGCTGACAGGTGGCTCAGACCTTTGGAACTGGTATTGAGAAGGATGTGGAAAAGTTTTAATCTTTGGGCTGGAAAAGCCCTTGAGTGCTGCAAGTGGAACGTAAAGGACCATTCTGACAGACCAGACTGTAAGACCAGAGCTGAACAAAACATGGCCGTCGAGACCTGGCTTAGGAGGTTTTGGAAGAGAAGACTCTCTTAGGAACAGTTTACGGTTCCAAAGAGCCACTGAGGGCAAGCAATTTGTGACAGAGTCAGAATTCCGGACAGGAGACGCTGAAGGATCACTGTGACGCTATGGAACTAAGGTTGCAGTGGAGATCCCAGGATATCAGAGACGTCAAGTCCCTGAGGATGTTCACTAAGGAAAGTGGTGTGTACAGATTAAAATCAGCCTAAGAGAAAGGCTGTGTGTTTCAGGTGGAGAGTCAGAGAAGGGGCAACTTAGGTCCTTTAGAGCTCACATTATTCTTGCACGGTGCTTAGATGCTGGACATAGGGACGAGGATGACTCTGCCAGGTTTTGGTTTGGATTTGACCCAGCCTGTTCTTCTTGCTATGTCCCTGTTCCTCCCTTTGGGGACAGAAAGGTTTACTCAGTGCTCTTAGATGTTAGATGGAGCTTTAGTATTTTTCTTTTTTCATGTGTAGTGTGTGCATGCGTGCGTGTGTGTGTATATCAGGGTGTGTGTAAATATGGCTGTGTGTGCGTGCATGCGTGTGTGTATGTGTGTATGACAGCCAGAGGTTGATATTAGGTGTCTTCTGAGATAACTCTCCACATTATATATTAAGGCAGAATCTTGCAATTGAACCCAGAGCTCACTCATCTGGCTGCTCTAGCCAGCGGGTTTCAGAGACCCTCCACCTCTGCCTAGTGAGTGCCTGGGTTACAGGGTTCTTCCATACCCACCTAGCATCTACTGGGTGCTGTGGGTTCAACCTCGCGTTGTCACTCTTGCACAGTGAGCATTTTATCTGCTGAGTCACTGTCCCTGCTTCTGTAACTTGTTTGTTTTCTTTTGCCCCTAGGGGCTCATGTTAAGATTCATGGCTGACCTGGATCTCAGAAGAGATAATGAATTATACATTTGAATGGTTTTGAAACTGGTGAAAACCTTGGAGACTTCTGAAGTTGAATGGAATGCATTTTGTGTTATGAAGTAGCCTCAGGCCTATGGGGACCAGGGGTGGAAGTTTATGGCTTAAAAGTGATGTTTTAGTAGCAAGTTAACAAGAGTGGGAGTGTTGATTGGTTGTCTTGGTTGTCAACTTAGTGGAATTTAGAATCACCATGGAAACAAGTCCTGGCATGGCTTAGCCATGGTTTCTAGGTTAGGTTAACTGAAGTGAGAGGTTTCCTCCTGCATGTGGGTAGCACCATTCCAGGTGAGATTCTGGACTGAATAAAACTATGAAAGCTAGCTGAGTGGGAGAATGCATCTCTTTCTGATTCCTGACTGCAGATACAACGTGACCAGTCACCTCAAGGTCCTGCTATTGTGATTTACTCACCATGATGGACTGTCCCCTTATACTGTGAGCCAAAATAAGTCCTCCTGTAGTCGTTGTTTGACCCAGCTACACACAAGTAATGACTACCCTCATAGTTGTTACTAACTTCAAGCAAGATGTGCAACTATTTTGCCTGTTTGTATATACTTTGAGCTGTATATATGTGTACACTTTGTGTGTATGTGCATACACATGCACACTTGTATGTGCCTACATGTGCACACTTTGTGCCATAGCACACAGACATGAACTAATAGGCTTTAGGTGTTGAATTCTCATCATTATTACTTATTACTAATTGTGTGTAGGACATACAACTATTTTTTAATTACTTTTATTTTTTGAGATTATAATGTATCATTTCTGCCTTCCCTTTCCTCCCTTCAACTCCTCCCAAATACCCCTCTCTTACTCTCTTTCAAATCCATGGCCTTTTCTTTTCCTTTCTTTCTTTTTTTTTAAAAAAAACAATTTTTAATTGAAAATATTATAATATATTCTGATCATGGTTTCCTTTCTCCCATCTGCTCCCCACCTCCTCACCCATCCAACCCCACACCTTCTTTTTCTGTCTCTTGGCAAATTAAAAAGCAACAACAGTGAAAAAGCACAAGAAACACACATACACACACACACAAACATAAAAACACAAAACTGGAAGCCATAATAAAAGACTAGTAAGCTAAAAACACCCAAACAAATTAATATAATTCAAATTCAGAAATATCTATGAAACACCATTGAGTTCATTTTGTGTTGGCCATCTACTGTTGGCATGGGACCTACCCTTAAGTGTGGTTTCTACCCAGTGAGACTCCACTGAGAAGAAACTAGTTTTTCCGTTTGTAGGTCGTGGCCTTTCTTTTCATTAATTGTTGTTACATGTGTGGTGTGTGTGTGTGTGTGTGTGTGTGTGTGTGTGTGTGTGTGTGTGTGTACTTGTGCCATGAACTGAGGCTTTACCTGTTGAATCGTCTTCATGATTACTAATCGTGTATAACACATGCTACTGCTCAGTGGCCATGCGTACTCTTGTGCTGCCGCACAGACTGAGTGAAAAGCTTTAAGGATGGAAATATCTGGCCAAGCTTGTAGTTGAACAAATCTAAATTAAGCAAATGTCTCTCCCCCACCCCTTTCATTGTGGCAGTACTCACACAGCACAAAACCTGCCACACTAAGAAGAAGATGTGTGTGGGGCTCGTGTGAGTGGGGTCAGAGGCCAGGAGAGGGTCTGGATCACCTGGAGCTGTGAGCTGTCTGATGTGGGGGCTGGGAACTGAACTTGGTCCTCTGGAAGAGCATCAGCTGCCCGTCCCCACAGGGCCACTTCTCAGCCCCACTTGGGCCACCTTCAAGTATGCGGTGCAGCAGCACTAAACTCATTCACATTGTGGCCCACCTTTGCCACTAAAGATCTGCAGAATGTTTTTCTTTTCACCTGAAACGCTGTTCCCGGTAAGCGCTTCTTTCCTCCTCACTCCTTGCCCAGCCTTTGGTGACCATCAGTCCAGTTTCTGTCAGTGAACTTGCTATGCTGACTTCCTCTGACATGAAGCTAGGTCGCAAGGAGCATTATTAGAAGAGAGGGAATGCATAACCCAAACCAAGTTGAGCCCCAAGTTGCCTGCCTTAGCTCTCACCTAGAGNGAGGGATAGAGAGGGAACATAGAGAGGGATAGAGAGGGAACATAGAGAGAGAATATAGAGAGGGATAGAGAGGGAACATAGAGAGGGATAGAGAGAGAATATAGAGAGGGATAGAGAGGGAACATAGAGAGAGAATATAGAGAGGGATAGAGAGGGATAGAGAGGGAACATAGAGAAGGGGCAAATGGATTGAGAAGGAACATAGAGAGGGAACATAGAGAGGGGGCAGATGGGTAGAGAGGGAACATGGAGGGAGCAGAGAAAATAGTGGGAGGGAGACAGAAAGACAAAGAGAGTGTGGATGAAGAGAACACAGGATCGATCCAAAAGGAGGGCTATAAGGGAAATGTGTAGCTGGGGGGAGGGAAGCTCTTGAGCTGGAGGGAGGTACAGGAGGAGTTGGGAACAGCTGAGAAGAGCTAGGACTTTGAATTGGGCCATCGGGATTGTGATACTGAGGAGCCTGGAGGCCAGCATGCACTTTGGGGTGCTAATACACACCATAGATAGCCATTTGTCTCTTCTGCCAGTGATAAGGGCCACACCCCTTCCCATGATACATGTGACTTAAATAAATGTATGTCCGATTATGCACAGGGCTTCTCCCAAAGTTCACATGAGTACAATTTCTACTTAGTATCCCCAAAACAATGCAGGCCAGATTGGCCTTTCTAGTCTTTGTATCCAGATATATTGGGACTGTATTTAAATAGAAACTCTAAATTTGTTGTTAGGAGGGGAGGGGGATGCACTTGTAAATTGATGCAGATCATTGGGGGCTAGGGGTTAAGGGGGTTCTGAAGTTTCTTGGTGCGTTGTTTGGAGAGAGATGCTCAGGTAGTACACGCAGGTAAAGAAGCTAGGTCGCAAGGAGCATTATTAGAAGAGAGGGAATGCATAACCCAAACCAAGTTGAGCCCCAAGTTGCCTGCCTTAGCTCTCACCTAGAGCCTCATGTGCGCTAAGCAAGCTCTGCCTATGGAGATACATCCTGGTCATCAAGGACAGGTATTTTATATCTAGGTTCCTCTTTGAGAAGTGAAGTCGAATTTAAAATGTTAGTTTATATCATAAAAATAAAAACGTGTTCAAGACTGAATTCACTAAAGTTTCGTTTATTAAAACGAAGGTCAGGTTATTTTATAAAAATGTTGGTACCTACAGTTAGGGCTTCCTGGCCTTGGAGTCATTTTACCTGGGAGTTCCTATCACCTCCATATTCTAAAATAGCAACAGAAGCCTTGATCTTTTCTACGTCATTTTAAATTCCTGTCCTTAGTGGGCCTATAGTCCTAGCCACTTGAGATGCCAGGAGTTCTGCCTGGCTGCAGAGTTCAAAGCCCACCTGGCTCACTTACCAAGAAACTATGTCAAAACCAAAGAAACCTTTTTGAAAGTGAGGCCTGGCAGAGATTAGCTGTGGAGCATTTGCCTGCCAAGGTCCAGGTGGGTTCTAAGGAGACTCAGAGTGGAGCTTCCTTCTTACAGCGGCAGAAGGGGGGTGGCGTTCACGGGGTAGCGTTCACGCCACGTGCTTGATGGCTAGCCCATACTATGTGCCTGCAGTCAGCTGCTTCCAATTCCTGGGCAGCAGGGGAAGAGCAGGGAAGAGGGGCTGTTTCTTTAAAATGTGTCCATGGAGGGGGAAGGTTGAGCAGAGAACCAGCCCTGAAGGAGGGACAGTGTGCAGATGTGAGAAGCTAGGAACTAGGAGGTTCTGGTCCAGGTTCTAACATTCCCAGCCCTTGTGGTCTACCAAGAGAAAGTGGGGGGCGACTTTGTAGGAGATGAGATGTGGAAGCCTTACTTGAGTACGGGCATTGTGTTCAGTTTCTGACTTCTCCTGCTGAAAATTTGATGCAGTGGAATCAGGATGCCTTCTAATCCTGGGTGCCTGGGTCAGAGGTCAGTATCTGCACCCATTTTAAGAGGGTGTTGTCCGCATGAGTCTGCGTGCCAGGCTATATGATAATCGAGACAAACTGAGTTAGGCGATTGATTAGAGGAACACCTATAGATAGATGTAAAATGGTTATTCAAGGAATAGCAGAAGGTGTGTCAAAAGGTCCAGGACGAGTTTTGAAATCACTTTAAGTTTACTGAGAGGAGGGTGGAGTTTGTAAACAAAAGAGCTAATGACGAAACAGGGGCCGTGAGATGAGAGGACTCATGGGATTTAAGATGTTGATTTTGAAGGGTGTTGTACGGAGCACATTGAAGAAAGGATTCTCGTCAAGGCCCTTAGCTAATTCCACGGTCACAGAGTGCTGAGACACACACGGGATGGTAATAGACTGGCTATTTTTTTTTTTTAAAGCTAAGAGTCTGAGCTATAGTCTCGGCTGTAGTCCTGCGACTTTCCAGCTTGCCGCGGTCCTTTGCTGGAGCTTTAGCTCGGAGATGCGGAGATGCGGCTTCTTGATATTTCACAGCACAGGTGCAGCTTCCTCTGGGAGCCTCAGCGTAGAGCTCCCCTGTGGCCCAGCGTCGCATTTCATGCGAGTGGCAAACACTCTCATGTCCCATGTTGCTAGGAAACCTAATCTGAGGAAATGATAAAGGTGAGGCTGGATGGGCAGAAAAGCGGACCTTCAGGGGAGAGAAATGAGTACGAACATTAAGGAAGGAATTCCTGCGTCATGGCGAGCGATTCGCCATCATGATCTCACCTATTTAATCCTCTGTATGTGACATAACACGTATGTGTGACATGTGATAGGAATAGTGTACATAAAATTACAATGATCAAGAACAGAGTTCACTTCAGTGAAGTAAAAATGGCAAATGAGGGAAATGGGGATTATAAACAACCAGAATTCATACTTTTAAATTTAATTAATTTTCTCCAAAATTTATATTTTAAATACTAGACTGACGATATGTTCCCCCATATCTACTGTTGTCTGCACCCTATGAAACATTTTGTTTTAAAATTTAAGTATTTTAAAGAATCTATTATCTTTTCATTTTAGTTTTTCTCTGGCCAGCTTAGTCTTGTAGCTATGATAACATGGGAAGTGTCTATCTTGAATTCTTAGGAAAGGTTGTTCTTAATATATAAATTATTATAGTTTTATTTGTGGGTACTAATGACCTGTTTTATTATCTTGGTATATTCTGGACTTTAGTCTGGGAAGAACTCAGACAGAGTATTCCTTTATATTTCTTTGCAACAGAAATATTGATCTTTCATGTACAGATATTATTTATAACAGCAGTGATAGGGGAAAGGTAAGATTTGTTAGGAATAATATTATAGGCCTTGTAGGCATAACCACATATTTTTTATTTTTATTTTCACAGTCAGAAAAGGAAATAAAACACGACTGAGAATCACTGTGATACTGTCTATTTCCTTAAAAATTTAAACAAAATATGAATAACATATAATTAGCAGTCTAATCCCAGACAGTTGTACTATAAGACACTTTATATTCTCACCTAATCAAGAAACAGCCTCTTGTAGAGTATAAAACATCACCAATATTATTATTAGAATTTGGATTAGAAGAGGTAAGTCAAATCTCTGGGGCTCTCTAACTACAGAAAATGGAGTTAAAACTACTTAAAGTTTTTTAGGCATCTGAGTGTGTTACTCAAACTTTTAGAGCATTTAATTTGCTTTATTTTGACATTTTAATAACAATAGAAACACACTAATCCAATAGCTTTTATGTTTTAAAAAATGAATGAGTTTGTGGGGGGGCTCTAAGAGTGTGGACTTAACTTAAATATAAGTAACTCTCCCAAATGGAGTGGATGCTATTGAAATTTTAAAAACAAACTGTTTCATTAACTTAGAAGTAAATATCTTCTATCAAAATTATCCTGATTAATGAAAAGTTCTTTTATAAATATAGTAAGAGCACTTGAATCTTTTTTAACATGTAAATGTAAGCCTGGTTCAGGAATAGCAGGGTCCGGTGCCCCACGTTTTATCTCTGCATCTTGATACGCTCATGATTATTATCATGTTACCATGGAGGGATAATACAGAAATATTAATATCTGTTAAATACAACAGGATTTAAGGATATTACAGTGCAGCCTTTCCCTTTGGGCTAGGAGGGTCTTTTCCACCTACTAAAATCCTCTGGTTGTGGTCACTATTAGGAGCTTGTTGGAAGTGAAGCGGTTGGTTATTTAGTTATCAAGAGGACTGGAGATGACGGACACATTGGAATTCTGTATAACAGACCAAATTTATAAACAGATTAAAGTGTTTGCCTATCAAAGCAAATTTTATGATTCCTGTGTGGATGCCAGGACTGTCTTGGGCATTGCTAGCTCTTTGTAATGGACCTTTCCTGCTTTAAGTCAGTGCACTAGGCTGACTGCAGATCTTCACTTCTCCTTTGGCTCCTCCAGATCCAATCCCCCAGTCTTATTCCCAGCTCTGTAGCAGAGCATATACTGTAGGACCTCCTTCTGTATTTGTGTTGCTTTCATTGGTTAATAAAAAAAACCACTTTCGGCCTAGTTATAGAGCAGAACTTATGCAGGTGGGGAGACAGAACTGAATTCTGGGAGGAAGAAGGCAGTGTGGCAGATGCCATGAAGCTCCTGCCCGAGACTGACGCTGGTTAGAATCTTTCCCAGTAAGCCACGACCTTGTGTTGTTACACGAATTGGTAGAAATGGGTTAGATAAGGATGTGAGAGTTGGCCAAGAAGAGGCTAGTTATAATGGGCCAGGCAGTGATTTAATTAATACAATTTCTGTGTGGTTATTTCGGGGGCTAAGCTAGCTGGGTGGCGGGACACAGCCCGCTCTTCCTGTAACAAGTGGTGCCTCAATGTGGTCGACTAACTTCACGTAAAACCTGAGAGGGCTTGAAAAGGAATTCTAGTATAGAGAGTCATAAAATAAAGTTAATGCTTAAAAAAAAAGGGTAAGTCTTTAAAGAGACAGAGTATAGAGAGTCATAGATTAAAAGAAGTAAAGAGAAATAAGCCACACAAAAATGGAAAATTCACAGAGAGTCTGGATTATGTGTATTATTGTGTTTTCTTTGAATTTTTTGACTGTGAAGGAGCCAAATGCAGAGAGATAGTACATTGTATGGGCTAAGCTAATCCAGCATGTATATCATAAAGGTATCTTGACTTCAGAATTTGGGTCTAAGGATATGATGCTTTGGAAAAGAAGGTCTTCTTTTGTTTTCACAGAAGATGAGACCCTGTGGATTGCTTCTGGACCAATATGGTATGATAGACCATGCCCTCCTGAAAGGTTGCTGTAAACACCCTCAAAAACTTACTTTGCTCAACTGCCAACTGAGATAAACCTAGCATACAGGATACACCATGAAAGACCTGATTAACAGTGCCCCCATACAGCACAAAGCAGTTTGGAGAGAAACAACTGTGCTCATATTTCCAAATATTGTTTATAAATGTTCTTTTATGTTTAAAGGGGGATATGATACAGATATGAATAATTTGCATTGGTATGCATTTTGCTTTATTAATATAAATCTAAGGTCAATCTTATTATATGTATATTTCTGCTCTTGATTAAGGTATCATTTAAAGATGTAGTGTATAATTAAGAAATATAGGTTAATAGATCATCTCTATAATAGTCAAGTTTGTAGTCATGTTAGTTAGATTTTTCTAGATATATAGAGGTATTTTTCAGTTAGATAGGCATTCTTCATATCTTTCAAAGATGAAAGAATATGGCACTTAAAACGTTTTAATAACTTAGGGCTTTTCATGACAATGAGATACGTCTATTTCTGGCAGCACCAATCTACTTCAAGATGGAGATGGACATCAAAGAAGCTCCTTATGGAGTTGGTTAGCCATTTGGGAAAGAAACTGCTCTTGCCTGGACTGATGCATAAACTGGACATGAAGAACCCACAGAGAGAGGATTGCTAAACTTGCCTAAAGGTGAGATGATCCTTTGGGGTTCTCGATTCATGAAAGAGTCTGCAAGACATTCTGTAGGATACAAAAGAAAGTGACTGAACTGTCTTTGAAATTTCCTGCTTCATGGAAATGTCTGCTGGATACTATGGACCTGTAGGCTGAAGATGGATGCCCCTAGGTACAGAAAAACTTTGGGTGGCTGTCCAGGAAGCAAGATGTCTCTGTCATTTCTAGAGTTTTGGAAGTTGCTTATAATGCACTTCCTGTTTACTTAGGTAACATTATATCCTTCTGGAGTCTTTGATGGAGTTAAAGAATTTATAGTTATAGTTTTCTTTTGTTATGATAAAAGATAAAATAGATATAAATATTGTCACTGTAAT
>JAQHUG010000092.1:5117417-5148770 GCA_028555095.1 Dicrostonyx torquatus
GGGCAGTTCTTTGCCCAAAGACCAGTTTTGCCAAGAAGAAAACAAGCTCCAAGTGGAGTGTCTTCAGTGCTCAACATTCTCCAGGGAATAGATCTGTGCTGCCAGGAGCAATCATGTCTCACTTCAACAGATCCTTAAGTTATTTAAATGCCATATTCTACAGCTCTTTGAAGTGGTTGAAGATTACCTCTCTATGCAGAATACAGTCTCTATGTATCTAAAGAACCTGATTAGTCAACTATAAGTATGACAAACATGGATGACTATTGACTTATGAATCTTAATACCTATATAACTTAAAGACTAAGACTTCATATTAGAATATTAAACAATCCTTAAACAACTGTGCAACAAATGAGGACAGTGATCTCAAAATGTAAGCAATTTATAAGTATCTTGATCAGAGGTAGAAATGTATATTGCAATATGATAAATATATCCTAAAATTGTACCAATATACAAAATATCTTAAGCAGAGGTAGAAGCATACATGCACACAATATGACAAAAATATTTTGCCTAGGTATTCAAATATTGTAGATGAAAATAGGAACATATTCAATATAATTTAAGCTTGTATCAATATATACAAGAATCTCTACCAATGTAAATTGCCCATAAATAATAGCTCACAAATATTCACTCTTATTACTCACCATTATTATTAGTGTGAGTAAGCTCTCACTAATCTATTATCCCATCCAATATTTAACTTTTATTTTATTATTTTATGTGTAAAGGTGTTTTGCTTGCACGTGTGTCTGTGCACCATGTACATGCCCGGTGCCCTTGGAGGCTAGAAGAGGATTCAGATCCCCTAGAACTGAAGTGACAGGCCATTGTTAGCTATCATATGGATCCTGGAAATCAAACCTGTCTTCTGGGTGAGCAGCCAGTGCGCTAAACCACCGGGCCATCTCTCCAGTCCCTTGGGTTGTGTTTTCTGACCCTATCTGAGTACCACTATATCCATATCAGCACATGGTACAAGAGGCATTTGATTTGGCTTGTCTTCGTGCTGGTGATGAGAGCTGTGATCAGTTTGTTGAGATAATGTCTTCCAGGTCTCTCTTTTGTAAGGCATCTGTCTTTTGCTCTCTAAAGAACATGTAATTTATGGGGAGCTTCTTTGTACAGGTAAGCTTCCTGTTGCTCATCAGATATTTACTTTTACTTTGTAAAAATATGATTGATGCATTTCTAACACCTTTATTCCTTCTATTCTTACTATTTGTAATTCAACTGTAAGAGAGCGCTTTTCTCTTCTATTTATTATGTTATGAAAAGGATGGTATGAGGCCATGGTGAAGTCTGGACCGTTACTGCCACTGAGGGCCATGTGATGTCTGTGGTCTGGGCTGTCACCCAAAGCCATTTTGATATCATGATGTCCATAGGCCATGTTGTCATAGGGAGGTGGGCAATTGGTATGAGTGGCCTGCCCTCCCTCCAAAGGTCATGTTGATGTCCATGGTCAGGACTCCCTTTGAAGGCCTTGTCTGGATCTGCAATCCTATTACAGCCAGGGCCGTGTCCATGGTCTGTGCTGTCATCAGAAACCACGTGGAAGCCCAAGGTCTGTGCTCAAGCTGACTGTAGAGAGAAAGGAAGCCACTCTTGCAGTGACATCGATGACGGCAGATACACAGTTGAGAAAGAGGGACATAGAGGGCTTCTGTGACAGGCTCTACCCCCTTACTCCCTACCCCCACAAAGTGACAGCCTAAACAGGAAGCCCTTGCAGAGCACTCTTAAAAGGTGTGGTATGGATGCTGAAGTGCAGCACTTCACAGCTGATGGCTTCTGGTGGGAGTTCAGGAGGGGAAGAATGCGGTTCTAAGGGGCAAGCCACTGAGAGTTTGGCCATGCTTCAGAGAGTCTATAGCTAATGCAAATCAGACTTCTTTTTTATTTCAATTTTTATTTTTTTATCTTTTTGGGGGGCAGATATGGAAGGACTGGGAAATGAGTGTGATGAGAGGCATGATGTGAAATTCCCAAAGAATCAATAAAAATATTGTATTAAAAGAAAGAGAGAGAAGGATGGTGGGGCTGGAGAGATGGCACCATGGTTAAGGGTATGTATTGATCTTTCAGAGGACCTGTGTTTGGATCCCAGCAGCCACACTGGTGACTCACATCCGTTTGTTGCTCCAGTTCCAGGAGATCGGATGCCTCTGGTTTCTGAGGGCACCTCCATACACAAGCACATAGGTAGCCAAGCTTCACCCAGGCTAAGTACAGGATAGTTTGTCCTGGATCTTTGGGTCTTTAGTCTAAAGCTCCTAGGTCCCATAAAACAATGATCAAATAAATATGATTTTCTTGGAAAGCTATCTTTGGTTATATATGCCCTGAGGAAATCACCCCCCTTTCCATCTCTATAATATACTTATTGAGACAGGGAAGCCTGGTGGAGAATTTTTGGGAGGGGAAACCATGAGTTTTGATTTTAAGTTTGTAATGTTTGCTTAAGATCCAGGTACTGAAGAACCCAAAATGTTGGTGCGAAGGAAAGGGAATGGCAGGTATGTGTGTGATATGAAAACCCTGTCACTGGGTGTCTTAGTCAGGATTACTTTTGCTGTGATGAAACACCATGATCTAAGTAAGTTAGAGAGGAAAGGGTTTATTTAAATTACTCGTCTACATCACAGTCCATTTTCAAAGAAAATTAGGACAAGAACTCAAACAGGACAGAGACCTGGAGGCAGGAGCTGATGTAAAAAGAAGTGGTAGGGCACTGCTTACTAGCTTGCTACCCATGGCTTGCTTAGTCTGCTTTTTTAAAAAACCCAGGACCATGGGTGGCACAGCCCACAATCAATCACTAATTAAGAAGATGCCCTACACGTTGCCTCCAGTGCTATCTTAAAGAGGCATTTTTCTATTTGAGGTTCCCTCCTCTCAAACTGACTAGAGCCTTTTTTTTTGTTTGTTTTGTTTTGTTTTGTTTTTGTTTTTCGAGACAGGGTTTCTCTGTGGCTTTAGAGCCTGTCCTGGAACTAGCTCTTGTAGACCAGGCTGGCCTTGAACTCACAGAGATCCACCTGCCTCTGCCTCCCGAGTGCTGGGATTAAAGGCGAGCACCACCACTGCCCGGTTTGACTAGAGCCTGTATCAAGTTGATGTAACACTATCCAACCCACTGGGTGAGCCTACTTAGAGAAGAGCAGACAGTGTGGGGAGCCCTAGAAATCAAGAAGATAATGTAAATCTGGTAATGAACTGGACAATCAGTGAATGGGGGACAGTAGCGAGACAGTGATGATGGTGTGTAAAAGGAGATTGTGGCCATCGTTGCTGAGAGGTGAAGCTGACAGGTGCAGGGAGAATTTAGCAGGTTCTGTCACACTGGGACAGTGACACAGGATCTAGCAAGCATGGGCTATGGAAAAGTCTGAGGCGAACGGAGGCGACAGCTATAATCAGCTGCTTCAGGGTCCTGTAGTGAAGGGCAGTAGAGAGGGTAAGAGTCTGGGTAGGAGTAGGGAGCCAAGGGAGGCTTTATTGCTTCCTTTTCATATTTAATGTGTAAGATAGAAGATCACACTCTCTGATAGAGGAAGTAAGGTAGGCAGTGCTGACAAGAAGGGATACTCTGAGAAATGAAGTCTCCGAAAGGACAGTGGTGATCGTAGCTGGAAGGTGGTTGGTCTTTGGCGAGGACATGTGGCATGGTGGGACTGGAGGGTATGACATGAGAGAAACCTTTTGGTGGCTTCAGTTTTCTTGGTAAAGCATAAAGCATTGCCACCAGCAGAAACCGAGGTAAGGGTGATATGAGGAGAGATGTGAAATGGCTGCTTTGAACCATGGAAAAGCTAAGAAATGTGGCAGGTGTGAGAGATCACGAGGCCTTGCTGAGAAACGGAAGGAGTGTACCAATGGACTACCATGAGATTAGTACAGCCACGAATTTACTACACTAGCATAGTCCCTAACAGCAATGTGAACATTTGCCCTTCTACCCATAGACAAGTGTAGTCTTCACTCCTCATCAAGAAAACTTCTCTCTGCAACAGATATGGACCAGTACAGAAAACCACAACCAATCAAAACGCAGAATTGTGGAGCCCAGTCCCAGTGGTTCCACATCTCCCAAACACTCCAGCAATGAAGGCTCAGGGAACATTGCTGAAGGTGGGGTAGAAAGACTGTAAGAGCCAGGGATCAGGGAGTCTGCTGTGAGACTGAGTCTCCTAGGAATAGCAGAAGCTACACCCATAAAGACTCATCATTATGGCTGAACAAACATGAGCTGAAGAAGGATGACATCAACGAATGTGCCAGTGAGGGTGAGGAAAAGTGCACAGGCTTCAGCCCTGCATCAGAAAAAGAACTAGAGGCAACCAAGGAAAGCTGGGAGTGGGAAATGTGGTTTCTCCAGGGAAGGGCACGCCAATTGGTTATCTACTGACAAATGATCAGCCCTGAAAGTACATGTATGTACAAATATTTATAAATGCAGGCAGTAACAAGTAGTGAAGAAAAAGGTTATGAATTTGAAGAAAATAAGGGAGGGATATGATGTGGTTGGTCCTTCTGTCTATGTGTTGCTTTTATTGGTTAATGAATAAAGAAACTACTTTGGCCTATAGCAAGGCAGAACTTAGCTAGGCTGGGACAACTAAACTGAATGCTGGGAGAAAAAAGAGAGAGTCAAGAGAAGCAATGTAGCCCCGCCAGAGACAGATGCCTGTAAGCCACAGCCTCGTGGCAATACGCAGATTAATGGAGATGGGTTAATTTAAGATATGAGTTAGCCAGAAATACACTTAAGCTATTGGCCAAACAGTATTGCAAATAATACGGTTTCTATGTGATTATTTCAGGACTGAGCAGCTGGGAACAAACAAGCGGGCTCCTATTACAGGGGTATATGAGAGGGTCTGGAGAGGGGAAAGAGAAGAGATAATTGTTGAATTTATAATCTGAAAAACTTTTTAAAGCCATTAAAGTCATTAGCATTTAGCTAATTTAGGAGCATTTAAAGACATCATTTACAGTCCCTAGAAAAACCTAAAGTTTCAGTGTGAGGTCACATTACCATAAACTAGTGTGTGTTCATAGTGCAACATCTAGTTTTATTTTTACAAGTGTGAGTTGGTAGAGGAATTAACCCAGTACTTCAAGTACACAACTGAGAATATAGTTTAACAATGACAAATAGATCAGCTTTCTATTGTTTAGTGTTGCTGGCATGGAAGCTCGATTGATAAACCAATATATTTACTCATACAACATTTGGTAATGCCTAAAGTGAGCAAAGAAAAATGAAAATCCTTTGGGTATTTATGAACACTCAGTTTATGAGCATAAATATCTCACTTAATAGTTGTAATGGAAATTTAAGTATGTAAGTAATACTAACAGAAACCTCAGATACTGTGAAGACACCAGGAAGTTAAATAAGGGGATGAAGAGACGGCTCAGTGGTTAGGATCACTGACCACTCTTCCAGAGGACCTGGGTCTGAGTCCAGCATCCACATGGCAGCTTATAATTGTCCTTGAGTTCCAGGGAATCCAGCATCCTCCTCAGGCACCAGCTGTGCATGCATCGCACACACGTACGTGCAGACAAAACAACTCCTACAACCTAAGGCTCAGGGACTATCATCGTAGAGAAACTGGAAAGACTGTACGAGCTAAAGGAAGTCTGCTGTGAAGCTGTGTCTTCTGGATATGACGGGGAAACCCCACCCGTGAAATCTCGACAGCGTAACTCCCAACACAAGAAGTAAACAATGGCAGCAGCTGACATGCCAGTACAGACGAGGGAAATCTCGCAGGGCCACACCCTGAGACAAAAAGCTACAAGCAGTTAATGATGTTGAGAGAGGAAGAATTAGTCTTCCCCAGGGATGAACCCCTTAACTGGTTATCACATATCAAGTGGTCATCCATAAAAATGTACACATACAGCCAACACTAAACCAACTCGGCAGATTGTATTTATACATATTTATTTATTTACATGCAACAGTAATAATTAAAGGCAAAGAATCTGAGAGGGTGTATATGGAAGGAGTTAGTGGAAGGAGAGAGAAGGGAGAAATTATATGGTTATATTTTAATTTTTAAACATTTGAAAAATTAGAAAACATCTAGAGCCTGGGAAGGAGACTTGGCTGGTAAAACGCCCGTTGTACGAACATGAGCTCCTGAGTTTGGATTCTCACATCTGGGTAAAATCTAAGCAAGGTGGTATATATCCCAGCACTGAGTAGGCTGTAGGCTCACTAGCCAGTCAGCCTAAGCAAATCGATCTGTTTCATGTTTAGTGAGAGACCCATCTCTAAAGGTCAGAGGAGTGGATAAGAGGCGTTAATGTGGGAAGGTGTGGTCAAAATACATTTTACATACACGCACTGAACTGTGAGATAATAAAAAAAAAATTCTTGTTATGACCACAAAGTGCAACGTTAAAGGAAAACATGTTAGGTCAGCCCCATGAATAGTTCTTATTCTACCACATCACGAGAGTGGCATTTCAAAAGCTGAGGGGTTAGCTAGCTGTGCCGTTGTCATGACAGCTTGGGTCCGCCCACATGTGAGCTTGCTGGGCCTAGCCAGTGGGCTTTATATCATCTTGTCATCTTTCTGTCATGACAAACTGAGTGAGCAAAATAAACCAGAGCCACAAAAGTGCTGATGCTTCTGCTCCCTACAACAAATTGAATGATGTGGATCCAGGCCATGAGCTGTGCAAAACTGAAGCAGAAGCTTGCGCAACGTCTAGCAGCGTGAGTTACAGATAAATGTGGCGTTTTATGGGGCTGAATAACCTGTTGTGGTTACATGCAGTGAATATGTTGAATTAGAATAGGAGAGTGGGGCCAAAGTGCCCGTAAAGATTTTGTACCTTTCAAGCCTGCGTTCTTTGGAGGAGCCAGTGACCTAGAAGACAGGCTTTGCCATGTGTGGATCTCTGGTGAGGTTGGCTGCAGGTGGCTCCATGTGGCTCACAGAGACCAGTGTGTGACACGTTAACCTCGTGTGATATGTTGAACTCACTGGAGGACTGGGGAGCCAGAGTCCCTGACTCTGGAGACCTTGGGGTTGTGGTGGTGTCGCTGGGCACATTAATGGTCAAGACTTCATGTGAAGGAACCCTCCCTTTCACAAGCCACCATGTGAACGCTATGCATGTCATGTGCACTCCTAGGGAGCCGCTAAGTAATTGCAGCATTTAGGATTGCTTTAATGGCTGCACACTTGTGCTCCCGAGAGAGGTGGTCAAAGCGGCTAGGTTTTTTTGCTGTTCAACGAGCAAAGCATTTTAGAAACTTAGCACAAAGCTCACTCTTAGATGGCTGACTTTTTTTCAGCAGTAAACACATCTTAAGTCTCAATAAAAAGCAAGGTATTTCTTTACAAAACTAAGAAATCCGAATACAGTCAGCTTGGGCTAGCACAGTAAGTCCATATGCAGTAAGAACCCAAGATGTTGTTAGCATCCCGACACCCCAACCACAGCAGCTTATTTCTTGGTGGCTATGATACAGCTGTGTCAGCCCCATACATGGGTCCAGGGAAGAAGTGTGGCTGAGTCACACGTTATCAGGAAAGAGCCCTGTCCGCATCTCTACGACCTTGTAGACCCCACTGATGCCAGGGAGGTTGATAAATGACGGCTTACTTTTGTCTCCATAGTGGAGGTAACAGGAAGGAACGTGAGAGGAACGGCCAGCCGACAGTGACGGCTGTGTTTTGTTGATCTCTTTGTCTATCCCATGAACATGCTTCTCCAGGTCAGAGGAAAGAAAGCGTCTTGACACGCCCCTCCAAACCATTCTGCTTTACAGCTGTGTTTCTGTTCAGTATCAGCAGGAGCTACAAACGCCTTAACTACTGGCCCCTTACAATAAGTCAAGCTTCATTTTAGCTGATTTCTTTTTTTTTTTAAGATTTTATTTATTTATTAAGTACACAACATTCCTTCCATGTATGCTTGCATGCCAGAAGAGGGCACCAGATCTCATTACAGATGGCTGTGAGCCACCATGTGGTTGCTGGGAATTGAACTCAGGACCTCTGGAAGAGCAGTCGGTGCTCTTAATCTCTGAGCCATCTCTCCAGCCCCCTTAGCTGATTTCTTTTAGTTTGATGGATCCAAAACAATTACACTAACCCTCCCGGTAAGGTGAAAAATCACTGTCCCTATTTGTCAAGTAAAGAAGCTGAGGCCTTGGGTACATGGAGGCTACATACTAAGTGTCAGAGGTCAGATTTTAACTTGAGGTTACATGACTCTAGAGTTTGTTTCTTCCCAGCACCTGCTCCAGCACCCACACATACAATAGCCCTGAGGGGTTGGGGTAAATGACTCCGTGAGGACAGTGCTTCCTGCCTAAGGGCAGGGACCGGAGTTTGTGCCCCCAGCACCCAAGTAAAAGATGGGTAAATGTGGTGATCACCGGTGATTCCAATAGTTGGGAGGCAGAAACAGTCTACATCCGGGCGAGCTACCGAGATAGTGGAGCCAGAATCAGCAAGTAGGTTCATAGGAAGAATCTGCCTCAATAAACATGGAACAATCTAGGGAGACACTGGACAGCAACATGTGTGCCCAGTCTTATTTGAACATGCATCCACATCACTTGTCACATAGCCTTGAGAGAGCAAGAGGATATTTTTTTCATAATTCCTATACATTCTTTTTTGTAAGAGTCTCTAAATATTATTCAGTTGCTGCTTCCTTACAGCCTTTTACAGTCATTCAGGGGAGAGAAAAATGTTTTCCAGTGCTGGTGCTGTCTCCCCAGTGATGTCAGGAATGGAGTCAAGGTTCCCTGGCTGAGGTGGGTGGCTTGAACACCCACCATCACTGGGGCCATGGTGATGTCTGGGTCTGGGGCCCATGACTGGGTTCACGGCCCTAGTGCAACCGCGGTTTGTGCTGAAGTCCAATGCTCCTGATACCACCAAAGACCTAGAGGATAGGGCTGTACAGAGTTGGCCCCACCCCTCACTGGCTGCAACACTAGGGAGCACTGGTCCTACCCCTCACTGGCTGAAGCACTCTGGAGAGAAAGTCCTAAACCTCATCTGAGCAGCACAATAAAGCTGTTCTCAGGGACATGGGTGGAGCTGGGCCTGATGATGTGAACATGGGAGAACAGGTTGTGATGGTATGGGTGAGGGCTAGGTGCCCTCCTCGTCTCACCCCTGCAGCAGGTGGGCGACCTGACCCAACCCCTCATCAGTTGCCGCACTCGGGAGAACAGGCCCTGCACCTTGCCTAGGCAGCAGAGTAGAGTTGACCCTGTAGACAGGGATGTGTGAGAGCAGGCCCTGAAGGGTCATAGCTGATACCGCCTCTCTCATCTAAGGTGTGGTGGTGGGAGCAAGGGAAAGATGCCCTCCCCATTCACCCCTACCATCTCCAACTGGCAAGGGAACTGGCCTTCCCCTTCCCAGCCACAACACTCAGCACAGTGGGCCTGGCATCTCCTCTGAGCAGCACGGCAGAGCTGACCCTGTTGACAGGGTGTGAGTGCACCAACAGAGAATGTGGGTGTGAGAGATCTGCTCTCACTTCTCATCTGCCTTATGGAGCCATGGACAAAGAGAGATAGATGCTCTCCCTCCTCTATGCCTGAGGCAAATGGGATTGCTTAGCTTGCAGTCGTAAGAGTAGGAGAGCTGTCCCTGCCCCTCACCAGCTGCAGCACTTGAGAGAGTGGCCCTTACACCTTGCCTAGGCAACCCAGTAGAGCTGGTCCTGATGGTGCAGGTGCAGGACAGCTGACCCTGAGGGCAGGAAAGCAGGAAAACTGGCTCCACCCCTTGCTCATCCCTGTAAGGGGTGCACTAGCCTGGGCAATGCAAGAGAGAACTTACCCTTGTGGTGAGGACAGGGGAGGACAGGGGAGAAACTGGCAGGCTGACCAACCCTGCAATTACCCAGGTCCAGAACCTGAGTATGGTGGCCCACCCAACATCCACCCCATCTGTGATCTGTAGGAGCATGTGAAGAGGCCCATCCTGCAGACCCTAAGCTGCAGGATCTCCATGACACAGGGCAACAGCAGGCTATCCAAGAAGAGCCCAGTGTTGATAGTGAGAGACCAGAGGCCTCGAACCAGACCAATGACTCTTTGCAATGAACACTTACTTGCAAGTAAAGATATATGGGCAAAAGGATTTATTGCATGACTCTCTGAGTCACACTACAGCTTCCAAGACAAAATTGTTTATTTTTCTTTTTTCCCCCTCTCTTAAATTTTATTTTATTGGGGGGGGAGGGGCGCTGCAAGAGTGGAGGGTGGATAGGAAGGGACAGGGAAATGAATGGGATGGAGATGCATGATGTGAAAGACACAAAGAGTAAATAAAAAGGAAGTTTAAAAAAATAAATAAAGGGCTGTGGTTTGTTCACCTCTTTGATAGATTAGATTTTTACAATGGTAAAGCTAAGCCCAAATCCCAGCAGAAGGCCCAAACCCGGGAAAGATGCTCTTTACAAATGATGGGGCTTGGTGGGATGGCTTAGTAAATGCACACGCTGCCAAGCCTGCGCACCTGAGTTCAATCCTCAGGATCCACAAGGCAGAAGGGGGGAAACCACTCATGTGCCCTGCTCTCCACACATGCATGAGTGCACACACAATATAATAAAATAAATCAAAAAATCAAACTCTTTTTAAAAAATGAAATTAGAGAAGAATTAAAATGTTACTGGGATTATTAATAGACACCAAAGATTAGAGCTTCATTTCACATCTAGACAGACTTGGGACAGAGACAAAACTTTGCTCAATAAAGCAACATAAATTTTTTAAAAAATGATGAAGGAATGTATCATATAACCCTGCAGTAGCCTTTTGGCCTATTATGGGCAGGCCCAGGGACTGGACCTACCATAAACTTATTGAAGTCAGGACCTTGGGATATGTATCAAGGAAGACCCTCTAGAGCAATGGTTCTCAACCTTCTGAATGCTGCAAACCTTTGATATAATTCCTCATGTGGTGAACCCCCTGTAACATTACTTCGTTACTACTTTATAACTGCAGTTTTGCTGTTATGAATCATAAATATCTGCTATGTGGGTAAATACTGATATGCAACCCCTCCCCAAGAGCCAGGTGTCTTGACCCACACGTTGAGAACCACCTTAGGTGGACTTTATCTGTGAGGCCTCCCCACCCCCACTCCAGAAAACCCACAGGGATATTTTTCTACTGTGTTTACAAAACCCAGATTGTCTGTCTTTACAGACCAGCTTCTCATGGCCTCAGGATTCTCCAAGATGCTTTTGAGGTCCCTGCTGTGTGGTCCTCATAGTCAAGGGCGAGCGTGGGCGAGGCAGTCTCTGAAGGATCTATTGCAAACCATGAAAGAGGAACGCAGGTAATTATAGCAAGATCTGCAGGCTAGTCAGCGCTGGAATTCTCCTGGGACTCAAAGGCAAATCAGAAAATATTTTCCTGGTTTTGAGTCTCGCAGACACTCAGATTTGCTGGTGATTATGCATTAATTGCTTGCAAGAGAAGGCCGATGATCAAAGGTGACCCGGGGGACAAGGCCTCTCCTGTCTACCCAGAAGTGCCCTACAGCCTCCTCTGGTTCCTTTACGCTGATGCAGGCAAGATTGGGACTCCACTTGTGAGAGTCTATTTGTTCATTCACCAGACTCAGATGGCTTTGACGGTCCCCGTCAAAAGACCCCAGGAACTGAGAGCCCCAAATTCTTCTCCTGACCACAGCCATTGAAGTTGTAGTTCCTGTGTCTTCCTTGCCTCTCTGCCTGACGCCCTCAGCAGGATCTCTACTCACTAGCGCTTCTGTCCCCTCCAGTGATATTCTTCTTCCTCCTCCTCCTCCTCCTCCTCCTCCTCCTCCTCTTCTTCTTCCTCCTCTTCCTCCTCTTCCTCCTCCTCCTCCTCTTCTTCCTCCTCCTCCTCCTCTTCTTCTTCAGATTTATTTATTATATATACAGTGTTGTAGGGCTGGAGAGATGGCTCAGTGGTTAAGAATGCTGGTTGTTCTTCCAGAGTACCCGGGTTCAATTCCCAGTGTTGTGCCTGCATGTATGCTTGCAGGCTGAAAAAGGGCACCAGATCTCATTACGGATGGTTGTGAGCCACCATGGTTGCTGGGAATTGAACTCAGGACTTTCGGAAGAGCAGTCAGTGCTCTTAACCTTTGAGCCATCTCTCCATCCTGATTCTAGAGAAACTACCTGAAACTCTAGAACATTCTTTCATGGCTGTTCTCTTCACAGGATGTCAGTGACTTTTAAATTACACTCAACAACTTTTTATTGATTTATTACTGTGTGACAGGCAGTGTTACAGATACAAGGTTAGAATAACGGTATGCAAGCAAGGGCTTATGTTCCCTTCTTCATGAATGTTATTATTTTATTTCTCTTAACTTCTTTATTGAATCTTTGGGGGTTTTACATCATGCATCTCAATTTTATTCACCTCTAGGTCCATATCCCTCCTCATCTCTGTTGTGCCCTCCCCAAAAAACAAAACAAAGTAAGCAAACAAAAGCAAGAACAACACCCCAATAAATCAAAGCAGAACAAAAACAACATCAGGAACATAAAAATCTCTGCTTTTCCTTCTCTTCATCACCTCTTTCTCTGTCCTGGTGGCACTGGGGACTTTGGTGCGTCACATAGTATACCCCGTTGTCCCATCAGCTTTACTGGCAACTGTTCATTGAAATGCATCATCGGTCTGGTCTTCCATCCTCACTGGAATTTCACCTGAGCTCCTCTGGGATATCCTGTGGCCACTCCAAGTTTTGGAGATCTTGAGGGTTCCACAGAACCAGTCCCTTCATGAGCTCCAGCAGAACCCAGATTGAGTAGATGCCAGCAAGGATGGGTCAGGCCAAGGCCCAGTTGTAGGCCTGATTTAGCCAGGCAGGTCAAATCGAGCCACCGGCCTGAGTCAGCTTCCCTACATAAATGTCCTTAGGGTAGGCTCATCCTCACCAGTAATGAGGGGTGGAGGCCTTCACTTCTGAGTGCAGGGACCAGCTCTGAGTGACGGGAGTGTGTCAGTATTTCTAAAGCTGCACACATTTATAAATACGAGTGTCTCCTTTTTAAACATTAACAATTCAGCAAGGTTGTGTGGGCATAGGCTGTCAACAGGGCTTTGTACTAGTCAGAAGGGCTCAGAACTCAAGCTTCCTTTGCTATACAGCAGAGGACTCCATATTTGTCAAATTTCCCATTACTTTTTTAATCACAAATTGGACTTGATAGGTTTAAAAACAAATCAAATAAACAAACAACAACAACAAAAACCCAAGGAGGTAAAGTTAGGTGGTTAGGAAGGTGGGGGCTGGTCTGGAAGGAGCTTGAGGAGGGGATTAGTATAATTAAAACATGGTACAAAATTCTCAAAAAAAAATGATGAAAACATCTTTTAAAATTTGTGTGTGTGTGTGTGTGTGTGTGTGTGTGTGTGTCGATGTTGGCATGCTCAAGCCCCAGTACATAGTGTTTAGTTTGGAGGACAACCTGCGAAATCAGTTCTCTCTCTTTTCTGTGCTGGGTTCCTGGGATCTAGCTCAAGCTGTCATGTTTCGTGACCCAAACCATTTTTCTGGCCCACATTTCTATTTTTGTTTCCCTCAGATTGAAATAAACTGAATGCCATGGCCTCTGCCTTTTGTATTGTCTCCCGAGCCTCGTGCAGTGTCCTCTCATGATCCCTTCATTCTCTGCCTAGAGGCCAACAAGCCAGCGAGAGCTCTACAGGCTTGGTCCATCCTGACTTAAGTTCTCAGAGTAAGCTACCTCCAGGACTTTGTTCAGCTAAGCAAGCAGAAAGCAGCCCAGACTTTCAAGAACTTACATTCTAGTGGATACAATTTAATGAAGGCCCGGGAACCAGGGGAGAAAAGCGGTCAGCATGGGGAGGCGGTGAGGAGGTGGTGCCCATCAGTCTTTGCCTTTCACCTGGACTGATACAGAAAACCACGGCAGAGTTGAGAAGCTTCACTTCGAAATCCATTACATTTAAAAGGGTCCACTTGGCTGCCACAGAGCCATCTTGGGGATGTTGGAGGCAAGGGGAAGGAAGTCTGAATCCCAGCAAGGGCGATTGCAGTAATTTAGTAGAGTGGGCGTTTCTGAGTAGGCATCACTGGGGCATGGTAGTGTCAGACATCTCAGATGCACGAGGCCCCACTCTCCACAGCAGAAAAGTGTGTCTTCTATGAGCATGCCACCATTGCACAGTGGGGCTATAGATCCACCTCATCTTGCCATCTGTCCCTTGTCACCAGCCCTCTGCTTGTGTGGAATGTCACCAGCCCTTGACTTTGGCAGGGTGAGGCCGAGCAGTCCCTCTCTGAATCCTGAGCAAGGCTTCAAATCCTTTCCCACCTCGAATCTACCTGGGCTGTGGTTTGAGGGGTGGAGCCGATGCGTGCGGGGATGGGACTGGGTCTGTACATGTACTGGAATGGGGGGGGGCTCGAAGTTTGCTGACTTGCTTTATAGTTCTATATTAAAGTTGCTGGTAAATTAAGGGATGCTCAGCTAACTAGAAAGTAGGACTGGTGGCAGGCAACGCTTCCACAGCTAGAAACATGACACCTGGATGTGTACCGGGGCATTTCCTGCTGAGAGTCCCCTTGGTGAGACTTAGGGCAGGAAGGTCTGCCCCTTAGATCTTTTTGTCTTTCCCAGAACACATGCTTTCCTGTATGTGTTCTTCACCAATTATGGGCCAGTATATAATCTTTTTTTATTTCAGTCTCAGCCTCCGACTAGGACTTTGATAGTGGTGAGAAGAAAGAGTGATGTGAGGTAGAGTGGATATGGCTCTTGGATGTGAGAGCTGCTGGGTTCCCGGAGAAAGAATGGACCCAGGAGAACGTGAGCAGCGGGGGCAAGCGAGCTGAAAACAGCAGGATTACAGATGGCAGTGGAAAGCTGATAAAACAGATCACAGCCCTTGGAGGGCCTCGGTCGATGAAAATCCCACCTCTTGGCAGATAAGGAAATGGGTCCAGAGATGTGAAAGAGAGAAAGCCCCTGCGTAGCAGCTCAGCCGGACCCACGAGTTTACTGGCATTCATCTGCAAGCGATGATTCCTCCTAGGAACGAAGGAGTTCAGCAGACGCGCATTCCTTTGTTATAATAGGAAATACGGTTTGCTACCTAAAGAAAGTCAGGTTGTTAGGGCTCCTTTTTACCCTTTCTGAACCAAGGTGTAATTCCTCCATCCCTCTGTGTGTGGTCACACCTGGGCTCTGGGCAGCTCACGAAGAGGGCTTCATTCTTGTTAGTGCAGTACTGGGAAGGCCCAAGGGGCTGACTGACCTTAAACACAGTCCCCAAAACACACTGAAGGGCTAATCTGGGGACACACTTTTATACCAGTTCTCTCAGAGCTTATAAAATACAAACCCATGGACCAATAAATAGTTCTTGCATAACCTTTCTTTTCTTTTTCCTTTCCTTTCCTTTTTTTTTTTTTAGCTAGGGTCTCTCTCTGTGCAGCCCTGGCTGTCCTGAACTTTCTATGTTAACCACTGGCCCTGAATTTACAGAAATTCACCTGCCTCTGATTCCTGAGTGCTGGGATTAAAGGTATGTGCCACTATGCCTGGCTTGCATAACCATTTTTTCAAAATGTAATATGGTCATAATCTCAAGGAACCAGGAACGGAGTTGATTTAAAATAAAGGTTGAAATTGAGAGCTCCTAAATGCATGCTTTTGATGAAACAAAACAGGCATCGATGTCTTGTAAGCAACCCCCAGGCCCTAGCCCAGGGTTCATATTAAGTTGAGATTCACTACAGACCTCAAATCTCAATCATCTGAAGTGAGTGCCCTGACATACTGAAAAGCACCATGTCCTCGAATAATAATTAAAAGGCCGCTTCATCTTTCCTATGAAAAGCAGTTATCAAGCTGTTACTAAGAGATTTAATTTAAGAGACAGACAGGGAAGTGGGGTTATTACAAACGCCCAAGCTTTCTCCCCGTGTTTAGAAACCTTTTGTTGGGAGCTTTCACACAGTTCCCAAACTGTGAGATGTCCTGGCTGCTCAGATAGCGGGAAACATAAAATCTATGTCTTTTGTCTAAAGAAAAGAGTTATAAATCGTCTTGGAAGAATACGGCTGTGGAATAATAAAGGAAACCATGCTTCGACGGCTATAAAAGGATAGCTGACCCCACATCTGTGGGTTCTGCATGTTCACATCCAACCAGCTGCATATTGGAAATATTTGGAGATTTGAAAAGATGTGAGTGTGCTGAGCATAGGGCGGGCTTTTTTTCTTTTCGGTATTCCCTAAACAATGTGGGACAGGGCGTCTTTGTGGCACACTTACATTGTCTGAGGCACTGGGCACAATCTATAGAGCTGATTTCAGTGAGACAGGAGATTTGCACGGGCTCCCTGTAAACTGTGCTATTTTAAGACAAGGATTTAGCATTCACACATCTTGATATCTGGGAGAAGGGACTCCCAGGATCAATTCTCCGTGGAGCATGGAGGGGTGGCTGCTCTGTGAAGGGCAGAATGCTCCTGTGAACAATCAGATGAGAAAAGGGTGAATCTGTATGTGTCATGTGCACAGATAATAACCCAGCCCCTCTGTGTGCAGAAGAACTGCCGGCTTTGCATTATCCCGTTCCCCCTCCTCTCTTCCCCTGATTTCCCCTGTGACCCATAACGTCCACGGGAAAGGAGGAGAGCAATGAATGTCGCTATGTAGCTATGTAGCATGTCTTAGTGAAGCCAGGCGCACCTCAGAGGCATCTCTCCTCTGTGCTGTCCCCCTTGTCACCTTTGCCTAAAAATGCTATGTTCTGTTGGAATATTGTTTAAAAATAATTTGCTCCTGAAAGGATACTGGCCTTTTTAGGAAGCAGCTTCTGGCACAGACCAAGCTATTTTGTGATCTAAGCTCTTTGAGAGAGCAGCGTATCTCGGAAAGCCAGCAGGAAAAGCGGTGGTTGCTAAGGGAACAATTGAATTGCTGACACAGAGACATGTGATGGGACTGAAAACTCTTTTCTTCTCCTGCCACGTGGAAAAGAAAGCAGATGAGTCAGAGGGAATGGTGGACGGCCCTTTCTGACGGCTAAGAAAGATAATGGCAAAATAGCCTCAGCCCAAAGAGGAACAGTCCACCGATGGTTAAAATGCATCAGAGGCTGGAGCGATGGCTCAGCCATTAAGAGCACTTACTGCTCTTGCAGTGCACAGAGTCCATTCCAGAACCCACATGGTGACTCACAGCAATCTATAGCTTCAGTTCTGGGGAACTGGATGCCCTTTTCTGACCTCTGTGGGCCCTGGGCATATATGTGGAACACATGCATGCAAAACATTCATAGACATAAAATTCTGAATTATATATATACAATATAGTATAATATATTTTATGTATAATTCAGATATATATCTGATAATGTATAATATAATATATTGTATATATAATTAAGATATATCTGATAATATATAATATTTTAATATATTGTATATATATATATATAAAATTCAGAATTTTATGTATATATTTCAGAGACTCCAGAGCAGCTGGGAAACTAAGGGTAAATTGAGTGTGACAGGCAGCTGTGAGATGGCTGGCCATAGGTCCCATAGAGTCAAACACAGAAGGTGCTACATGATCACATGTCTTCCTTGAACACCATCCTAAATACTTTGAAACATTTCTTAATTTATTGAATCACTCACTTACTTCATAGCCATTTGGGAGAGAGCCTATTGGTTTTTAATCACTTTTTATTTGGTGGTATAATTTGTACACCTTAAAATTCATTCCAGCTATGTACTTCAGTGTGTTGAGGGTAACTCTCAGAGTCCCTTAATTATTCTTCTCATCTAATTTTAGAACATGTCCACCTCAACAGAAAGTCCCGTTTGCCCATTTAGCCCCTCCTTCCTCCCAGCCTAGGCGAAGACCAGTCAGCTTTGGAACTTGCTCATTAACCTTTCGTAGATACTTCTCCCAAAAGACGTGATAGAGCCTGCGGTCTTTTGTGTCTGGATTACTTATCTTGTACCACGTTTGAGACCTAGCCATATTGTACCACGTCTCAACTCATTCCTCTTAGACAGAATAATATCCCATTGAAACAATACATGACACTATATGTTCCCCAGAGGAGGACATTTTTGTTGATGTCGATGTTTTCTGGTTTAGGAGGATTAGGAAAGATGCCTCCATCACTGCTTGTGTACAAATCTTTGGAGAGGAAGCTTTTCATTCCTTTGTACTAGAACGTCTGAAACATGGTAGGTATGTTTAACTTCTTAGGAAGCCCCTCAAGGCCAGCAGAGGACTGAGCAGGCAAGGCACTTACCACTAATCCTGATAACTGGCTTCCATGTCCAGAACCCATGTGGCGGAAGCAGAGCGTCTAATCATGTAAGTTGTTCTCTGGCCTCCACACAAGTCCTGTGTACATGTTTATAACACACTCGTGTGTATATGTGTGTTTGTGTGTGTGTGTGCACTCACATGCACACACAGAAAAAAATAAATAAATGTAATAAAAAAAACTTAGAGGTCCCCAGTTTCTCCCCATCCACCCTGTAGATCTGTTTTTGCTACTCTTTTATTTTATTTAGATTTTAAAATATTTTTATTTATTGACAAATTCATGCATAAAGACAACGTGTCTTGTTCATATCTATATCTCAGCTCCCTGACTCTCCTTGAACTCCCCCCCAACCATTGCACCTCCCTCCCACGTTCTCTTTGTTTTTAAATTACTCAATGAGCCTAATTAATGCTGTGAGAACAGGGACAACCTATCAGTGACCACACCCACCCAAGAAAGCGGACTGTCTGGATCCCAGTAGCCACCAATTGCCTATAGCTTCTTAGGGCTGGAGTCTCAGGAGCCCCTCCTTACCTATGTAGGAATTATTGGCAGACTGTGTCTTCTTCTGCAGATCTTCTGCAGGTAGCCACAGATGCTGGGAGGGCATGTGACCACATCCCATCCAGAAGACAGCATCTCACAGTGCTCCTTCTCATCATCTAGGAGTACATTCTTCCTACCTCCTCTTCCACCACACCCCTTCCGCCTTGCTGGAACAGACATAAATGTCCCTGTTTAGGGCCGGGCACTCGACACTCAATTATTCTCATCACTATAGCTGGTTCTGAGTCCCTGCGTTAACTGCTGCACCAAGAAAAGAAACTTTTCTGAATGTGGTTGAGAGTAGCAGTCATCATAAATATTTAGAAGGCAGTTTAACCGCATGTCCGTTTAGCCAGTGCGCCCTACCTCCGGGCTTTTGGCCAGGTTTACAGTACCAGACATGAATTCCCTCCAGTGGAGCAGGTCTCAGATCCAATCAGAAAGCAATCGATTACCTCTGTAACAGTTATGCCACGATCTCGCCCATGGACACATCTTGCCTAACAGATCTCTGTTGGAACACTCAGTCTGACACTGATTTCATTGACTTCCTTCACCAGCAGCCTGAATAGCCTTATGAAAGTCAGCAGGGTTTTTGATCTTGGCTGTTCTGACAGGTGTAAGATGGAATCTCGGGCCAGGCGGTGGTGGCACATGCCTTTAACCCCAGCACTCGGGAGGCAGAGGCAGGCGGATCTCTTAGTTCGAGGCCAGCCTGGTCTACAAGAGCTAGTTCCAGGACAGATTCCAAAAGCTACAGAGAAACCCTTTCTCAAAAAACAAACAAACAAATAAATAAATAATAAATAAATAAAAGATGGAATCTCAAAGTTGTTTTGATTTGCATTTCTCTGATGGCTAAGGATGTTGAGTATTTCCTAAAGTGTCTTTCGGTTCTTTGAGATTCATCTGTTGAGAGTTCTGTGTTTAGGTATGTACCCCATTTTTTTATTGGATTATTTGTTCTTCTGATGTCAAGTTTCTTGAGTTCTTTGTTTATTTTGAAGAGCAGCCCTCTGTTCAATGTGGGGTTACTGAAGATCTTTTCCCATCCTGTAGGCTGCCATTTTGTCTTGTTGACCATGTCCTTTGCTTACTGAAGCTTCTCAGTTTCAGGAGGTTCTATTTATAAATTGTTGTTCTCAGTGTCTGTGCTACTGGCGTTATACAAAAAAACTGATGACATCTCATGCTGGAGAGGATTGGGGGGTAAGGGAAACACTCCTCCATTGCTGGTGGGTGTGTAAACTGGTACAACCACTTTGGAAATCAGTATGATTTCTCAGAAAATTAGGAATCAATCTACCTCAAGTTACAGCAATATCACTTTTGGGTATATACCCAAAGGAAACTCATTCATACCACAAGGACATGTGCTCAACTATGTTCATTGCAGCATTATTTGTAATAGCCAGAACCTAGAAACAACCTAGATGCCCCTCAACTGAAGAATGGATAAAGAAAATGTGGTACATTTACACAATGGGTAAAAAATAATGACACCTTGAAATTTGTGGGCAAATGGATGGATCTAGAAAAAAACATATTGAGTGAGGTAACCCAAACCCAGAAAGACAAATATAATATGTATTCATTCATAAGTGGCTTTTAGACATAAAGCAAAGATTAACCAGCCTACAGGTCACAACCCCAGAGAAACTAAGCAAAAAAGAGGAACCTAAGAGAGACATACATGGATCTACATTGGTAGATATCTTGAGTAAATTGGGAGCATGGGGGTCATATGAGAGAGTAGAAGGGGAGAGGGGAGGAAGGGAGCAGAATGGAGAAAAATGTATAGCTCAATAAAAATAAAAAAAAATGAAAACAAAAACAAAAAAGTCAGCAGGGAGGAATTTTCCAGATCAGTTGTAACTTGATATCTATGTTCTCAATCAAAGTGTGTGGTGTCTTCAGTAGTCTTGTTTTGATGGACAACTAAGAGCACACCAATATCCTGTGATATTGTGTGGACCTGTGAGGTTTCTCTGGCCCATAATTTACACAGAGGTATCACATATCAGTCTTGCAAATTTCATCTAATAATCCACGTTTCTACCTGAGGCAGGACACTCCATTCGAACGCCCTGGCTCCCTTAAGTCTCTCTTATATGGTTTTAATTTACCTAATCCACCCGTCATGTCATCTCCTCCTCCATTTACCTACTCTCGTCCATACAGAAGCTTTAGCTCCCATATTCCTCCCCTTATGCTCGTATCACATGTGTTCCACTGTCCTTCCTGCCTTAAGGCCGTTTTTCCTCCTTGAATCATTTGCCCAAGAGAGCTTCTTGACCTATAGACACTCTAAATTAAATACGCAAATCTAGAAGTCTGAGGCTAAGATCACACACTGGAGAGCACATGCATGTTTGTCTCTCGGGCCCTGAACTACCTCGGTACCATATCTTCTAGCCCTATTCATTCCCCGGAAAATTCCGTTCCCAGCATCATTTCCGTTTGCTTTTCCTTCATTATTTCTCTTTGCTGAATTCTACTTTTGAATCCCGAATTGACTAACTTATCTTCCAGTTGTTTGTGTTCTCCCGGAATCCAGGCATTTCCTCTTTGAGATGTTTCAACACATTCATAATCTTTGTTCAGTGGTGTATTTGGAGTCTCATCTGCGTCTTTTTCATTTATGTGGATTGATAATTTTTGAGTAGACAATTTTTTTTTTACCTTTAGTTACATTTTATCCATTTAGTGCATATGTGTATGTGCATGATCAAGGGCCATAGTGTGTGTGCGTGTGTGTGTGTGGTGTGTGTGGTGTGTGTGTGTGTGTGTGTGTGAAGGCCAGGGGACAGTTTCAGAAGTTGAAAGTTTAGTGAACGAAGCACTTGGACACATAAAGTCAGCAGATGTTTAAGCCAGTGGGTATTGCTCTACACACTTATAAGCACTGTCGCTGTTGCTTGCCCCCTCCCCCAAAGAAGAAAGTTCAAACTGTCAAGGTTACTCTAGGTCTAGGGAGGATGGTCCATCTTGAAAAGACTTAACATTTAAAGGACCACAGTTTCTGCTCCACCGCAAAATGAGAAGAAATCTGGTAGAAAAATGTTCAAAGGAACTTACAGTGGAGGTTGATGACAACTGAGAATCTTACCAAGAAACTGATTTTCTTCCCAGGGAAATCAGGCAATCTTCCTGTGTGTACTTCAGATTAAACACATTAGGACACCCATGCACACACAGACACACACACGTGCACACAGACACACACACGCACACACTCACACACTCACACAGACACACACACGCGCGCGTGCACACACAGACACACACACATGCACACACTCACATAGACACACACGCATGCACACACTCACACAGACACACATGCGCACACACACGCACACAGACAGACACACATGCACACACTCACATAGACACACACATGCACACACTCACACACACACATGCACACACTCACACAGACACACACACATGCACACACTCATACACACACACCCCAAGTCCCCCCCATCTAGACAGACTCCTCTGGCTGGCACTTCTACGGGAAAGATCTGTGGGTGGCATCTCTGCAGCCATCCGTCATTGCATGTCACCATCACTCCAGGGAAAAGATACACTTGCCTGACAAGGGAACAGAATACTGACTCCACCCACGCTGCTTGTGGGCTTGTTTCCCTACACGAGGCTACTGAGAGGCATTGTGAAGTAGAATTGCTTTGGCAGAGCCCAGGACTACAAACATTTACGGAATTACTAGGCACAAATTACTTGGCACTGCAAACTGGAACAATCAGCAAACCTTGTGACGAAAGGATGCCGGACATGAAGCAACTTGAGAATGGAGGAAACTGGCCCTGCCATGCTTTGTAATTTAGTGCCCGTAACACATTCAGTTTGCGTTAGCCAAACTGTGTACCTATTGTACAACTGAGAGCTAGGGTTGGACTCATTAGCACGGCTGTGGTCCTCAGCAACTGTGAGATGAAGGACCAAGCCATTGGTCAGAGGCAGCCTGTCCCATCCCAGACTGGATGGTAAATCACATCCTGTACCAGACACATCCCATTTAGTTTTTACAATGACCATAAGTTTTTGTAGAAACTAATGACAGAAATGGGATTTCTGAAATAACACCATTTAGTAAAGTGACCTTCTCTCCCCACCCCCAACTGGCTCTGCTAGAACTCATACCAGGCTGGCGTCAAACACAGAGACCCGCCTGCCTCTGCCTCCCAAGTCCTGGGATTAAAGGTGTGCACCACCGCCACCTGGCCACTTTCTCTCTCCCTTTTTTGATAAGTTCAAATTGTGGCTATTCCTTATATTTACTCAGATGGGAAACCAGACTTGTTGGCTGGAAGTGAGCTTTAAAATTATGACATAATCACGTTCTCTGTCCCTCTAACAAAAATATCGAGTGTCCTTCTAATAGAGCTACATTTCCAGACGATTGTGCCTTGATGTGGACTTGCCTCTGTCTGTGCTATCAAGCACATGGACTCTGTATGCCTCTCTCTGACACCTACCAGCCAGTGGCATAACGGTGCCACAGAGGGTGGAAAGTCTGTGGAGGTTACCAGTCTCACCCTTCTCTGCCGGGCAGGCAGACCCCAGCTCCTGACTCACACTTCTTGACACCGCAGGTCATTCAGTCACTGGGCATGCAGAAGCTGGCATTTAAGAGCCGAGAGTGGCTGTCTGGTCTGGTCTAGCATGTGAGTTCTCTCCCCTTCCCTGCCCTCTCCTGCCTGCCCCTCTTCACCCAAGGCTGTAGGGCCCTTCCTTGTCTTTCTTCTGCTCCTACCTTCTTAACTGTTGAGAGTCATCTTTCCTGTAACACAGATACCCACTTTCGTTTATCCTTCAAGTAAATGTCACTGGTTCTGCTGCTGATTATTGGCATTTATATTTATAAAGTTGATTCTCCTTCACCTTTGTCTCTTGCTTTCTTATGATGCTGGGGTCGAACCCAGGGCCTTCTGTGCGCTAGGAAAGTGCAGTCCCACCAAGCAAGCTATGTATATCCTCATTCTGCTTCGATTTTGAACATCTTCCATATTGAGAGTCTTTTTCTATTAATTTTATGTTTTAGAAATTTTAAATTTTATAATAATTTTAGAGTTATTAATGATCTGAAAGAATAGTAAAAAACAGTTCTCATAGATTCTTCATTCAGATTCTCCCATGGTCGTTATCCCCCCACATTTACTCTATCATTTCCTCTGCGTGAGTGTGTGTGAGTGTGTGTGCGCACGCTAAACAGTTTTGTCTAAACTGTTTCTGAATAATGTGCAGCATGGTTCCCCTTCGCCCTAACATATTTCAGGGTGTAATCTCACTCTGTTGAATTGCTGTTCGGTGCTGAGGAGAGAAAACACAGATAAGGAAAAAGAGAAGGTAATTAAATTCCATCTGGGATCTCACCACCCAGAAATACGCATCCTGCTCCATAGTCTTCCAGCTCTGCTCTATGCATATATTCCACTTCTTAAAACACAAATGCGCTGCTTTGCATGCAGTTCTGAGCCATGCTGTGAGAGGCAGACTATATGGTGGGAGACCTGCCTGGGTACAGATCCGGGTGGACTGCGTTTTCCTCCTGTAAGCAAGGTAGATGGGAACAGCAAAGTTTTGCTCTTTGCTAGTTCTTGAGCCGGGAGTGTAATACCAAAGTGCTGGCTTCTGATGACCCTCCGCGAGAACCTGCCCCCTGCTCCTCACCCGCCTTCCAGGGATGACCAGGAATCTTCGCATTCTGAGGTTTTCGAATGCTGACTCCAATATCTGCCTCCATCTTCACAGCCATACTGAGCCCCAAATCATAGCATTGGATTAGGGTTCATTCTAAATCGAGGACAGCAGCATCTCAAGAATTCTCGCCCCAGAGGCAGAGGCAGGAAGATCACTGTCACTTTGGACCATCCTGGTCTACATAGTGGTTCCAGGCTAGCCAGAGCTACATAATGAGACACAAAAGCCACAGTGTTTCCTGTCACGGCAAGAAGATGTTGATTTCCAGTGTTAACACACTTCTCAGCATGCCACTGGGTTACAGCACAGAGGCTCATACAAAGGCACCACCAGGCCAGACCAAGCACCCTGACAAACTCCCAGGTCCATCAGGTGTGTGGCAGCCCAGAGGCCTAGAGAAAACCTGAATCCTGCTAGTTCAGCTGCTTCTGACCACGCCGGAGAATATCCCCAATGTAGTTGACCGTGGTGGTATTTAAGACATCCTGATGGCTGGAGAGGGGAGAAGCAACCAAGCTAGCCCCCACGCTCGCACACCCATCCTGTGGTCCACCTCCCACACTAACTGGTTTTCTTCTATTCTTGTTTGAAACGGTTCAAAAGAATCATAAATTTGGAGGTGAGTAACAGCTGAAGCCTGTGTTTAGTTCTGCAGAGAGCTTCTGAAATATTGTTTTTATTTGGATGGTTGTGGGACTCGCACACTTGAAGTGAGGCTTTGACTTTTAGGGCTAAATGAGTTCCAAAATGAAACTCATCCAATTGTCAAAGTCTTGCCCATGTTTCAATTTTTGAAGATGGCAGGAGGCTCTCTGACCCCATAGGTTTTGCTGTTTGTCGGAACCCAAACCTCCAAGCTACAGAGTAGACTGCCGCCGGAAAGGTATGGCCTTAGACAGGCAGGGAGCCAGGAAGTCATTCCGTGACTGCACCAGTCACAGTCTTTCCCTGTCCTGTATGGAATTTCACGGAGGTTACTTTTAAAACGCCTATAAGACACGTGCCAAACATTCAACAAACCACATCTCTACGTGGATTGGGTTCATTTCCTATTGCGGCTGTAACGAGTTCTAACTGTGGCTCTAAACACACACAAGCCCATTATCTTAGAGCTCAGTGAGTTAGAAGTCTAGACAGCCATCCTGGACAAGGCCAAGATGTAAGAGAGTATGTTCTTTCTGGAAGCACGGGGAAGAAGGTTTGCTTCTCCAACTTCCACGAGCTGCCCATATGTCCGGGCCTCACCTCTCTTTGTCCATGCTCCTGTCTCCCCTTGGGACCTTGGGATCAATCAAGCCCTTTAGACATCCCATGGGATCTCCCTGTCTTAGAATCCTAACTTCATCACGTTGGCAAAGTCTCTTCTGTGTGGTGACACATCCACAGATTCCACGGGTGGGATGTGGCAGGTGATAAAAACAGAGGCTCAGTCTGCCGCGTGGACCTCAGTAGAACTTGATTAAAACGTAAACGGAGGAACGGAGGAAAGTGGCCACACCTGACTCCAGCGGCTTAGCTCGTCAAGCGTTTAGTGAGCACTTATGCTCCCCCAAAGGTGTGTGGATGACTTGGGGTGTACTGTCTACTGAATCATCAAGGACAACTTGGAAGCAGTAAAAGTCAGCCCCTGATATCCAGGGCCCAGAGAGAAACTCTATTTGCCATAGATTTTTATTGACTGTTGGTTGGTGCCTCTCTGAGAGTTTTTTCCCCAACATGTCCCTTGACAAATGTGATTAATTATAGTTAGATCAATTTCTTTCTTTTTTCTCTCTCTACCAGGTACTGTCCTAATGTGCTAAGGGTTTCTATGAGAATCATTAAAGCAATCAAATTCCTTAGCACCTACCCATCCTCGCTTTCTCCAGATGCAGGAGGGGCTCAGCTGGTTCAAAAAAGGCAGAACTGCGGCTAAGTATGGAGCAGGTTAATGGATTTCCGGTTCTAGTTGGGAGCGGAAGTGACGTACCACAGTGCTGCCCTATGGATGTGCAGTTCAGATTCCAAACAGCACCCATATGTCTGTCCTTCCAGAACTCTCTGCCAACAGGTTATAGACCCCCTGTTTGTGCCCGAGCATCCAGAAACTGGGCTTCTGTGCTCTGGTCCAGGATGACTCCGATGAGTCAGAGAGCACCATGTGGCTTAGGTCCCTCTCCAAGTGGTTTCAAGGGCTCTTCTACAGCTGCCGCATGTCTGCCTCGGCCTGGCCGAGGGCACCTGGCGTTTTTTCCCTCTTCCACTTTTCTCTCCTCCTTTCTCTCCCCCATTCCCTGTTTGCATTTAGAAACCCTTTGTCTGTTTTGTCCATAGGACGAGGGTTAGCCTAGAGAAGAGAATTACCGGAAGACTGGGAGGAGAAAGGCCAGAGCCTGTTTTGGAGTGAGTGAGCCTGTTCTAAACCCGTGCAGGATGAAATGAAGACAAGTGTGTGGACTGGGCACCTAGACTTTCCCGAGCACAGACTCCCCCGTGCTTGGTATGCTCAGCATGCTGCCTTTTAGTGAAGCATTTGTAAAGACGACGTCTTCAGACTGCACAGGAACCCACCATGCTCAAGAGCTCAGAACTGAAACAGCCACAGAGGGAGGTCAGGGATGGGTCTAATAACCTAGGCAACACACCATGTCTACAAAAAGGTTATTTCAAAAGGCAAAGTGTGTCTGAGATTTGCAAAACTCCCTTTAAAGACAACAGGCTCTGGCAAACCCTCTAGCCAGCCCTTGAAGGGCATCAGGACATCGGGATGTCTTCTGTTCCGGGCTGATGAGTATGGTTCTAGTGCAGTCCGAAGACTTTGTCTTTCCAAATCCTCGTGCTTGACTAACCAGCAACATCCTGAGCACTGACGAGCCTGTGCTCTGCCCTTTCGGTGGAGAATAGTGGAAAAGCTGGGTGCCAAGTCCATACTTTTGCTTTCATTTCAGCCCACATGGGCTTAGGATGGGTTAGTTCACTCCAAATATTTCTAGAAAGTTTTCAAAACCTGAATCTTTTAATGGTAACACATTTCTGCTGTTGACACATATACCTTAAAGTGTGCACACACATGCATGGACATACACACATACACTCTGATGCACGCCCATACACTCACCTTTACACACACATCCCTCCACATGCATTCACACACAAACAGCTCAATCTGCGCGCGCGTGCACACACACACACATACACACACACACACACACACACACACACACACACACAGTCCCACAATTTGTAGTCTCAAAAAGTCAGTGGCCGTGAGCTATGATGACCACTAGATGGTGCTCGACAAACCTCTCACAAGGAGGCTGACCTGAATGAGACAAGCCAGGGGAAGACTCCCCATTTTTTAAAAAAAAAAAAAAATCTTTAAAAGTAGAAAAGGAAAATGAAAGCCAGAAAAGGTAGAAAGGAAAGGAAAAAGAAAAGAAAAAAGACAAGAGAGGAGTCTGGGAATGTAGCTCGCTTGGTGCAGGACTTGCATAGCTTGCTCTGAGTCCTGGTTTGATACCCAGGACCATATAAACCAGGTCATAACTCAGCACTAAGGAGGAAGAGGCAAGAGGATCAGGAGTTGGGAGGTATTAGAAAGGAGGGACGATCACCCTGCACTTGCTAAGCTCATGCTTTTCCAGGGAATTACACTGGCCATAAATAAGCTTTCGAGTACCCCAAAGAAGTATTTAGCTCGGGAAAGACAGACTCTTTAAGGAAAGGGTGTCCCTCTAAACACCACATTTCTCTCTCCTCGTTGTGGTACAGACAGTGTGATGCAGAAAGCAAGCTGTGACCACGCTCTTGGGAACCAAACCTAGAGGAAGAGTTGTAATTCTGAGGTTTGTTTCCAGGAGAGGGATTGACATCTGCAGAGCTCCTAGAAGATTCTAAGACCTAACCAAGTACAGGGCTCAACCCAGAAGCACCAAGAAAAGGAGAGCCACTCCCTGATGAGAACCAGAGTTGGCAGAACTGAGTGCAGAGATCAGATATTTTCATGCCCTTTCTCCAGTTTCCATATGGAGCTGCCTTGTCCAGAGGGCCAGGAGGGACCTTTTTGCTCAAGTCTCTATATTCCATTTCCCACGGTGTTGTCTCCCCAGCAAAACCATGAAGCCTCTGGAGAGGCTGGAAGTGCAGAGGAAACTCCAGGCGGCCAAAAAAAAAAAAAAAAAAAAAAGACGCGGACACCAATAATCTGAAGTTATGGAAGACAAAAAAGAAACAAAAAAACAAAGCGGGCTGTCATGTCACCACCCTGCTAACAAAAACCCTTTGGAAGTCTATGCTTGTACTGCCATCTAGTGGCTAGAGAAGGCAAGGCTGGAGCCGGTAGGTCCCGGCTGTTGAAGCCTTTTCAAAGGGAACCATCTTTCTCTTGAAAAATTTATGATAAGACACGTTATCGGAAGCTTTGAATGATTGTTGTCTGGTTTTGTCTCGCAGCGTCCCCAAATCACTGACAAGTTTCTGAGAGAGAGTCAGTGTTAGAGTCACGCATCTGGCGGCTCGGTTGGTCCCTAGCGGGCAGGGTGTCTTTGGGGAAGTGGCAAAAGGCTGTTTTCTGCTAGAGCGGGCATAAGTTAATGACCTTCAGAAACAACAGCGGCGAGTGGTGGGTAGCTCAGCAGCGCAGGGTGGCCTAGCGAGGAGGAGAGCGGGTTGGAGGTCTGAAGTGAAGCCTCTCGTTATCCCCCATATAACATCAACCCTGTGTTCCTTAACTTCTAAATCAATGTTCCTTACTTCCCTGTTAGCGTTTCACTATCACATTGTAAAATCTTTCATTTTCTTTCAGAATTTCAGGGAAATAGTTCGAAATTGTGGAGAGTCTGGATTTTGGATGTGGGCTTGTTCCCTTGAATTACTGGCCCTAAGACTATAAACCAGTGTTACCTCACCTGGCCACAACCACACCAGAATCAGGCTCGACGAAGGCCTTCAGAGACAGAATTTGGGAGCTGTACCAAAGTGACAGGTTCAAAATCCTTCCCCATGTTAATAGTTTATAACCTTTTAGGGCAATTTAAAATGCTTAAAATACTAAGCATTATATTTACTGATTAAAAAACAAAAACAAAAATCTAAGGCTGAGGCCAGAAGAATGGCTCCCTGAGTAAGGTACTGTCCCGCAAGCCTGGTGACCTGAGCTTGGTCCTGGAAGGAGAGAACAGATTCACAAACTTGTCCTCTGACATAATTAGCCCCCCTCCAACACACACAACTTTTTTTGTTTGGTTGGTTTTTTTGGTTGTTTTTCGAGACAGGGTTTCTCTGTAGCTTTGGAGCCTGTCCTGGAACTAGCTCTTGTAGACCAGGCTGATCTCAAACTCACAGAGATCCGCCTGCCTCAGCCTCCCGAGTGTTGGGATTAAAGGCGAGCGCCACCACCGCCTATTTTAAAAGCCAGCTGTCGCTGTCTCTCATTGCAGTCCCACTGCGAAGGAGACAGATGTGGGAGGCGCCTCAGGACTTGCTGGCCAGTCAGCCTGAGTTGATGAACTCCAGGTTTCTTCAAGAGACCTTGTCTCAAAAAGCTAGGTGGAGCTGGGGAGGTGGCTCAGTGGATAAAGTCCTTTCGTCTCAAGAATGAGGACCTGCGTTCCGACCCTCAGGACCCACAGAAAAGCCAGCCCTCAGAGCTGCCTGTCAGTCTAGCTGAAATGACAAGGTCCGAGTTCATGAAGAGCTTTGTCAAAAAAAAAAAAAAAAAAGTGGCGGAGAGCAGTGGAGGACGGCCCCTGACATTGGCCTTTGGGCTCCACCTAGGGAGAGGCAGGAGAACACACCTACTTTCTCACACACCAAGACAAAGGAAAAAACAAAGTCGACAGTCTGTGGGGAATGGCTCCTGAGATTGATCTCTGGTCACGAAAGGTAAAAAAGGGCGTGCACACAGGCCACGCCCCAAGTGAGGATTTAGATTGAGTCTGGTCTCCTGGAGCCTGGGATCTTCCCTACGGCTGTGTATGAGAATCATCACAGTGGGGAGATGCACCAGCTTGCTTTCCATAGCTGTGATAAACGCAATGACCTAAAGTAACTTGGGAGGAAAGTTTCCTCTTCCTTTTCCGGATCATAGTCCGTCACTGAGGGAAGTTGGGGCAGGACTCAGGCAGGGCGGGAACCGCAGAGTTTGAAAGGCAAGGAAGAGCTTGCTGCTTCACCTATTGTCTGAGACAGAAATGCAAACGAAGCCCTGTCCTCCGAGCTTGAAACTTTCACGCCCTACACTGCGCTGGAAGACACGCTATTTCAAACGCCCCCGTGGCATGCTAGTGAACGGCGCCACACATTATTAGCTTGGACCCACGGAACCAGGCCACACAGTGTGGAGAGCCAGGAGAACGCGTAACAGAGGACAGGGTCCACCACTATCCAGCATATGGACCAGGTGAGCCCAGGAGGGCTGTGTGTTTCACCCTCGCGTCCATGGTCCCAGACTGAACCAGACGGAGTTGAAACTCTACTTCACCGGAGGAAACGAGCGGAGGAGCTATCGCACAAGTTGCTGGGCGTCAAGAAGTGGACCAGCACGTCTACTAGAAACCCTTCAGCAGGATGTCTGTTCCTGTCTACTCTGTTACTGAAGATGTCAAACTTATTTTAGTTGCTGCATTAGTTAGGGAAGGTTTTTTCTTTCTTTTTGTCAACTTGACACAAGCTAAAGACATCTGGAAAGAGTGAACCACAGTTGAGAAATACCGCCTCCAGATTGGACTGTAGGCAAGGCTGTGGGGC
>JAQHUG010000092.1:5162416-5180316 GCA_028555095.1 Dicrostonyx torquatus
CATGAGGAGTCAACAAAGTCTGGCATACCAAGTTGAGGCAGGACCCCCGCCCCCCCCATCCCCATCTAGGCTGAGCATAGGGAACGGGCTCCAAAAATAACAGTTCATGTGCGAGAAATAAATCCTGGTCCCATTGTCAGCACTCAGTTTCAAAGACAGACATATTATTACTTCAGAGTCAAGGGTGGGAAAAGGCTTTCCAATCAAATGGACCTAAGAAACAAGCCAGTGTAGCTATGCTAATATCTAACAAAATAAACTTCAAACTAAAATTAATCAAGAAATGGAGGACATTTCATATTTATCACAGGAAAGAATCCATCAAAATGAAGTCTGAGTTCTGAACATTATGACACACTATCGTCTTGTGGCCCTCATGCCTTACTCAGACTTCCGGGTATGTTGCGGGTTTACTTACTACAGTATGGCGAGTACCATCTTCATCCAGCCTTCTATCGGTGGGCTGATGCCTTCTCGCCGCTATGAATATGGGTATACAGATCGTTATTTGAATCTGTTTTCATTCTCTTGGTTCTATATACAGAAGTGGAATTCTGAGTTTTACAATTATTGTTTCTGAGGGATGAACCGAATGCTAGGTTAAGGTGCCCAATGCTGACGCTCATAACCCACCCGACCTGTCTTGAAACACCGACCAAGGACTCTAACCTGTGTGTGAGTCAGGGGCTCCGAAAGCTGCGGTGTCACAATGAAGGTGAATGCCCCATCCGGGGGACCCATGGTTGGATTCGGAGGCCTCTTCAGTCAGCCGAGGGCGCATCAGGGGCTCGTCTTGCCCTCTGTGCAGAGGAGGTGGAGCATGAGCGCACATGTTAGGACCCGAAAGGTGGTGAACTATGCCTCAAGCCTCTGGTGGCGATCCTTAGAGGTCCTGATGTGCAAATTGGTTGTCTGACCTGGGTATAGGGACGAAAGACTAATTGAACCATCTAGTAGCTGGCTCCCCGTCGGGGAATCAAACCCTAGTCTATGCACCACGTTTTTAACTTTAACTTTTTGAAGGAATTCCGGTTGTAGTTAGGGGACTTAGTATATGTTTGTTTAGGGGGTTTTATTGCACTTTCCCATTTGATCTGCAGTTTTCCTTTTCTTCTTTTTTGCCCCGCCCCCACCTAGGAAGGGCGATGGCTTGGAAACCTTTATGGGACAGAGGAGGATTTTGAACTGTCTTCCTGCCTCCACTTCATGGTGCCGGACTTAAAAGGATATACCACCTCACCCAAGTAGTTCTGTGTGTTTGACCAACAAGGTAGACGTATGGAAGAGGCCACTTACCTGTAAACCCATTCAGAGTGAAAGACCAGATTCTTCTTTGAATTTATGTTACTATACTAGAGGGTCTCACATGTCACTAATTAAATAAAGAAAAATAATAAAATATCATTTTGCTCAAGTACCATAAAACAGCTACCTTGACATTTTGACAGCTCCAGGCGCCCTCGTTTTGAGGCGAGCACAGACTTCTCTGGTAAATTTGAATGTTGGTGAGAAAGCCTCATTGTTCCCCCAGCTTGGCTTCCTTTTCCTGCATCACCCTCTGCCCTTCTGGAAAGAACTCAGGCTAAGGGAGGGGCCTGTCTCCTTTTAAAGAGACCATTTCCATGGTAACTGGCCTTCATCTTCATTGTAAATCAGGAAATTCTATTAAAGGACCAGCCAGGCAGTCAGCTGTTTCTGAAATGGGGTTAGACTTCAGCTGTTGGCTTCATCTACCCGTGCCACCTAGCAATCTTTTGGATTTGGTAGCTTTGCTCTTGTCCAGTGTAGGGAGTTAAATAAAACAACATGAAGCTGATTATACAGGAGAGGTCCTGTAGTGTGCTTTCTGTGTGACCGTGTGAGCTGTGGTCAGAACTGGGTTGCTGGAGATGCACGGTGGGGTCAGCTGGGGAGGGGCAGAAACCAGCTGCTCTGAGAAGCAACCCCATTGGTAACAGATTTCATCCAAACACGAACAAAAAAGGCAAGTTAACAGAGTTACCTCAGCTGAGGACTTACGTTTTTCTGGTAGCAGCTTTTAAAGCTTCCCTGCTATTGACAGCTGGGCAGAAGGTTTGGGCAGCTTTGGTGGAGCAATGAGATAAAAATGTATGACATCAATGTCATTTTCAGATTCTCCAGATCCCCAAATAACACATTTCAATTCCAGTTTAAATCATAGGGAATTTCTCAGAAGCTCAGGAAATTCAGCTGCCCTGTTCCTCTTGAGAGCAACATCACCCAATCATATTGCAAACAGAACTTTTTTTTACTGGCTTTCCTCCTTCTTTGTAACAATCACCTATCATCACTTTACCTCGACTTCCCAACACAGTTCCTAGGTGAAATACCAATATTCAAAAACAGTCTTGGGACTGGGTGACTGAAGCATTCAGCTGGGTGCTGGTGATCTTAATGATCCTGAACACTTCAAAATGCCACCAAGAGCTGAAGAGATAGCTCGGCTGTTAAGAGCACTGGCTGCTCTTCAGGAGGAGCCAGGTTTAAGTCCCAGCACCAGCATAGCAGCCTACAAGCCTCTGTAACCTCAGTTCTGAGGGATCTGATGCCCTCTTTTGACTCCAGCAGGAACCCAGAACCCACTCATGCACATACATGCATGCAAAATCCCTGCATAAAATAATTATAAATCAATCTTTAACAGGTTAGAAAAACATGTCCAAGCAGGTCAATTGCATATTATACGTATTTTCCTGCAATGGGAGAACACTTAGAATTTTCAGTGTGAAAATGCAAAGGTGTCTGCATCTGCAGCTCTCACTGGTGTCAGACTCAGGGTCAGGGTCTGAGCGGGATGTTCCCAGGTTCTTGGCCACTTATTCAAGAAATTGAAATAAAGACCCCCCAAACTGCAGGAGCAGCAGTAATTTTTACTCAAAGCTAAGTAATGGCACAGATCAGCAAGGAATGCACCATCAAGACAGACAGCAAGATACACGGTGAGCGGGGTAATCAAGGGCTGTGAGTACCGTCTGGAGCTCCCTTTTATGGGTTCAGGAGCAAGAGAGTATGGTTACTAGTGGTGAAATTTGGGTGGGTTTCTATTTTGACTTACAGGAGTGGATTATATAAGCCTTGTTCCCTGTGTGTGTCCATTCCCAAAATACAGCCTTTCTGGTCTCTGTTCCATCTGACCCTCAAATACATAAATGCATCCAGAATGTCCTATGCAAATGAAACTCTGGCTAGCCTGAAACTCTTTATGTAGACCACTCTGACCTAGAACTCACAGAGATCCATCTGCCTCTGCCTTACTGGGTTAAAGGTATGTGCCACCATGCTCAACTGAATAAGTATTTTTGAGTGCCTACCTTTTGGGGGATATAGTGGAAAATCAGACAAAATTTTCACATAGTTAACAAGATAAGGAAGAAACAGGGAGAGGCACAGGATTGGGGGAGAAGGGCATACATCTACTATAGAGAAGTTTCCTTTTAATTTTTGAATGATTTCTCAAAAAGCTAAGTATAGAATTACCTAATGAGTGGTGGTTCCACTCCTAAGTTCCCATGTAAAGCAGCGGAAACAAACATGTTAGCCCTTCATGTGCCTATTCAGGGTAGCTTCATTCACAAAAACCAGAAGGTGGAAAAGACAAAATGCATTCTGTCTTTCTTCAGCAGTGTGGTGCTAAAGAAGCAGGAAAGCGGTGTGTGTAAGCAGATGGGTGAATCTGAGAACATTGTGTTAAGTGAAAGGAGCTAGACACGGAAGAGGAGTTCTTTAAGAAGAAATATCCTGAGTAAGGAGCCGATAGACACAGAGAGAGCAGTGGCTGCACAGGATGTAGATGACGGGTGAGAGCTTAGTGGGAGGAGAATGTTCTCTTAGGGCGTGAAACGTTTTGGAATTAGATAGTGCTGGTGGTTGCCCAAGCCTATGAATGTACAAAGTGCTACTCAATAGCGCATATTAAAATAGCTAATTTTCAATTTAGTGACCTTTGCTTTAAGTATTTTAAGAAAAAAACAGCAACGAAGACTAGTTCAGATTGGCCAGTAGGGAAGTTGACTCTGAGGAACTGACATTCAAGGTCACAGAAGCCTAGTAAGCGCTAGCTGGGAAAGGTGGTCATGGGCACACCACTGCAAGAAGGAAGAGGAAGCTGTGGCCATTCGGTAGTGCCTCCATCTTACCCCAAATACCTAAGCTGGCAGGCAGGATTTGCTGACTTGTTCCGCCCTCTGGTTAAACACAGCCAAGTTCTCAGGAGTTGAGAAGTGAGAAAGGGGAGGGGTGAGGAAGTGGTGAAAACCTGTTCCTATTGCAACATGCCAGACTGCTAACAGGGTGGTGATCAGCCCTCCCTGGCAGCCATAGGGAAATTACCATATATACTTACAGAATGCAGGCTCACAAAAGAACTTGGAGCACCATCATTGGTGCTTATCACAGAATGCTGGGGAGAAGGACTCACACGAGACAACTGGGAGGGCATTTTGTAAAGTAGTGTGCAGATACAGTTTCGCACAGTTAATGACAATTTGTGGTCATGGAACACCAGAGTGAGCTCCCGATAGGCTTCGGAACAGTGTCCCAGAGGTTTGATGGGGGCTGCCTTGAATGTAGGTTTCCATTGTGCCCGCCATCCTGGCCCACAAAAGCAGTGACGTAGTGTCTCTTGGTCAGGCTTCTGGATGCTTGACTTTTGGATGCATGAAAGGTAGGTAATTAATGGTTCTCCGCCAAGACAGGATTTTCCAAAGGACTGTGCAACATTGACACTGACGTAATCCTGTCTGTGAGAGGCTTTAGCTTGTTCCGAAAGAAGGAATCACCAAACCCACACTAATTCTACTCCCCCATTTCAATGAGTTTTATCATCGAGACTTGACTTGCAAGGAACAGAGCCTAGTGAAGAGTGAAGCTAATACAAGCAATATTGAGGGACTAGAGACTTTATTTATTAATTTAGTTTTTTTGAGACAGGGTTTCTCTGTAGCTTTGGAACCTGTCCTGGAACTAGCTCTTGTAGACCAGGTTGGCCTCGAACTCACAGAGATCTGTCTGCCTTTGCCTCCCGAGTGCTGGGATTAAAGGCGTGTGCCACCACCGCCTGGCTGGACTAGAGACTTTATAATTGGTGAGATTTTTCCTGTTGTTGTTTTATTTTTGATGGGATCTTACACAACTCAGGCTGGCCCTGAACTCATTGTGTAGATGAGGATGACCCTGAACTTTTGGTCCTCCAGGCTCCTTCCCCCTGAATGCTGGGATTAGAGTCATTGCACCGGAATGCCTGGTTTATGCATGATGAGGATGGAAACCCAAGGACTCAAATCTAGCCACGCACTCTACCAGCTGAGTTCCATCCCCTCACATACCATAAACACCATCTGGTCCAAGTCATTCCTTTTTCTTAGTTTTCAAAGGAGGAAATTGAGCTGGGTTTATGAAAAGATCAGACCGGTAGCCACCTAGGACCAGTGCAAGCCGGCTCCCACCTGTTAACCCTTTGCAGTCCATTATTTATCTGAGGAACAGGTGCTACCAGGCACCCTGGATGAATTTCATGACTGTTGACCCAAGGCGGAGCAGCGTGCTGGGCAGTAACCCTCTCTGAGTACCAGTTGTGAACCCTGAGGCCGTGGCATTTTGAGCCTATGGCTCCACCTCTTTCCCGTCTCACTATTTCTGAACACATACTCACAAATCAATAACAAGACAAAAAGTGGTTATTCAGAAAGGAAAAAAAAAGAGCATCTATGTGTCTACAAAGCCTGCTTGAGAAGGACAGCTTGAGAAGAGATGCCACGCTTCAATGGATTCTAATAGCCTACGAAAAAAGGGAAATTGAGACAAAGGTGATAAATCTTTTAGCTAACAAATATTTACTATTTCTAGATTACATCAGGCCTTAAAAATATTAAAAGAAGACACCCCTCACACCCTCAAACAAGCACAGCATTGTGTCTAAGCTGTGGCAGCTTCATTTTGATGAATCTGCCTCTTGCTCATGCATGAAGTCTGTAAAACACAGCCTGCCTGACTACTTAGGTTTTGGACAAGCTACCTCCGCACTTGTCACTGTGACGAGTTGTTATTTATAGAGAGTGGCACACTGCTCAGATTCTAAATATAGCTCTAGGGAAAAATGGCAGCAGCAACACATTTCAGGCAGCCATATTGACTCAGGTGCTGGTTCACATAGGCAAGAAGAAGAGACATGTGTCTTGCTTTATAGTCCTTCCCAAAGAGCATGTGGTGTGTTGGTCTGAAGTCACAAAGACAGCATGCAGCTTGAATTGCAAGCTGACAGACACGTGTTGGGAAAAATAGACTCACCAATGTCCCATAAATATGGGAATGAGCAAAGCCAGCTTCAAACCTAATCTGTCCTTCTGCGAGCTTCTTTGGCATGAACTCTTGGCCAGCCTATGTCCTTAAGTGAGCAGCGAGCAAAGCTGAAGGCACAGAAAGGTGAACCTGAAGGAGTCTCCCTCTGTGACATCCTGTTTTGACATTTCAGCCCATGCACAGTGCGTTTGGCTACACAAATCGGTAGTACATGTAGGTATTCAATTGGTTGACTCTGGGCACACATCTGTAAGCTTTGTGTCTCAAGTGAAGAAGACACTAGGATTCATCCCTCAGAGACTGTCTCTCCATTTACTTCCCTCAGAAGACAATACAGTTGTAGGCGGAGTTTTCCATCTAGACTGTCAATCGGCTCTGTCCTACCAGCCACTCCCCGAATAACCACACAGAGACTTAATATTAATTATTATTGCTCAGTCAACAGCGTAGGCTTGTTTTTGGCTAGCTTAACTTAAATTAACCCATTTCTACTAATCTATGTCCTGCCCTGAAGCTTGTTTACTTTATGATTGTACTTCCCATCCTGCATCCTGCTTGCTCAGCGTCTCATGGCATCTCCTGAGACTCCTTTTGTTTCTTCTTCCCAGCATTCTCTTAGTCTGGTTCTCCTGCCTGACCTTATCCTGCCTAGCTATAGCCCAATCAGCATCTTTATTAAGCCAATCACAGTGACATATATTCAGACAGTATAAAGGAATATTCCACATATAGTTCCCGAAGATTTTCCTTGCATGCTTCTGGTGATCAAAACTGTTCTGGGGATATGGAGAAATTATAAGTCATCTTTGTAGAAGTCTCTTATCATGTGTGAATCTACAATGGATCTCATATTCCCCCTTAAGACCATAAAATCCACACTCAGCCCAGTTTAAGGGAAAATATTGAATCCATCCATAGACTCATCCATTGTAGACTCACACACGAGCAATAGCATCTGCAAAGGGGCTACAGGTGCGGGTCATTCAGCAGGCGGTGCTGGAACACAACTCCATAGGTGTTAAGGGAAAAGCAAGCCAACGAACAAATGAAAACATCGATTCTTGCTTCACCACAAACACGATGATAACTTAGAATACACCTAAATTTAAAAGCCACATTAGCTAATTTCTCAGAAAAGAAAGTGGGGGAATTCTTTGGTATCTTGGGTTAGGGAAAGTTTTTTTTTTTTGGTGTATACATATTAAAAGTTTATTGAGTACAGTATAGGAAGACAGCCGACTGGGTAGCAACTAGAGTATGACCTGCAACAAAGGTAGGCAAATACTTTTTAAACAGCACACATGTAGGCCCATATTTCTACATGGTATGGCAACCAGAATCCCAGGTCACAGTTTGCACCTATCACACAGGAGGTGGTCACCTAGCATTTACAGACAGGCTGTTGCCAGGGTCAGGATATGCTAATGTTGTTCTGTTTCTTCTTTGTAATTTGGAGGATGCCTGGGATAGAGATGCTAATTTGGCCTATGTGACAGAGCTGGCATACAGAGCAGGAAGATAGAAAGACATGACAGAGCAGGCATAGGTAGATGTGCGAACGTGACCACAGTTGTTCACCTGGTTACCTAGGAAACAGAATGCTAATGAATTTCCCCCTCAGTTTATGTTTTGGTATATAAAGCTGTTTGGAGAATAAACAGGGAGCAATTTTCAGGATGTGAACTGAGGATTTCATGAGGGATCATTGAGAATCTCCCACCTGAAAAAGCCATGTAAGTTGTGTCTTTAATCCCACGCCTCCCCTCTGGTCCAGAAAAATAATTTAGGGTCTGGGCTGGCACTGTACCCTGACACACACAGAACACATACAAACTTAAAAGTGGATAAACTGGAAATCCACTCCATGTTCAGACCTCTGCATTGCCTCCCATTGGGTCCCTTGGCCTGGCCCAGGGAAGAGACCACATCTCTAGTCCCAGGTGTGGGACACCTCTACAGAAGTTGGTCAGGGACACCCCAGAGGACAGCCCCCCCCCCCAATAATACAGGATCTTACCAGCCCTTTTGGTTGACCAGAGAACTGGAGGATAAAGCCCCACATATTCCTTGGTTGCAAGATATAGATATACCAAGCTGGTGCTGAATGATAAAATTTCTCCATGTTGGCTAGCTTTCAAAGTGCTGAAAGGTTCATGTGATGGTTGCTGGTAGAAAGAGCATAAGTGGTCTTTCTCAGCCAAAAAAAAAAAATCAAATTATGGAACAATGTGTTCTCACCTGTGCTGTGCTGTGTAGCAGCTGTTGTGGAGTAAAGCAACTGCTCTTTGATTGAATTTGAGTCCTGTTTAATGGGAGGGAGCTTATGCCTGGTCTTATAAGTCTGGTTAACCAATGCCTCAAAGTCACAACTCCAAATGTGGAACTACTAATATTGTAAGAATTATAGCTACAATATCTAGTCCATCTGTATTGGGCAATTTTAGAGAAAACACTATCTTTGTGAGTCTAAAATTTTACATAATTTACATTTTTATCATAACTAAGGAAAACCTTAAGTCTAATTATTTAATCTTTAACTCCATCAAAGATCCCAGAAGGGTGAAATGTTACCTGATGACAGGGATATCTGACTGCCTGGACAGTCACCCAAGTTCTTCTATAACATTACAGCATCCATCTTTGGCTTACAGGCCAAAAAAGTCTGTATATCTCACAGACTTTTCTGAAAAGCAGGGAAATTTGAAGGGCCATCCTACCCTGTCTTGGCAAAGTTTGGCAGTCACTTTCTTTTGTGTCCTGCTGGTCTAGTTTGTTAGCAGTTGAGGCAAGGGCAGTTTCTTTGATCAAATAGCTAGATTTTAGCATAAAGAAAACAAACTCCATATGGAGATGTCCATTATCTTCTTTTGAAGTAAATTGGTGCTGTCAGCAACAGACATGTCTCAGTGTCATGAAAAGCTTTAAGTTACTAAACATATTAAATACCATATTCTATAGGTCTTTGAAGTGTTTGAAGACCATCTATCTCTATCTATCTATCTATCTATCTTTCTATCTAAATATACCTGTGTATCTTGAAAACATACCTAATATAAGTTTGACTATTATAGATGACTATTAATCTGTATTTCTTAATTATATATTACATTTTTAAATGAGGTGCATAAAATGGTACCCCAAACAAGAGTAGTACCATAAAAACAGTATAACAAAATTAACTTTAAATTTTAAATAAACCAAAATCCATATCAATGTAAAATATTATTTTAAGATTAATAGTTGTATTTTGAATTAAAATAGATTCTATAGTTTACCCTTTTTCCCTATCATTCCTTTATCATATCCCCCTTTTTTCCTCTAGAAAGAGATCCTTGAACTTAACTGTTTTCTTTAAACTATTTTTGACTATGACCAATAATAATTTGTAAACAACAACCCCCCCAAACAATGACAAACATCCGTAATCCAACCTTTGGAAATGTGAGTGTAATTTTTCCTAGATGCTTTCTGTTGTCTAAGGGCACTGGCATCTTTGGGGGAACCTTGAGAAAATCAAGATAACTGTTAAATCTTGGCTGGAATAGTTTGTGAGGCTGGGTCATCTCAGCCAGCACCTTTGCAGCTGTTTTAGATGAATTCTGAGGAAACTGTAAAAGAGGCATTTTGAGATGCTGGATCACCTGGGCTATCCATTTTTATTGGTGTCTGGTCTCCTTGTTCTGGAAATACATAAACTTTTAAAGGCAACATACATAACAAGTATGAAATATGTGGTGTGTACAAGTCAGTTAAAGATGATTCTTTTGTTTTATATTTGAGCAGATAAAATTTACATTACGTGTTTTTTAGTTTTTTTGAAGGTTTCTTTATGTTAGTGGCTAGGATTTTAGATTGCCTTCCCCAAGCAAATCTGATCCATATCAATCTGGAATGAATCCATAGCCTCCTATTTTATGTGGAAAAAAAGGCATAACCCCTTCCCCAAAATAATACATCTTTTGACTTCCATTTTGAAGTTAAGACATTTACAAAATATATAGGATGGTTTAATCCAGAAGTTTTTTAAATCCAATGTGTCTTAGCAGTTGTTATTTCTCCATTAGCAATCAAAAAATTTAAAGACAACACAATAACATAGAGAATCTAGACTCTGAATTTCTCATTTTGCATGGTTTATTATATATTGTTTTACTTTATTCCTTTTAAGGACTATATTATTCTTAATCATTTTTAAATCTCTGTCTCTAACCTTTGTCTTTTCTTTCCCAAGCCTATGTATATTTTTAAACACTCTGTAACCTGTTTAGAGGTGTTTTTTTTGTTTGTTTTTGGTCTGAATCTGTCTTTACTAAGCATTTGTATTGTTATTTTTGATCATAATAGACGAATCTTAAGCTGCTAGGTTAGTTACAGGCATTGCTTAGCTTAGAGAATGGCACCTGAATCCTCCCCCTTTTCATCCCCTGATAGCCTAGTTTTATGTGGAGGCCCCAGAAGGAGCCACATTTACCACCCAGGCTCTGGGAAGTTGTTGGGTTCATGCTGCCACCAAGTAGTACACCACCACTGCTCATAAACCCAATTTAATCGTTTGGTTAAACAGGTCCTCTTAAAAGAGAGGTACTTGTGTTTGCCATTAACACTGAACTAGAGAGCTGCCTCTTAAAGATGTAGTACCTCTGTTTGCTGCTAGCATTGAGCCTACTTGAAGAAAGGTGCTTATAGCTTTGTTAGGTCTTATTTGGAACACCGTATGTAGGTAGGGTTTCTGTGTCTCAACAACCACTTTCAAATAATCACAAAGAGGCCTGATTTTAATTATAAATGCTTTGCCATTAGCTCAGGTTTGTTTTAACTCTTTCAACTTAAAATAACCCATTTACATTAATCTACACTTTGCCACTTGGCATTACCTCTCTTTCATCTGCACCTCCTATTTCTTCTTTGTGTCTTGCTGGTGGCTCCTTCTCCATCCTTCTTTTTCCCAGTGTCCTTAGTATGGTTCTCCCATCTAACTTTATCCTGTCCAGCTGTTGGCTAGTCAGTTTCTTTATTAAACCAATCACAGTGACATATATTCACATAGTGTAAAGGAATATTCCACAATACACTATTTGCTAGGTCAGTAGAGCTAAGTCAGAGAATGCTGGCAAAGAGAATACAGGATACCTCAGAGAAGCTGCTCATGGATTGATAACCACAGCTCAGAGAGAAGAATCAGGTCCTAGAAAATGCAACCTTGACTCTGAGGCTCTGCCAAGTGCCTTCCTAGATAAGGACACATAACTAAAGTTCCCTTTGTTCTTTCTTCAGGGCTTCTGATAAAGTCTTGGGTCTGTCTGCCTCCCAACATGTGTATTTATTTTCATGTAAATATATATGCGGTTCCATACACAGAAACACACACACATAAGACATATAAGTATGTTCATAGCAGCTTTATTTGGAAGAGCCCTAAACTGGAAGCAGCTCCAAATGTTTACCAGCGAGGGATCAACAAAGTTTACATATAAACAAATAGGATCCTGCCCCTAAATTTATAACACAGGAACATGCAGTAACATGCAACAACTCAAATAGCAAACCCATGCTGAGTAAAGCAGTGCACTGTTGACATCTTGCAGCATTAAGCTCTAAATATGAAAGTAGAAAAGCAACGGATTCCAAGTAAGCCCAGGAAACTCTGGGACTGAGAAAATTGTGTCATATTCATATTTGATATGTATACTTATTGAATTGTATACTTTAACAAATTCTGTATGTAAATAATTCCTCAACTTTAGAATATTATATAAAATCCACTCTCAATGCCATAATATTTCTCAGCTTAAATAAGAATTAACATGTACATGCATGTAGATAAAAATTTTGATGCTGTTTTCTTATTTAGGAAAATGTTATTCATATGACTATGATTCTTTTTTATATTTATTATGTATATAGTGTTCTGCCTACATGTCAGCTGCACACCAGAAGAGGACATCAGATCTCACTACAGATAGTTGTGAGCCACCATGTGGTTGCTAGGAATTGAACTCAGGTTCTCTGGAAGAACAGCCAGTGCTCTTAACCACTGAGCCTCCTCTCCTGCCCTGAGTATCACTTTCCTTACTCTTTTCTGGTTCCTGTTAGATGATTTTTCTTATAATTTCATTATCAGTTAAAACTTACAAAAATGACTTATTTTTATGTATGAGTGTTCTGCCTATATATATATATATACACACACATATATTGTATATATGTATATATGTATGTGTGTATATACATATATGTACATGGCATGTTATGTGTAGTGCCAGCAGAGACCAGAAGAGAATGTTGAATCTCCTGGAACTGGAGTTAAGAGATGGTTGTGAGCCTCCATGTGGGTTCTGGGAACTGAACCTGAGTCTTTTGAAAGAACAGGAATTACTCTTAGCCACTGAACTACCATGCTAGTTCCCACTTTTAAAAAGTCTTCAGTTTTTGATACTGAGTTTACCTAGTTTACTTAGTGTTATTGGTTTGGACATTTGTTTAGAACTGACTACTTGGTATTAGATAACCAATTAGGAGGCTCATCGGTGGAGAAGAAGTATTTTCCCTCTCATCAGCTATTGATTACCTATAGATTTCATTACAGGATGGAACCTGGAGGAATTTCCCCATCTACATTAGCATGTAGCTGATCAGTGTTATCGTTACATGGATTTTGCTTAGGCAACATGGTTGAGATTTCAAGGGTGCAGCTCCCCTATCTCACAGCAGGTGTTTCATACCCTTCCATCCCTTCTTATACTATTCTCCCTGAGGCTTAGGTATAGGGGTTGCTTTATTGATTAATTGGTGTTAGGTACCACATGGTCACTTACTCTATGCATTTTGACTAGCATGGCTCTCTGAAAAAATCTCCAGCTGCTGCAAAAAGAAACTTCTTTGATGAGGGATGAGAGGCACACTTACCTGTGGGATAAGTACTTAGAGTGTGGCTAGAAATGACATTTGTTTAGTAAAGTGACAACAGTAGGCTGTCCTCTAGGGTCCTTGGCCTCTCCAGCCAAGAGTACTTGGCTGTTTATAATTCCAGGCATGGATTCTCACCTATTAAGCAGGCTTTAAGTTCAATTAGACAGACATTGGTTACCCCATGATATAAGTGCCACTATTGCACCCTGGGGGACATCTTGCTGTGCTGGTCATTATGTTATGTAGGCCTTATAACTGGGTGTGACTATTGATTGCATTTCTCCCTTGGCAGCTTACATTTCTTTCTTTCCTCTGAGGTTTCCAGGTCACTTCCAATTCAATTCTCCTAAATCCAGAGTCTTCAGCAATACGTTCTTACTTTTTAAGTTCTGGGAGGTAACAAGGGCAATGGGAACAGCATGTATTGTTTTGGGAGTCTCTTGAGTTCCCTTGACCAACTTGAAGGAAAGTTTATCATGCCTGGCACAGGTTTTTGTTTTGTTTTTCTAGTCTTTCAGCTCTTGGAGGAAGCATTATCATCCCACATGACAAAACCTTCACTTGAACTACATATATGCATTTTAAGTAAGCTCATGTATTTCCTTATAGCTTTTCCAGACATCCGTGGTGTTGCTTCTTCCTCCTTCCTCTGCTTCTAACCTCTCCATTTTTCCAATTTCTTCCTTCATAGCACCTGTGCTCTCCTATCCTCCTTCTTGGAGCTCCTTCCTTCTCATGGTCCCTTTTTGCTTTCCTGGCTTCTGAGATTACTTTTTGTTATACACTCACACCTCAAGATTTGGAGCTAGGATCCACAAATCAGAACATGTGGCATTTGTATATCTGGGTTGCCCCACCCAGTTCCATTCATTTATCTGCAAACCTCATTATTTCATTATGTTACTGTATTACACTGTGTGTATATAGATTTTCATTATGCATTCAATTGAATACCATTTAGGTTGTTTCATCTTCTAGCTGTGAACAGAGAGGCAATGAACTTTGTTGAGCAGGCATCTCTGTAGTAGGATACTGTGACCTTTGGATATATGCCAAGGAGTGGTATATACATACCTAATCTTTATTAACTGGCTTGAGACAAGGCCTCACTATAAAGCTGAAGATGGTCCCAAACTCATGGGAACTGTCTTGTTTTAGTTTCCTGAGTGCTGAGAGTTTAGGCATGTGCATTAGCACTGAATGTTATCAGTCTCTTTCTGTAGCTCTGACAAAGCAATTTGGAGAACTCCCTTCGTCTTTATTTTGGCTTCACAGTTCCAGGTGACAGTCCATCATGGCAGGGAATGCACAGTAGCAAGAGGTGGAGGCATAGTCACACTAAACCCACATCAAAAAATAGGAAAGTCGGCTTTCCTGGCCTCCATCTGGTCCATTAGCCCTGCTGCATCCTACCCACAGGAGTCTTTCTTCCCAGTACACTACCATCTCCTAGGGACTCTGCCTCTTGGTACAAAACTAGGGAAACCCTAGTTTTTTCCTACTACTGATCCTTTTGGCTCTTCCTTAAAGCTCATCTCAATTCTTCTAACGCAGAAACTCTCTACGAGAGACAACGTTTGGCTAAGACCAAGGGTGGGCATCAACAACCCTAAAAGGAACTCATATTCAATAAGGACGAGACCAGACAGATACACCAAGAAACATTTAAAACGCCAGATGCCTAGATTCCAACAAAAAGTCACAAACATAAACAAAGGCAATATGCATTCCCCAGAAGCCAGCAACCCGAATACAGCCTGAAAAATGCAATTTACCTTAAGTACAAGTTCTAATTTGCATTTTCCTGATGGTGAAGAATGCTCAGTAATTCTGTTTATCAGGTATTTGTTTCATCTTTTAAAAACTATTCAGTTCTATACCTTTTATTTAAATTGGGTCATTAGTTACTTTTCTTAATTCTTTATATATTCTAGATACTAACCCTCCGTCAGATGTGTATGTGTGTGTGTATATATATTTGGTAATATACATTTGGTAACGACTTCCCCCCATTCACTCACATGATGGTGTCCTTTGCTTTACAGAAACTTATTAGCTTCATGAGGTCCCATTTATTGTTGGTCATAGTGCCTGTGCTGTGTCTTGCTCAGAAATTCCTTTCCTATGCTAATAAGTTCAATTTCCTATTTTCCTTGATCAGATTCAGAGTATCTGGTCTTATGCTAATTAAGGTCCTTAATGCATTTGGGATTGAGTTTTGTGCAGGATGATAGATATGGATCTATTTGTATTCTTCTATATGCAGCTAACCAGTTTGACCAGGAGCATCAAAGGTGCTGCCTTTTCAATAGTATTTTTTATTTTTGCCAAAAATCAAGTGCCTGTAGGTGTGTAGAATTGTCTGGGTGTTCAATTCTATGCACTGATCAACTGGTCTGCTCTACGCCAATACTATACTGTTTTATTTACTACAAGTCTAATACAACTGGAAACCAGTTCCTTTAGTATTTAGGCTTTAGCTATGCCAAGGGTATTTTGTTCATTTCCATATAATATTGAAGATTATTTTGTTAATTCCTATGAGGAATTGTGTTGGAATTCTTATAGTAACTGAAGATGAGGTGCATACATATACATCTAAAAATTAAATAACTTTAAAAAATTACCTTTGCTTTTCAGAAGGTAAATGTTTAGCATTTACACAGTAATTTCTGGTGCTTTGAAGGTAACAATAGGGCTGCTCTCTGGCATATGTGAGGTTCTCACTGGTCACTGAATTTGGACAAAGAATTCAGTTCCTCGCTTGGAAATCTAGAATCACTGGGAAACATGTACTCATTCCTCAGAAAAATTTCACTGGAAAGCAGCCTTATGGATTTGGAAGATTCAGATGATGTCATGAAACTACAGTAACTGATAAGAATAAGCAGGTCTCTTGAACAGAAACTCAATTCTTGCAGGGCTACACAGCAGGATGAGAAACAGCAGAGGCTAGGCATGAAGACACGCCAGGGCCAGTGGAGAAAGAAATCACTTTTTATTGTGTATCACTGTCATGAACCACAGATGGCACTGTGTCAATACTCTAGGGCTCTTTCCTCAGGCACTGAAAAGTTCTGTATATTGTTCAGTGATGTAGTAAGTCTTACATAGATGAAGAAAAAAATCATTTTTGTCTGCATATATGTATGTGCACCATGTACATGCCTGGTGCCCTTGGAGGTCAGAAGAGGGTGTCAGATCCCCATGGAACTAGTTATGGAGTTGTGAGCCACCATGTTGATGCTGGGAATTGAACCTGGGTCCTCAGTAAAAGCACTAAGCCATCTATCTTAGGGTTTTTTTTTTTTTTAAGCAAGCAGGAGCACCTATAATCCAACAAGAAAGAGAAGAAAACATTTTTAAAAGTTATACTAACTGAAACTATATACTAAAAAAGGAACACGGACCTACCAACATGCTACTTCCCATGACTGTATACAAACTTTAACATACAGGGAAATTTTGTGAGCAAAGGATTAAAATTCTGTAAAAACATAAAAATAAGAAGACTGGGGCTGGAGAGATAGCTCAGAGGTTAAGAGCACTGACTGCTCTTCCAGAGGACCCAGGTTCAATTCCCAGTACCCACATGGCAGCTTACAACTGTCTGTAACTCCAGTTCCAGGGGATGCAGCACCCATGGAAAAACACAAATGAAAAAAAATTAAATAAAAAAAGTAAAATTAAGATGATCTACAATGTTTCTAGCTATGACACTGCACAGTGAAACAGGACACATCAAACACATCTACATTTCCTCAAATCCAGGCTCCCCTCAAAGGCCAACACCTACTTTCAAGAATTACCAGGAATGGCAAAGGAATTAAGAAACCATTCAGACTGAAGGTGAAAGCTTAAAAATGAAACCCACAGAGCAGGATTTCATTTCAGTGAGACTACAGATAGTGCCAATTCTTTACAGCTAGACCACTGGTCGTCTAGAGGTGGAGTCTTGAAGGAGGCAACTGATCGTGAAGGGCACTGGGGAGCTTTTATGTGTGGTAGACATTCCAGGATGCTGATGGCTGGAGTGGTTCCCTACGTGTATGCATCTGTCCAAACTCAGCAAACTGTACACTTAAAAAAGATGCAGTTTATTGTATATAGATTATGTATGCCTTAATTAAAGACTTCCTACTAGGCAGGAACAAAAGCACCACCACCACAGAATGACAAAACACGGGCCACGATGCTGTCTGTGTGCTGGGAAGGTCTTCTTTCCATCGGCCCAGTTGCCTTTTATTTGTACTTCCATTTTGGGCACTTTGTCTTTTGGGTGGATGAAGAAATTCCAAGTGAGTGACTGTCAACACTGAGGCACCCCCAAATTACGGGGGAACTTTATAGTATAGCAGTCATTCAGAACAGGTATTTTGGTTGAGGAGGTGTGGAAATGTTTCCTCTGCTGACCAGTGGCCAGTCTCCACATATGTGACTCCACCTAAACAGATGGAGAAGGCAGAAAAGTAGATCCAGGGACAAATGCTCATCTTGAGGAGCCCCACCCCTCAGCATCAGAAAACAAGGAAAGTAATGAATACTAAAAATATGTGCACTTATCTATAAGCTGGAGTGCTACTTGATAAAAGAGGGAAAGGCTCTGTTGCTTAGAAAAGAACAGTAAGGGAGTTTGTAATGAGAACAGTCACTTATATGCTGTACTTCAACAA
>JAQHUG010000092.1:5182442-5249160 GCA_028555095.1 Dicrostonyx torquatus
TCACTTCATCTTCCTTCCTCAGGTCTCCTGATTGGTTTGCTTATTTGCTATCACAAACAGACATGCCTTTTTAGCTGGGCCAATCACTTATGTTTCCATTATTTTTCAATTTCCTCCAGATATATCATAACACAGTTCAACAATTGTTGTAAGAAGGATCATTTACGATAGACCATTTCTTTCAATTTCATCTGATACTAATATTAAAAGTCAGAAAAGCTTGTTTCTACACAGAATTGAAAATCCTTAGGGCATAAAAAGAGCACACATCAGTATCTCATAAACGATGTTCAGCCTAATGAAAATCACTAACCTGCTTTCATTAAACACAGCTGCCACCACTTACCTTTAATATCAACAGATGGAACTACATTTAGTACTGATCCAGGTTATGTTGGCACAAAACCCTGTCTTTGAACTCAGCTTAAACGTGCTGTACTTGTGTAATGTACCACCAGTTATTTATAATACCCTGTCTTTACGTTGGTGCATACCATCTTTTAGAAAAAAGTAGCAGACTTTTGAGATGAGCTCTAAGAAGAAAAATCCTTGAGGTTCCATCTTTCACTATAGAGAAGGAGGACGATGCTTGCACACAGTAGCTAGTGTGGTACCCCACCTGTCAGCTAGCTCACACCAGGAGCATGCATACACAGCCAAGTTCACTGCATGTGCTCTGAAGCTGAGAACGCTTGCCTTTCCAAGCCACAGGAGCTCTCATCTTACGCAACAAGACAGTGGATTGTATATCCACCATAAGAAGAAGATAAACGACATAACAAATGCAGCAAATACAGGCATCTGGCATCCAGAACATGCCAAAAAGCTAACACTCATGAGTTGTCATAATGGTTTGTCTTTTCTTAAAAAAAAAGGTCTTTGCATATTTTAAAATTTAACGGTCCCAGAGAGTCATGAAGTGCCTTGTCGTTTCTGCTGTTGGCTTCTGATGACCTCTAGTTGTTTTTTGCATTGCTGGTAATAAGTAGAAAGGCTTTTGTTTTCATCTAAGAGCTTTTTATGTTCCTGTACCAGACGAGATGTGTTTTGCTGGTCCTTTTCATCCTGGTCCAATTCTGCAACTAATTCTTGCCTAAAAACAAATTATACAATAGCATTACACATGATGAGAAGACCCACACTTTTAGCTGATGAAGGAAACTTAGCTAATGAGAACCTTTGCCACCTATCATTCTGAAGGGTAAGTATACTACTCCAGTGATTCCTGGCCAGAATGGAAATTACCACCGCGCTAACCACACTGGAACCACAGTCCTTCCATTATGTTCTAAGGCAGTCAGTGAAGCAGAGAAACCACTGCAATGTTTCAGAAAATATCATTCATATGGAGGATATTGTTTGGAAGGAAGTGGAGTTATATGCTGGGTATTGTTTGGTAGGAAGGAGCAAAACAGGCTCTATCCAGTTCCAGGAAGACAGAACTGTGTCATAGTCCATGCTCCACTTTTACAGGCCAATATACTTCAATGCACCTCTATTCTGAAGTCACAGTCCTATTTAAACTACAGCTCCAGTGGCAGTGAGAGACACTATGCCACTAAAAGTTCTTTTCTAGTCTACGACAGCAAGAAGAGTGTCTGCAAATATTTTCAGGAGATCCTCGTTCTTACAGCAGCTGAGCTTCGAGTTCCTCTTTTACGAGGACATGAGGAAATAGCCCCGAAGCAAGAGACTGAATGAATAATGAGCTCTTATTAATCAAAGTAGCTTCCTGATATTACATTTATCATTTAAAGTAAGTATTCAGGCTGGTGAGATGACCTGTGGGTAAAAAAGCATATGTCACCAAACCTGATGCTGAGTTCAGTCTCAAGAACTCACACGGTGGAAGGAGAGAACAGACTCCCACCAGCTGTTCTGTGACTGGTACAGACATACATGTCATGACATGTGCACACCCACTCCCCAAATAAATAAACTAATTAGAGATTTAAAGCAAGCGCTTTGATCAAGGGTCATAGTTTTCACACTCACCTCTACCCAACATTTATTTTCATTTACTTATTTTTATTTTATGTACATTGGTGTTTTGCCATGGTTTATAAACTGTTGTGATTCTGCATGTGGGTGCTGGGAACTGAACCCAGGCTCTCCGGAAGAGCAGCCAGTGCTCTTAACCACTGAGCCGTCTCTCCAGCTCCCCAACATTTGTATTTTGTTAACAGGGAATTCTTCTTTCACATACGACAAGGCAAGTTAAATACAGAAATATATGCAGGCCTCATCCAAAACACAAAATGCCAGAAGTTCCACAGCTACGTCTACAGCTTCCAGACCATATTATTCTATTTCCTATTTATGATATCTTTAGTATACCAATCTAGTTTCACTTAAATTATTATATTACTTTCCTTTTTGTAAAACTTACTCTTTTACTACTACATTTACATTATCGTGTGTGTATACGCACACACACATGTGCACGCACATGCACGCCATGGTGTATGTGTGTACGTTAGAAGACAAATTGTGGGAGATGGTTTTCTCCTTTTATCAAGTGGGTTCTGGAGATGGAATTCAAGTTGTCAGGCTTGGCTGCAAGTGCCTCTGCCCACTGAGCCACCTCACTGGCCCTATTCTCCTTTCCTTTATTTTTTTTTATTATTTTTTTTATTTTTTTTTTGGTTTTTCGAGACTGGGTTTCTCTGTGGCTTTGGAGCCTGTCCTATTCTCCCTTTCTGAAGCAAGTACAGATTATATCTCACAAATTACTCTAGAAAAGAATTCTTACTTCAATGCAAATTACTGTAAAAATTCTATTTCCATATACACATTTATTTTTCACATTTTTTTCTACAACATTTTAGTTGTCATTCTTCACAAGTCTAAAATATCACAAGGTTCTCCTAACCAAACTAAACCAAACCACCTGTGTGGAAATAAGACAGGAGTCTTTAAAAACAGAAGGGAGGCAGTTTCTATTGTTCTAGAAAAACAGGTGGCTATAAAATCACCCCTAAAATACTCACAAATAGAAAACAGAGTCTACTGTCACAAGTAACCTTGCACTGTTACAAATACACTGGTACCATGAATAATAAAAACCCAGAGACAAATATTAGCCAAGCCACTAGAGAGCTCTCACCTCTTTGAAATCTCCAGACTGAAAAGAGAGCAAGTTCCTGTCTCATCCCGCTTTATATTCCTCACTAGTGCTGGGGTTAAAGGTGTGCACCACCACCGCTGGGCCTCTCTGGCTAACTAGTGTGGCTGCTGGGATTAAAGGTGTGTGCCACCAGTGCCTGGCCTGTATGACTGATTAGTGTGGCTAGTTTTGCACTCAGATCTTCAGGCAAGTTTTATTTATTACAACACAAATAAAATATCACTATATACACCTGACAAGACTGTGCAGACAAAATGTCTCAGAGACCAAATCTGACCAAATGCTAGGAAAACGCATTACTTTACCTTTGGGCAAGAACCAATAAACTTTTGTAGTGGTAACTCTAAATAGCTTTCTGCTTTGATTCTGGTAACATAAACTTGGGTAAGCAACCAGTTTATTTTCTTTAGCGCTAAATGATGCTATCAAAACGGTGAGCTTTCCACATGAAACTAGCTAAAGGGCGCTTATAGTTTAACATAAATCTAGATGGAAATACTTTTTAAAGAATTGTATTTATTCATTAACTTATTTTTTTGAGAAAGGTTTCACTGTGTACCACAGGATGGCCTTGAACTCACAAAGATTTGCTTGCATCCACTTCTGAGTGCTGAAATTAAAGGCCCGTGCCACCACATCAGCCTAAAGGTTTATTTTGAATTATGCAAATGTGTATGTGTCTGTGTGGGTATGTGCATGATGAGTGCAGTGTCCTCAGAGGCTGGAGAAGGCACTGGACTCCCGGGAGCAGCAGTTACAGTGGCCTGAGCTGGTCGCTGTGGTGTGCAAGAGCAACGTGCATGTTTTTGCAGCCATCTCTCTAGGTCTCGGAAATATGTTTAATGACTAATTCCAGAATTCTTAAGACAAAAATTTCTTATAAGTCTTTTAAAATAATGTTGGTACCTCAATATATTTTAAATTCAAAATACTAATAGGTTTTTAACTTTTGTTTTTTTTTTTAAAAAAGGACTTACTTTCTCTGTAGTAACAATGCAATTTCAGTTTGAACTTTCATATATTCCTGTGCCATTTTACAATGCTGTTCAAACACTGCCATGGATTCTTTGGAATTTGGGCATGGTGCTAGAGGCTGGAAAGAAAGCAGAAATATTAAAATATAAAGCTGAGTGTCTACCAAAGATGATGGCTAAGACAGAGACTGTGACTGACACATTTTTACAGCACTAAAGCAACGTAAGCAAAAGTAAGTGCCCTGAGGAGCCCACCAGGTTTCCAAGGACAGTGCTAAACCCTTGGCCACAGAGGTGAGCTGGGTTAGACTCAGTAAACAAAATGAAACGAAACCTATAGACGTGAGAAAGGGACTTGTAGGAGGCTGTGACAGAGTGAAGAGATAGGAGGGTAACTAAAGCCGAGTGAATTTGGGTCACCAGAATGCACTTCATGCATTCAAGAACTGCCCAACGACAAATTTATTGAAGGTTGTTTTTTAAGTGTTAAGCTGTGTCCTGGTAAACTTGCTACTCCATTGTCAGCCATCTCAGAATGCCTGTGACGAGACCAGGTGAAGCTGTAGATGGCATTTCCTGCTACAGAACTGGAACATACTAAGGCCCTTCTTTGAAAGGGAAAGGGCTGTGTTGCAGGCAGACCTGCCATTTTCAGTTCTATCTGCCCTCCATGTAGCTGGAACTAAAGGCACACACACTAGGCTCCCGAGATGCTTATAATTCTCACACTCACAAAGAAGCACTGACACACTTTACTTACACTTTTGGTCATTAGGAACCTAGGGATGCATCACAAAGTGGTTGAAACCAAAATGAGCTCATGAGTTTTAAATTTTAATACACTAAAAAATTAAGGAGTGAAAATGTTATAGCTGGCAGTTTGACAACAGAGACATGGAGCTATTTTAAGACGACTGTCAGGATAAGAATACAAAATGTCAATCCTAAACCTAAAGGAACATTAAAAAAAAAAAAAGTAAAACTAAAAGAAAATAAGAAAGATTTTTGAGACAGGCTCTCTGTGGTTCAGGCTGACCCCAAACTCATTTTGCAGCTGAAGTAGACCTTGAACCCCTGACCCTCTTACTCCTGCATCTCACGTGCTGGCATTAGAGGTGTTAGCACCATGTCTGGTAAAGCCATTTATTTTACTTTGATTTTGAAGTTGGCTTCAAAACATAAAGAAATGGACTTGAACACACGTATGAATACCACGTACTCCCCTAGGAGGAAAAGCCAAGCAGGCTCCTTACCTGTAGCTGGTGATCCAGTGTAAGATACGCCATCGGGATGGAGTTATCTGAGCCATTGGTATCTGGAAGCCAAGCATGCATTTTATTTATTAATTCATGAATGTAATTATTCACTTGTTATAGCAATAAATAAGAAAAGGGTATGAGATGTTATCCCCTCCAAATATTATTAAATAAAAGTAATTGGTAACGAACAGGGTCTGGTTCTGAATACTAAAGGAAAAAAGGGAGGCACGTGGTCACAGATATTAAAATACAAGCATATGGTACAGTTTAAGTTGGATCTAAACTGAATAGGATACTATATAGTAAAGATGACAGGCCCTTGTTTAATTAAAAACAAAAAGACACAAAACATATCCTTTATACTTTAAAGTTTAAACCCAGTCCTAACTGATTCTATGTAATTCAAGCCCACATTCTTTTCCTCAGGTTCTGTTCACCAGGAGGCTGGATCACCTGTCAGCACCAGTGTACACAAGAAAGGAAAGTGCACGTGTTCTGGAGTCTCCAGATGTTCTTTCCAGTTGACACAGATGCTGCTGTGAACAGCCCAGCCTGCCCCTAATGAGACACTAGCAGTGAGAATATATGACATGTACAGACATGTAAGAAAGGCTTTTAGAACTCTGGTTCAACACCATGTTCCAAACAGTTATACCGGTGACTTTAAGCCATTAGTCAGTCTTATCAAAGTACTCAAATATAGGTCTTGTTTGTTTCAAAGGAGGTAAAACTGCCTCAAACTTCAAAGACTGGCACAGAGTAAGGACAGGTCATGCATGATGGCAGCTGAGATCCAAGGAAAAGCTGAGGAGATGAGATGACCCACTCAGACATTGCTTTCCACAAAATTTGAATGGGATGAAACGGTAGCCTCCTGACTAGGAAGAAGAATGAACCATCTTGAAAAGTTTCCTCAGTTAAACCCTTCCCTCCCATGGCTCTTTCCCTCGTCATGGACCCTACACCACACTGTACCAGCAGGCAGTCTCTGACAACCACTTCAAAATCAAGCAGAATTCACAGGTATTTCACAAGCACTGGGCTGGTTCAAACAATTCAAGCTTTTCCATGAAGAAAAAAATTAAGGGCCTTTATTGGATTTCATCTTTGTTCTCTAAAAGCAAGAAGTGGCATTTCACTTTCTCCTTTGTACTTAAGTTGGAATACCAGCTTCTAGTTTCTAATACTAACAACGGGTCACAAGACAGCATGGTTATTACTCAGTGAGCTTATTTATACTTACTAATCAAACATGACCTCTTCTTATGAAATATTAAAACTTACACTGTTTTGGTTAAGTATGGCGATCTTTTCCCCTGTGTTTTTAACACAGCAGATGCTAGTATTGTCCTTTCTCTACAGGCACACTCCCTCAGTGGGGGTTTGACTGTCAACGACCCCCACAGGCTCTTATATCTGAGAAACAGCTGGAACTGTTTGGGAAGAATTAGGAGCGTGTCCCTGAGGGTGGACTATGGGGTTTCAAAAGACTTGTATTATACTTGAGCCATACAAGTGTTTCTCTCGGCCTTCTATTTGTGGGTCATGATGTGAGTTCTCAGCTGCTGCTCCAGCACCATGGCTGCCTGCCTGTTGTTGTGCTGTCTGCCATGACTGCTGGTCATGAACGCTAAACCTCTGAAACTGTAAGCACCCTATATGGTATCTTGGTCAAGGCTTCTTATATCACAGCAGTAGGAAAGTAAGACATACTTCTTGTGGATGCTTTCTTTTTCTTTCTGGTATGTGACTGAAGAGTGTGAAAAGGTATGGATATCACAAGGGTTGGAGTTGTAACCTGAGGCCCTGGTGGTATCTGGGGGCCATGCTGCCACCAGAACTATTCCGAACTGAGTGGCCAGTGCTTCCACCCAGAGCTAGGATAGGATATCAACTGGGCCTAAGTTGCTGTAGAGTGCCATGTCTGAGGACCATGGCTCCGTGGTCCAGCAGCAGCTGGAGTCTGTTAAAGTCTGTAGCCTGTGTCACCTCAGGGGTGCATAGAAACCATGCAACCCTTTGTTGGCCCAGGAAAAATTGGCCTCGACTCTCGTAGGACACTGCAGCAAGAGAGCTGGCCCTGACTCTCATGGGAGAGATGGCCCCACTCCTCACCACAGGTGAGACTGAACCAACCCTGAGGGCCTGGGCATAGGGGATCTGACTCCACCCACTCGCCTGAGGCGGGTGACCCCAGTGGCCCAGACTGACCAGCTCAGCTACTACCCAGGTTTACAGCTGGGCCTTGGGTTGACCCACCCTAACATATACCCAATCTAGGACCTGTTGGAGTCCGTGAACGGACTGATGCTTTGGAACAATACCCCCGGATCTCCACGATTCAGAGTGGCACCAGGATATTCCAGAGGAGTTCCAGTGAGGATCCAGTCATGATGGTGTGCCAGAAACCAGAGGCCTTGAACCAGACCAGTGACTCATGCAGTAAACATTTGCTAGTAAAGCTGACTGGACAGAGGTTAATATGACACACCGAGGCTCCCAAGGCTGCCAGGACAAATGCAGAGGTGCTGGAGGAGCAAAGAGGTTTTTGTTTGTTTGTTTTGTTCTTCCTTTTGTTTGCTTGCTTACTTTGTCTTGATTTTTTAAAAATTTTCTTTTGTAGGGGGTGCTTCAGGGTTGAGGGGAGGATATGGGGTTGTTGGAAGGTGAGCAGAATTGGGGTGCACAATGTGAAACTCCCAAATAATCAATAAAGAAATTAAATTTAAAAACAAAACAGGGCTGGAGAAATAGTTCAGCACTGAAAAGCACTAGCTATTCTTCCAGAGGATCTAGATTCAATTCTCAGCACCCACATGGCTTCTCGCAACTGCCTGAAACTCCCTTTCCAGGGATTCTGACACTTTCACACCACTACACATAAAATAGTTACATAAATTATAAAAGAACCCTTTTCCCCACAAAACAAACAAACAAACAAACCAGATGCTGACATTTAGGAAACAATACACCAACAAGAGGTGTTGACAAAAGGATCTCAAAAAATTACAAGGCTTCTTCACAGAAAAAGAAAAGAAAAAGCTAATCTGAGTGAAGTGGCCTTTAACCTCCCTTGTGAGGCAGAAGAGGCAGATCTCTGTGAGTTTGAAGCCAGCCAGGTCTACGTAGCAAGTTTTGAGGATGACAAACTGTGAGATCTTGCCTCTCCCCACAAAACAACCAACAACCAACCAGTTAAGTGAATACAGTCTATAGAGTGTAAGAAAAAATTTTCTTTGATGGTTGCATGTATGATAGATAGATTAATATTTAGGATATACAAAAGAAAAAAAAACCACTCAAGAAACCAAGCAACCAACCAATCAAATCAGTACATAAGCTAATAAGTAGAGTTCTCAAAAGATGTAACACAAATGGCTAATAAACACATGAGAAAATGACCTGGTCAAAGCCCAGGACTGATTAGGTTATAGGTCCAACCTAACACTATCTTGCTAAATTAACATGCTGTCAACCAGCCTCCCAAATATTTATGTTTACACCTACAGATTAATGTTGCTTTCAACCTCGGCCAGAGACGCATTACTGGTTCAAGTACTAGAATCAGTGACCATGAGTGCTCAGTCCTCAGTGGGACAGCTATATCAACTGGCCCCAAGGCTCAGGGAACATCCCAGAAGAGGAGTAAAGAATCTAAGAACCAGAGGACTTGAAGGAGTGCTGCGAAATTCTGTCTGGTGGGCAGGACATGGGCATTACACTCTTGAACCCAAAACAGCTGTGGCTACCTACACAGGATCAGGCCAGCCAACAAACCAGCAGGGATGGGGAGAAGGCTCATGACGCCCCACCCTTAGCTAAGCAACTCTTGGCTGCTGGGGGAAGAGGAGTCACAAGCATTTTTCTTGGAGGGGTGTGGCTGTTGGTAGGCTGCCCATACTTGGTGGATGACCCAAACCCATAGGTATTCGGAAAGCATTAATTGGATTCTTTGGGTCATCAAAAAGCAGACACAAAGGTGGAAGGGGAACATGTTGGGAAGTAGGATGATACTGGGGGTGGGTATGTTCAAGATACACTGTGTACATGAATGGAACTGTCAAAGAATAAAAGACATTCCCGGCGGGGGGCACTGAAAAAGGTTCAATCTCACTAGCCACTGGAGGAAAAAAAGCAAATTAGAACTTAAGTGCAATCTCATGTGGCAGAACAGTATCCTTATATACACTTAGTGCTGGACGAAATGTAAACCTGTCCAGCCGTCATAGAATCAACACAGAGGTTCCTCAAAGCATTAAAAGCAGATATACACTCCTGGGTATTTACCCAAAGGACTTGAGTTCAACACATTCTGGCAATACTTACACATTCATGTAGGAGAAAGAAAATGTGGTATGTATACACAATAGAGTTTTCAATATGTCCTTTGTAGAAAAAGGAGGGCAACTGGAAACAAATTAAACTAGTCTAGAAAAGCATTCCCATGTCATACACAGACACAAAACGTTCTCCTTTCTGTCTGTGCATGACATGGAAGTCGACGTGGAACTGTCCAGGGGAACAAAGACAACTAGCAGGAAGGAGGATGGGTGAAAAAGACAGGGTATGGGCTATGGAAGTATGTTCAGTATGCAGTATATACCTATGTGGAAATGTTCTCATACAACACAGATCCTTTACAAGGAATATACACGATGGAAATTAAACACAAAAACTGAGATGGAGTTTGGGAGGAGATGGAGTAGGGGGTGGATATGATCTAAATATATTGTATTCCTGTATAAACTACCAAATAACATATACTAAAAAGTAGAAATGAAGATGATGATGGTTATTTTTATAAGCGTGAAGTATAAGAACACATGATGTTTCCAAACTGGAAAAATCATTTTTCAACATATATGTTTAGCATTTGGGAGAAAAATATATACAGGGTAAGGCAGTCAGTCTCTGCACAATATTGCAAAGGGCATTTTAAATGTTGCTACCAAATAGTTTTTATAAACATGAAAATCTAAATAATTACGTCATGCTTATTTTAGAAAAGATAGTGCCTCTAAGTCCACTCAATGAGAAGCTAAACTGGTCACCTGTGGAATCATCAGGAGTCCATGGATGACTGCGAGCTGGCTTCTCTGAGGTTGGTCCTGAGGTAGTGATCATTCTGACACTAGGGCTTGATGACCTACTGCTCACCTGAAGGAAATAATGGAGAGAGAGGAAGTGTCATTTTTTTTTTTTTAAAAAGAATTGACAAGACACATTTTCATTTCTAGTAAAATGTAAAAGATTTCCATTTTTACTAGTAGAAGCCCTGAGATTCTTGAAAACAGAATTCTAAGTATATAATTAATACATTTCAAATTCTCAAATCAATGTATGTTGAATTCGTATAAGACATCTCTTCAAAACTTATAAGCTTAGATGAGATAAATAGAGAAATGAAAGCTGCAGAGCAAAAGGGAACTGGGGAGTGCTCAGGCTGCACTGTGAGGACTGCAACCTAGAGCCCCGGATTGTCTGTTGCGTTGAGAGGAACTAGTGATGAGGCTAGTAAGGAACTAGTAATAAATCCTTGTAGGACAAGAGGGCCTGGAAAAAGCCCTGCTTGAAGCTGAGGCCCAGGGAATGCTTTGCTCTCTGGCAAAACCAAAAACAAACAAACAAAAAAATCGCCTGACAAAAGCGGGCAGCAAGCCAAGCATGGTGGTGGACACCTGTGATCAGCACTTGAAGGCAGAGGCAGGAGGATCATGAAAATCCCTTCTTCAGTGACTCTAATGAAGGGAAGAGGAGTGCCCACTGTCCATTCAGAAACCATGTCCAGAATCAGTGGAGGGCAGACTCAAGCACAAGTACACGGCAGGTATGAGAATGAGACAGACTCATACACCAAGGTCAACATTGTCATACACAGTCAAATTACAGAGAACAGACAAATGGAAAACAGAAGCGGCCTCCAGAGGCAGAGGGCAGCCATTTCCTCACTAACAGCTTCCCTAACTCCACAGACCTGAAATTAGAAATGCTTTGAAACCTGTAACTGAGTGCTCACAAGAGGCCGCAAGTAGAAACACTGTACTAACCAACAGCTCACGTGACAGGCTACCATCCAAACACAGCTACACTGAAACCATCTCATAAAAAGACCTGCAGGCTATCTATGCATATTGTACAGGGAAGACAAAGGGATGACGAATTCAGACCCGGGCCTCATCACCAAGATGTCTCATCAGATACATCCAAGTACTTCAAAATCTGAAAACTCTCAATTGGAAACACAACTGGTTTCATGCATTTCAGAAGAAATATTCAAAACACATTCACAAAATATGAGCTACAGCCACAAAAGAAGCCACAGAAGTGGATTTCTAGCTATAGAGTGCTGGCAGAAAACTACTAACAGCTCAGAATAAATGAAGAATGTGATCAGAACAGCACCTGCAGATGATAAAAACTGAATATACCATCCAGACTCTCATGATAGGAATTTCTAAGTAGGAACTCTACTTAACAAGAAGTTTTTCCTTGACAAAGGGGCCAGGATGCAATTAATTTAAAGGAAATTCTAATAGAAAAGGGTGCTTGCTAGTCTACATAATTGAAAACTGTAAGTGAAGGAAAAAGTAATTAATTTACTGAAGTACCAAACAATATAGCAAAATAATCTACAAAATAGTAAAACCCGAATAAGCAAGAACCTTGCTGTTAAAATGCCTGTGCTGCTCAGAAAGAGCAGATGTACTAAGCAGGCTGGGTATACATGCTACGATCTCGAAGGTACTCAGTACAACTAGGAAGATCTGTCTTCACCCAAAAGACAGATGTGAGAAGAAACAAGGAATGCTCCGATTCAAGTTCAAAGGCGGCAAGAAGACAAGACAGGAGTCTCAAGTAAGATGGAGCAAACTTACCAGGAAAAGTAACAAATACAAATTACAATAGTAAAGCTCAGAATGACAACAAAACCAACCCTAAACACAGGGCTAGAAAGACTGGGGCTAAATGCGCCCTCTTCCAGAGGACTACTTTCAGAGTTCAGATCAGAGGCAGACAGAGGCTCATAACTCCACCCCAGGTGATCTGATGTCCTATTGTGGTTTTTTTGGGGACTCATACATGTAGCATGCATATGTATGAACACATACACAGACACATGCATAAGTGAGAAAAAAAATAAAGCCCCAATCAAACTGTCAGGATGAATTAAATGTGATTCTTAAGAGACAAATCTAATTTCCTGGAAGGATGACTCAGTGGTTAAGAGCACTTACTGCTCCTTCTGAGTACCCAGTATCTACACCAGATGGCTCACTCATCCCTATAGCTCCAGCTCCAGGACATCCCACACCTCTCACCTCTTCAGGCACCTGCATTTTCGGTACATACATACTTCCCATTAAAAAATAATAAAAATAAGAAATGTGAAAAATTAGAAGAATACTAAATTAAATAGAAAAGACAAACCAGGTAAAAAGCACTCAAAAATAAAGTATCTATGTTATTATCAGAGAATATATTTTAGGCATAAACAAATTAAGAAGAAGCAATAATGTAAGGTGTTCTAAGGCAGGGAAAATCTTGGGGATCTAAGAACAGAGAATAATCCCTTACCCTGAAATTCAGCCCTAGCCTCTCACCAGTAGGGAAGCAAACATTCAAACACGACTAGCAATGTAAGGCCCTTCTCTCTACCCTGCCACAAATCTGCAATTTCCTAGGAATTTCACCTGAAACCCCAGTAAAAAGACTAGTATCAATCTACACACCAGGGGCTTGGGGTTCATGTTATAAGATTCTTATTTCCTAGCCTGGTCTACAGAGTAAGTTCCAGGACAGGCTCCAAAACTAGAGAAACCCTGCCTCAAAAAACCCACTAACCAACCAACCAAAAGCAAAAACCGAAACCAAACAAAAAGATTCTAATCTCATCTGTGGTACCTCTATATCTATCCTATAATCTTATCCAAAGAGAAAAGGAAGAGATGTGACTTGAGAGTAATCAAATGGTATACAGGGTTAATGCTAAGACAACTGTGCCTCTTCCTGGAGGAACCAGTCCACACCAGACGATGTCTTACTCTGGAATTCTGAGATGGACTCAGGCTGTCTTTCTTCTGAGAGCTTCTCACTCTCTTAACTCTATGCTTCAGACGAAATTAAAGACATCTTAAAATCTCCAACACTATTACATTTGCTAGTCCTACAATGTTTCCAGCATCAAAACTACAATTCCCAGTTTGCCCCCAAGTTGATGTCCCTAAAGCCTAGAGAAATTAATTCTTCAGAAGCTGAGGGTGGCAGTGTTGGACCTGTTTCTCTGTCCACTCAGAGTTTTAGCTTCTGCTCTGCCATTTATTAGTTCCACAGCTTTAAATAAGTTCTAATACACAATAGTCAAATGAGGGTATGTTAGGGTGGTGACAAAAGAACATTCATCAAGTGGGGCCTATGGGCAAGTAGGAAACACAGGATGAGACCGTGCAGCAGTGCACAGGCGTCTAACTGATTAGGAGCTAATATGAGGATGTCTTCCCATCCCCACTTAGAACTTTGGTTATATTTATAGTCAGTTCCTACATAAACTTGGGCTGTATATTATTACCAAAGATTCCTCAACAACTTAACTTCAAGAGGAAAAAAAATAGTATAGAAAATCTAAAACTCTCAAAAAACATTAATTGAACTTTGTAAAGTATTTGAAACACATACAAGGAATAAATAAGAAAATTAGCTATTATCTGACATTACAAGATTATTTTGTGGCTAACTTATGCTACAGCTCATAATCATGAAGAACACTGTATCAGAGAATCTGCTCTTCAAATCTTGCAGGTCCAATTCTGATGGCCCTAAATGCTCTCCACCTATTACAGTTCACTCGGGTTGCTTCTTCCTGAGACAAGTCCAGCTTACCCTCTTCTCACATGAACTAAAGTATAGAGATGCAGAGCAACAATGGACAGAAACGCCATATGGCAAACTGAGGCAGCAAAAGAATGTAAGCCAAATGCACACTCCAGGGGGGAACTGCCAGCATGAGACATGGGCCATAACTGGGCCTTCCTTTGACTGGACTCTTATCTCTGTATTTATGAAATGTAATGGGGAGTGCTTTTACAGATAAAAACAAATCTTAAGCTTTTAGGTTGCATCGGGTGGGCAGGAAAATAATTTCATTAAGCACTTCCATGTTTGATGCTATCAGACTCATCAGAAAGTCATTCAGACCTTTTAGAACCTTAGTCCCCGCAGTCACAGAATCATGAACAGAGACCCAGCGCTGTATGTGTCATGACTCTAAGCACAGATGTGTCAGTGTGCACTTAGATAGGCACTTTCTCCCTCTAGGGCAGTCCCAGGGACTCAGAACAGTCACTGAAGTGCTCTCAATCCAAATGCATACAATTTCAGTCTGCAACTTACGCCATTTACAGCCTTTTGTTCAGTGAGACAGCATCTCTACATAGTACACAGTAGCCTTGAACTCACAAGGACATCAGAAGCTTTTATCCCCTGCCCTGGACCCCTTTTCCCTTGACACAGACAGAACAGAATGCAAGATTCAACTGATTTCCCAGGGCTAATTTTCATTTCATAGCTGGATAGAAAGAATACTATAAGGAGGACAAAGAAGTATTACTAAGAGCTCTGTGTGGAGGAAGGCCTGTAACAGATCAGCAGCATCCACTGTGTGTCTGCACTCTTACATTCCATAGGAACCCCAGACAGTGGGGGTTACAGTGTCTAGTAGCACAAGATTGTTGAAGCTCAGGACAATTAAGGAGCATGCTGGGTTCATATGGTGTCTAATTCTCTAGATAATGGTAGCTGCATTATTGTGGAATGGTAGGTGTATACTGGATGGAGCCCCAAAAGGAATATGTAGATCAAGTTTACAGTACATCATTTTAGTAAAACAGGAAGGTTCACCTAAATGTTTAAAAAGTAAATGTGTCTAGTTACCTGTCTAAATTTACTATTATGGTATTATGGGTTATTCTTTTCAATGATATGATAGTTAAAGCTCATCATTACTGAAAAGTTACTTAAATAATGAAGTTATAGATAATGACAAACCACAACACTTAGCATTTACCAGGATTACCTCAGCACAAATTAATTTTAATTTATAGGTAAAAAGTAATTTCAGTGAGATGACTTTCAAGTCACAAGCCTAAGTACACACGACTGAGCGGTTCACTTTTTTCTGTGAGATGCAATTCTAAGCTTCACCAGCAAACTCTTCCTTTTCATGAACATGGGCCTGTACTACATCAGGCTCTTTGCCAATTACCAATTTCAATGTACAGAAACAGACCTCAAAATGAAAATAAAAGCAGAAGTTCCCCCCACCCCATACCATCTACCAATCACTTCAACAGATTTAAAAAGAAGCACACTGTCAAGTTATGGAACTCTAAGCTGTGGGCATGCTCCCTCCCACAAAATGAATGCTGTTTTCATGAGTAATTACATGGATTCAACTCAATGGTCATGTAGACACTTTCATAGTACAATATGATTATTCTTCGTCACTCTTGGTGCAAAGTGAATACAAGGCACTGTAAGGTTATAATACTTTGGTAATTTGTAAGAGGATGAATTTGAAACACTGGTTATACAAACTTTTTTAGAATAGTATTACTGACAAATCAAATGCTCTCTTCTCCCGTATCTTCTGGAATGGTGTATGACAATTCATGCCAGTGGCTGTCCCTCGGACACAGTCGGCCTCAGTCCCTAGGTTTTACTACTTGACAGGTCTAAGCTAAGTATGAGCAGTGGAGAGATTAGCAAGGCTTGGTATTAGGAAAGTTCAGACTGAAGGTCTCATATTAGCAGCGACTCTGTACGGCCAGAGAACACTGGTTCAGGGTTCAAATAACTGGATATTGATGGTAATAGTCAACACAGCTTAAAAGTGTGTGCTCATCAAGACTATGAACTCAAAGCAAACACCAGATATTAAATAGGCTAATTAAAGCCTTTAAATATCAGTGAGGGAAATAAAAAATTCTGGAGTATCATAAAAACCAATACAATGGGAAAAAAACACTACTCAATGAGTGAGAAAAGGTTTAAATTAATAATGACTCTATATAAATAACACTGCATATGTATTTCTATATTTTAAGATTATATGTATGTGTGTGTGCAGTATGAGTTGTCATAAAATATTACCAGCTTTAAATAAAATCAAATATAATAATCACTTTATCAGGTTTCTTTTTTCTTTTATTCTTGAGACAGGGTCCTGGAACTCACTATATAAACTCAATGCATAGACATTCACCTGCCTCTGCCTCTCAGGTACTGGGATTAAAGGTGTGTAATACAATGCCTGGACTATCAAGATATTTTTAAGTTAAACAGAGAGATAGAAAACACTCTAACTTCTATTAGAAACACAAAAAAGTATTAATTCTTGTAAAACTGAAATAATAAAAGTATTAATGTTTATTTCTTCAAAGTAAGTTACACTGATACTGTCCATGTATACATGAACCATTATGTAATAATTTTATTACTTCATATGAATACTATACTCACATGAAAACAAAACAAAATACCTCATATTTAGTACTCATTCACTTTAGAAAACATGATAAAAATGCATGTTAAGTGTATTATTTGAATAACAGAAAAAATCTGAATGACTTAGCTAACTTTATACACCTGATTAATTAGAACTCTATAGTTGAGTCAATGTGGCTTAAATTATAGCATTAATTGGACTACTTACAGCAAAGTTATAATAAAGAGATGGGGGAGTTCAGAAGAGCATTGAAAAAAAAACAAACAATAAAATTAGAACAGAAGCTTCCTTGAGCTTAGCCATCTGCCTAGTATTTATATTCAAAGGATATTTAAGAAAAATATGATACCAGTGGATACATCAAATTAAAAAATGTTAAAATTCTCCAGGTAGCCCCAGGAGTAGCAATATAAGGCAGGTATTTACTCCTCTTATTAGTAAAAAGAGGACAGTGATAAAGGTACATTATTAAGTTCCAGAACAGAGTACTTTCTGAAAACAAATGAGAAATACACAGAGCACTGCTGAACAACATGCTTTCTCATACAGTTCAAATTGAATTAGGAAAATTAGTGCTTTTTCATCTTTCTTATGGACTGAAGTTCAGTAGCAATAAACTTCTTGATTACATTTTCAGGTCAACTACTTTTACAGAGGATATTATGATTCATTCTTGAACTCTATCATAGTTTTCTACAGACAGATAATTTGAATGTTAAGTCTTACCTGACCAGGTTCTGTCCCAGTAACAGTCAAGTCTTGGATGGATCTACGTCGTGGTTGCCCGTTGCCTTAAAACAAAACAAGAACAACAAAAAAGTAAAACTGCAGTCTACCCACACAAGTGATCAGGGTGTAACTGCTGCAGAGGAAGTGCAATCTGCTGCTCCAGGGCTCTACGGAACACGTTTAAAGGAAAAAGAATGAGTAATTTCATTGTAAAAACAAAGCAACCCAAAATTGAGAAAGAAAGAGACAGAGAGAGAGAACTGTAGTGTATTAACTCTAAAATTACTGGCCCACAGCAGAGCATACCCTAATGCAATGACACTCCTACTGCACAAACAGAGCTGAGCTGTCTTCCACCATCTTCTGTCATGTGTTTAAACAGATGAATGCCTGGGGGCTGGGGCTGATGACGGCATCTATTTCAAGGGCCTTACGTTACAGTTTTCACAGTAAGACAGCTAACAGCTAGCAGGTTGTAGGACGTGTCTGGCTTTAGCTGGCAGCCGTGCCTAAGAGGATGCTTAGGTTTAAATTATTGACCTGAGTCACATTTAATCCCATTAGTCTTTGTCAGAATGCAGTAATTCATCATTAGTAACAGCTCAGTTTCCTCTGGGAGATGAACAATGTTCATTCTATGCTCAAATAAATATATACAGCTTGTGGAGATGGGATATTATGAACACCCTACTTTAGAAACATCTATATTAACAACATTTTTTTAACTCAATAAAAAAAAATTCTACAAACAAGTCTTCAGCAGAACAGATTGACTTAAATAGCTTCATTCAGCACCTTTACTTGGGAGTAGGATTGTTTATACAGTATCTTTTAACAGGAGAGATCAGCTGTTAAAAAGGAAACACTGAAATACTACAAGAAACAGCTGGTACAATATTCACAATGCCTCTGACCCCGAAAACTCTACCATATAATTCTCCAACTAGCAGGCAGCACTCAAGACACACGCTCCAACAATTCTCTTCTGTTGAGCAGATAAATCATTTGTACTTTTTCACTCTTCATGATCTTGGATATAAAAAATTGTATCTAAAACCAATCAGTATCATTTAGTATCTTAACCCCTGTGAGCTCATTATTGCTATATATATAAACCAAATGGACTTTGAATAGAATTAAGAATGTTTAATGAAATAATACAAGTAGTGAATATAAAACTCAAATGGACAGTCACTCTTGAAAGTATAGCTCATGTTTCCTATTTTAGAATGTTTTAAAATTCTTTGTATACTCTGAATTCAAAGTTACTTCAAGTTTCAACTTATTCTGAGATGCCCCAACTTTCGGTTACAAAGTAAAACAAACAAACTGTATTTATTGAATCAAACACGTTCATAAATATTTTTAACTATTCTGTTTCCCCAAAACAAAAAGGGCACTACTCTGACTAGCGAGCGATTTTAGGCCCATTTCATTCAACATTCTCATCCTAAAATTAGCACAGTTGAGACAGACTATAAAAGTGTCTGGAATTCTTTTTTCAGGTCAGCAACATTTACGAATCTGAGGAACTGCCCAGCGTACATGTCTGCAAACCATGACATTGCCACCACAATTTCACCAAATATGAGTTCAAGTTTAGCCAAGGGACAGAAAGAAAGGGGGAGAAAAATTTTTAGGAAACAGGGTAAAGAAGAGCTGACAGTTAACAGATGCCATAAAATGAGAGTTTTCATGCTATAGCATGAGTGGAAGCAAGCAGTATTAGGCAATTCATTTTAATGAGCACAACCATGTCAGAAACCACCTGGCAAACAGCTCAAAGCAAAAGAGGATTGCAATCAGCAAATACTTGTTGCTCCAATATTAAGTTTAAAAGCCGTAATTTAGAAATATGAATGTGAAATAACTCAAGCTCCTAGGACTTCAAATGTAAATCACTGGATGTCTTCTTAGAAAATCTGAATTCTCATTTTTTTTTTTTACTGAATACTAATCTAGAAATGTACTCATTTTACACTTAAAATATGTCTTACTTTGTGTGTAATCTTGCTACAGCATGGGTGTGGAGGTCGGAAGACAATTTGTGAGAAACAGTTCTCTCCTTCCTGATTGTTAGTTCCGGGGATCATATTCATATTGTTTGTTAGTTCTGGAAAGCAGTTCCCTCACCTGCTGAGCCATCTCACTGGCCCTCATTCTCCAAGGTTTAAAGTTGATCTGATATGTGCACACCTGCATTACACACGCGCTAGCAAATAAAGGGGCAGAAAGCCCGAGGGCAGCACGATATGAGTGGTAACCAGCAGCCTACACAGACAGCCCCATTGTAAAAAGTCCTGACCCTCTGCCAGGTGTGGTGGTGCACACCTTTAAAACCCAGTACTCAGGAGGCAGAGGCAGGTGGATCTCTGTGTTTCAGGACAGCCAGGACTCTGTAGACCTTGTCTTAAAAAAGAAAAAAAAATCTGGAACATCTATGATTTGTAAGAGAAAAATGAAAGTTTTAAGAGTGGTTTGTCTAAGATCTCATTGCCAGCTCATGCCACACACCCTCCTCCAGGCCCCACAGAAAGGCAAGAACATCAGAAAGCTGCTGTCACAGCTCAGTTCTTAAATGTGTCATAGACACAATCTAACTCCTCAAAAAAAAAAGCAGCTCTTTAAGCTACAGTTGAGTTCCTAAGCAAATGGTTAAGTCCTTCCAGAACAAGTCCAGAGATTACTGCCCAAGGTCTCACACAATCTACCCTACCCCTGTGCGTTTTCATACGGTCTAGACCAGTTCACAGCATTCACTTCCAATGCCATAAACTTTCAAAGCACATGCAGACTCTTCACTTAAAAGCAAACTACTATCCTGGAGACTTCTCTTGCCAAATTGTTGAAAAATCTGAGATTTGTAGTTCTAAATAAAAATTGTTCTCACGCATAAAATAGGATCGAAAACATTGTATTAACATTATATACATAAGTTTTGAATTACTCCTTAGTAGTAAACTGATGGTATAATTTAAAAATGTGTGCTCATTACATTGCCACAATCTCTTACTAATTTCAACAAATTATGACTCTTTTCTTAGAAGGACACCAGATAGGTTTTTCAAAGCAATTATTAATGACTGATGAGTATTGCTTTGGAATTAGTTTTATTAGATTAGAATTTGAGGCTCACCTCTGTTTTCTGTCTTTTTTGTTTAAAATAAATTTTATTTCTTTTAGACAGAGTTTCACTATGTAGCCCCCTGGCTGGCTTTGAACTTTGAGAGATTCACAGGCATCTGTCTCCTGACTGCTGACTAAGGACAGGTGCCAACGTACCTAAATGTAAGTTTACTTTTTAGATTATAAAATGTGATTCTGGTAATAAAAAAATTGGTGGCGAGTCCCTGAATATTTACTGTAAAGTTAGATAACTTTTCTATTTACCTAGTCACAAATATCAAATTCTATAGGAAGTGAACAGGAATATCTTAATATAGTCCATAATCAAAGGCTTACAATTGTTAATGAGACTACCTGTGATAAGCAGGGACTTTTCAACTGTAGAAAAGTTCAAATCCTTCTGCCATATTGTCTTTTCATTTGGGAAATGTGTAATAATTTATATAATTCTAGTTGAAGAATATTTACAAGTATTAGTATCTACTAGTTCTTGACTCAAACACAGCATGAAAAATCTTTATTCTTATGCTAGTGAAGAAAGAAAAACAATGAGCATCTCTCAAGACTGACTCTGCCTCCAGGGTGTGATGCTCTGCAAAGCCCTCCCATTGGCCAGTAGGTTTGTCAATACCCAAGATGAAGGAGGACGAGAAACTCAGTTAATGTCCTCCTATTCCACCTTTCTCTGCATCATACTCTTGCTATAAAAATATATAGCACAGCTAATGTCTTATAAAAGTAAAAATGAGTATTTAATTTTTAGACAGTTACTAGACCTAAATATGGCCAAGATATCTAAAACATGGAGACTTAAGGCTTGCTTCTAGCTTCAAGAATGATACTATATAAACAATAACACCAGATAATTCAGTCTTCAGGAAATTGTACAAAATATTTTATATACATCAGTTAATGGTTCAGAAATATTATTATGGAAAGAAATACCTAAGATGAAATATCATTTTTGGTGAAGGCATTCTGTCTGTCTTCATACCAGGCCATATTATCACAGACTTAGAAACACAAAGATACAGTAAAACTGCATTGTTCATGTCCTCAAATGGTGGTATTTTAAGGTAACGCATATCTAGAGTGGATCAGAGGCTATTTAAGTGCCTTAAAGTGGAATCCAGCATCATAATTAAGACTAATATTCTATTAGATTTTCTAGTTTAGCTTGTTTTCTCAAGATATGTACATATTATGACTATAATATCAGTATTTATAAGGTAACTTTGTAGGTCACACTTTGAGTATTTATTTCATTTTATAGTAGCAATCAAGCTGGTATAAACTATAAATAACAATTTTATACTAGTGTGAGAGAAAATGCAGCAGATTGTTTCAATTATACTGCTTGTTCACAGGTGTATGTGTGTGCGTGTGTGTGTGTGTGCGTGTGTGTGTGTGTATGTGTGTCTGTGATTTTCCCCAGTCGACTTTGAAACATTATAATCACACTTGGTGTCCTGAGTGCTCCAGTCACTCACAAAATGACTTTAGGGCACAAGTGCTCTTCCCTGACTATTAATTTTAGAATTATAAATAATGAACCACAATAGACCAAGGACAACAAAAGACCAATGACAGCACAAGCCATTCTAGACCTCAAGATACATCACAGAGCCAAAGTTATAAAAACAGTATGGTACTGGCACAAAAGTAGACAGACACACAGATGGATAGAACAGAACAGGAGACCCAAACATGAGTACATATGACTTCAGTCGGCTAATATTTGACAAACATGCTCAAAACAGATCTCTACTTGGATGTTAAGACCTGCTCAACAAGAGGAACACCATGCTTGGTACTGGAAACCTTGCCTGCTACCCAGAGGTAGTGAAGTCGTGGATCATAGAGAAAACCCTACAATCACCACTTTGTTAAACCACAGCATCTCTAACTACATTCTAAATATCTGTCCTTATGCCCACAGATAGGTGTAGTTATTACCTTTTATCAAGGAATGTCTCTATGCAATGGGTGAAGCCCATTACAGAAAACCACAACTGATCAAAACACATAGTTGTAGAGTCCAGTCCTAAATGACACATCTACAATACAACTTCCACACCTAAGGCTCAGGGAGCATTTCAGAAGATAGGGAAGAAAGACTGTAAGAAGCAGAGGACCAGGGAATTTGCTGTGAGACTACGTCCTAGAAATGCCAGAAGCTAAATGCATGAAGTCTCACCAACATGATAGCCTAAACATGACCTAGGACAGCAACAAGACCGTGACACCACAAAGGAAAAGCTCATAAGGTCTCGACCCTAGGCAAAAACCACAGGCAACTAAGAAATGTCCAGGCTGGAGAAGCAGTCTTCCCCAGGGAAGAGCAAACCAAGTGACCCAATACCACAAGTATCATTCTACAGACTGAGCAAGTTATATTAATAAATTCAGGAACAAACACCTACCACACTACTACCACCACCGACACCAATATTTCAAAAGAGGCTGTGCATTTGAAAGGAGGGAATATATATGGTTTGAAGGGACGAAAAGGGAGAGGAAATGATGTGGTTGAATCATAATCTCAAGAAATAAAAAATTTATTTTAAAAAAGTTCTGAACAAAATTTTCTTTCTAAATTCCTCAGACTCTTACTCTCATTTTAAACCAGGGAAGGCTGCTGCTCCTTTCATGTAACTTTTAGGCATTTTACCTATTTATCTTCAACAAACAATGCTTTTGAAGAAATGTTGAAGTTAGATATCTTAACACCAGCTGAAATGGATGACCTCCCACTGTCAGGATAGTTTTGCAAATATAATCCCATCAGAACATGAGATGAGGAAAAGGGAGGAAAGAACCAGATCGAAATTTGGGGCAGCAGCTGTGTCAAGATGAAGTAGAGATCTCCTTTGTAGGTTACTGGATGTCAGAAAGTCACTGAAGTGGACGAGGAATGCAGGCTTCGTACTTTCTAGGAGATGTGCACGGCAACAGATGCTCTGGGTGAAGAGGGGAGGGCTATGTGGTCTGAATTAGTGGTGGGAAAACAAAATTCTCCCCGACAAAGCAAAGTGTCAGAGTACGCCCGCTGTTGAGCAAGGTGTGTTCTTATTATTGAGCGAGGAGAACTGGAGAGAGGAAGCACAAGTCTGCACATGGATGCCTTGTGGATGCCAATCTGAGTGTTCTCAATGGAGAGAAGGCTATTCCTGGTCTGTACAACTAATGTGCCTGGGTGGATGGGGACCAAAAGAACTAGCAGAATCTGAAAGCTTTTCAATCTCTCTAAAGATGATGTTTGTCAAACTGTCACTCAACCTTGCACAAAGAAGGCAAGAAGCCTAGTACCAAAGCACCCTAGATTCAACATCTTGTTACTCTATTTGTCCTGCAATACAAATGATGGTGCACTGCTCTGAAGAAACAGGATGCTAAAAACCACAAGGAGGAGGTTGCAGAATATGCTAAACTTATGGCCCAGAGAATGAAGGAAGGTAAAGAAAACACCAGGAACAGATTGCCAAGAGACATACGCTGTCCCCGCTGAGAACTTCTAAGTGTGAGTCTAGTCAAAAGTAAGTCTTTAAGAGTAACAAATAAATTATTAGACCTTGAAGAAAAAACTTAAAAACTTGGGGGTAAAGCAAAGTTCAAGATCTATCTTCACTTCTTTACTAAAATAGTGGAAGAAAAAAAACAATCAGAAAAATTAAAGCAATCCAGTAATACCTCACCCATTTCTGCTTCTTGAAAAAAAAAAAAAGAATCTATTACAGGTCTCTGGAAGCTGGACAGTGGTGATGCACACTTCCCAGCAATCCAAAGACAGAGGCAGGCTAATCTCTGAGTTTGAGGCCAGCCTGGTCTATGGAGCAAGTTCCACAGCAGCCAGAGTTACATAGAGGAACTGTACCAAACCAAACCAAACCAAACCAAGTCACCAGCTGAAAGGAGAAAGGATCATGTTTTCAAAACTCAAGTGTGAAGGGAAGGTGCTTAAGAGAAGCCCATTGCTTCTTCTCCTAGCCATTTATCAGTGCGTAATGTAAGAAGCTAATGGATTAAGCAGTTATTACAGGAATGTCCCAGCCACGGGTGAGAACTTCTCCTCTGTACCGACTCTGCCTAGGAGAGCTGACAGCACCTGGCAACAGACGTGTAAGCGGTATAATGTCACCTGCACTCAACTGATGAGCAGCTCTTAATGGTATTCTCCTTGGTATAAGAACAAGCCTCAGCTACAGCTTCCCTTGCAGGGAGGGGACAGTGGGAAACAGAAGGGAGTATTACTATGCCAAAGTCTGCCAACCTATCAGCAATGAGATGAGGTATGAAACTTGTACACTCTCATAGACAATGAGTCCCTTAGTATTATATTAAAGGCCAATTCCTGCATGATCTAAGGACTGGAAACTGATGGTAGCCCAAGCAGCTTTCTTTCTTACATGAATGATGCAAATAATATATAATGCTTTTCAAAAGCAAAGATTAGTGAGGGAAATTAGGATGTCTCTCTTTGCCTGGGCCAGTGCCAGGCACTTTCCTCCTTCCCCCATGATGGAGGCATGTGTGACAAATCAAAGCAGGAAGGGGATTTGTCCGAAAAGGATGAGCAGGAGGAAGATGACGGGATGGGGTGAACAGGAACAAAATTCACCATATACACATAGAAAAATGCCAAAGAAAGAAAAGAAAAGTATGTTCATGTCAAGTCTGCATGAGCTTGAAGGAGCGCTGCTGCTGGGAGAGGGAGCTCACGTCAACCAGTACACTGGATGTACATGGCCCTTACCCAAAGTGAAGGATTACTGGGACTGTTTATTTGTGATAAGTGAAACAATTATGCAAAAATATTTAGTACTGAGTTCCAGTGCTGGTAAACGGGAGTTTAGACATCAAAAGAAGTATCTAGACCAAAGCATTAGTCAGAAATCCACTTGGCAGAAAAGAAATTCTGTTATTGTTAGGAAATTTGGGAAAATAAATGCCATCTTCTAATTAAAATGCTAACAGAAAATGAGAATTTCTCAAAGGGTGAGCTTTATTACTAAGTTTAATTTAAAAATGTAAGTTAGAGATACATTAGTGTTTGGCTTTTATGACTATCAGTTTCAGTTCTAGAGCCTATATTCTTTTATTAAAGAAGGGAAAATTGATTAGTGTTTAGATATCTGAAAAGGAAGACCTAACAAGAACATTTAAAACTATTTATTGCTAACCAATACTTTCACTGAAATAGCACTGCCACCATAGAAAGTAACAGCAGAATTAACGTATGCTTATTTCAAAAGGACCCAATGTCCTAGTCTCCCTAAGTGAGTGCTCCCCACTACAAAAGCACTAAGGAAGGGTGGCATGTTCTACATTCTGTGACTTCAACAAAAGAGTAAAAAACTGAGTCGGAAGAGCTAAGTGGAGCTTGTGGGCTCTGGTAGAATCGCTTAGAAGCATATTTTAATCCTACATCTAGGATATGGGTACACTTTCAATTTAGATACAAGGGTGCAACAAAAGTCCATTAACCTCTATCTAGTTTTTTAAAAACATCTTGCCAGGGCTGGAGAGATGGCTCAGTGTTTAAGAGCACTGGTTGCTCTTCCAGAGGACCTAAGTTCAATTCCCAGCTACTATATCATGGCTCACAACCATCTATAATGGGATCTGATGCTCTTTTCTGTCTGTCATGAGGCAATACATTCAAACAGAGCACTCATATGCATAAATAAATATGTTTTAATAAAATACAAAAATAAAATAGCATCTTTCCAGGACTTCCTGGCTTTAGCACTGCTAACTTTCCAGACTAGCTCTTTCAGGCAGGGCTACATAGGTTAAGAGCACCAGCCCTCTGGCCATCACAGTGTTAGCTCTTGTCCCACTAGGCTATTACTATGTTTCTTTCTTCCCCATTATTTTCTCTGCCCTTTAGACTTATAGACTTAAGATTAAATTGCTACTTGTGTAAATTTTCTGATTCTGTAATGTATTTAAGCTTAATACAGTTCTATGTAAATTTAAATGTTGCCATTTTTAGGCAGTATATTATTTCTATCAGTAGGGAAATGAAATAATCACAAATACTTAGTTAATATATAAAGAAGTCATCAATAAATAAAAATTACTACATGAGAAATGAGGTAACAGTGGTGACAATTTAAAAACTTCCCTTTGAATATTAAAGAAAATTAGTACAAATTAGTTTTATATAGATAAAATGGACCATAAAACTGTAATTTATATTTTTATGCCCTAGTTTCTAGCTTAGAGATACTCAATGACATACTCATTTAATAAGCCTATTTATTAAATAGTATGTTCAGTGTGGGAAGTACTATGGAGACAATTACTATTGACAAAATCCACAATAATTAACAAATACATAGTCCTTATCTCTTAGTTTTAAGTTTAGAGAGAAATAATTAGGTGTTCAACTACAGTTTAAACACAGTGCTAAATAAGTACTTTTATGGGCAAAAGTAAAGAATGCCAAAGAATCCATCCAATCACACATGTGAAACATACCATCTCTATAATAGAGATGAAGGAAAATTGTTTATTTTTTAAAAACAGGGATAAATGATCTTTTTAAAAAAATCTATCTTTATTTTATTTATCTTGTTCCTCTGTGTGTATGTGGAGAACAAAGAAAAACTTTTGGGAGTCTGTTTGTTTACCCACCACATGGGTCCTAGGAATTAGGTCATTAGGCTGATCAGGAAGTGCCTTATCTGCTAAGTCACCTCATTGGCCCAAATAATCATTGTAAGAAATATATTGAAGGTTATGCCATTTAAGACTTTATTAAAAATGGTGGCTTTTATTCATCTATGAAAGGACCACATAAGATATAAAAGCATTTACCAACTGACACACTGAAGCATCATGTGTGAGCCAGGTGTAAAACATAGTTGGTAGAACTCTTAACACAGTTGTCCTGGTAGTTCTGTTTCTGGCAAAGTATCCTACAAACGGCAAGTCTTTTCCACTCTCTGCCCTCCAGGTTACGATAATGCAGTGCAGCAGCGCTCTTCTTCCAGCTACGCCCACCGGCTCCCCAGACACAGGCTGGGCAGGGAAGGAAGAAGACAAGGACAGCACACGTTTCAAGCAGTTGTATCCTTTTTCTGCTAGATGCAAAATAGACCCAGGCACAGCTTACTCTCCCACTTCTGACAGTGGGGTGGTGTTCTCCATTATGTGAAGAGTGTTATTTTCTTTTCACTTGATTCCTATCACTGGAGATCTGAAATTACGATTGCAGGTTGGTTTCAGTGTGCAATAAAGTTTTCTATCTGTCTCCCTGGGTACTGTATTCGAGTTATCTATTTTCAGATCATATGAAAATTGGAGCAAGAAGCATTTAAAAGTACCAGGATCATTAATCCAGTTCCATAGCTGTTACACCAACACAGGTGGTCTATGATACCTGATATGACGATCTCAGGGACATCCAGAATGTTGCCAAATGAAGCGGTTTTACGGTGGCCCCGTTTAGGCTTGGAATAGGCTGAAAAAACACACATGTACAGTATACATGCAAACAACCACAAACAGTAACACAGGAAATGACTGCAAAACAGAAGAGTTCTGAAATAGTCATGTTAATTACATCTCATGCAGAACGGCATGCAGAACTATCTAACTTTTCATCCATGCTTAGGAAGGTGCTGTTAAAGAGCAAAACCCAAACAGTCTAAGAAGTTTTACACACTGGCTTTAATTAGCAGGACAAAAAAAAAAAAAAAGCACTCAACAACAAAGACAGACAAAATTGCAGGACAACAGAGAAGCTAAGTTCCAATGTTCTTAGAAATATTCTACCTAAGTAAAATCAATGATATGAGGTGAGGGTAGGGAATGGACGGTGGGAGGAGGAAGAGTGGAGTTAGTAAGGTAAGCTGCCAGATTTGTGCTGATGACACAAACAGGATCAGATAGCTCTTTAAGTTAGGTGCTTCTTGGAATGTGCTATAAATTAAAACCCCATGATTAAAAATAGTTATTAAATCAAAGCATAAAAATGTATGTTTCCATAAGTATGTCTATATTATTTCTAATAAACTGAACATTAATTATAGCTCTCAAAGTCTAGGGTATTTAGTTGTTAAATATGAAGGCTGTTAAAAGCTGAACTATGAATCTTTAAAGTAAGACAATTCATTAAAAATTCAAAGGATGTATCGTCCTACATTTAGATAGCGAGGACAAAGTAATCTATTTGTATGTGATTATCCCTGAACTGGAAAAAACGTCATTCCTATAATATGTAATTACAAATCTGTAACTGATTAGAAAAACAGACTTAGCCAAAGCATCAACTATTATCATAACATGACTTTCCCTTTTATGTCAGAAATCAATATGATGTGTCTATTCTGAATGACACCTGTGAAGTGAAATGATCCCCCAAAAGTGTTGGGGGTACGTCTCTGTCCAGAGACAACTGTGTGTCATCATGGAGGCCAGTAGAGGGCCACCGACCTCTATTCAGCTTGACACTTTCCGAGGATTTACCCAGGACAGAGACAGCCAGTTCCCTGCTAGTCTCTAGTCTTTCCTTTTCCTTAGCAATGGACTCTAACTTTACTAGAGCAGCAATGTCAGCTATGGATGCAGACCCTTCTCCTAGAGATAGGCCACCTGACTGTGTTACTTGGGCTGATGGCGTATATGTAGAAGTTGTAGAAAGGTTTTCCAAAGCTTTCTTTCTTCGGTTACCCCTTCTTTCCTGCCCCCTGAACTGCGGAAGTGATGGGGTGAACTGTATCAGCCATTTTAGACCACAATGTAACCTTGAGAACAGAAGTTGAACAATAGAGACTGTGACACCCAGGGACAAAGAAAACCAGCTGCCTAGTGATCACAGGCATATCTAGACTTGTCTATGTGTGATCATAGCTTATGTGTTCAGATACTGTTATTTCCAGATTCTTTCTTAGCTAAAGGCTTTAGTGAGGTTGATAAACTCAGGGATTGTGATTAGTTTAGACGAATACAGCACAGTTCATCTGGATGACACTTTCTACAAAAGAACACACACAATCAGAATATTTTACTTAGAAAACAACTAAGTTTAAAAAATAAAAAGTCTGTATGTATAATTAAATGATATGTAGATAGACAAAAATATCCTCTGAGAATATGTTAAGCTTTGTCGTCTGCTTACACTTCCACATTCTCCAATACAATGTTCATTTTTATAATCCATTTTTCTCTAACCTTGGAAGAATCAAAAACAACAAAGTAAGACCCAACTAAATTGGCACTACTAAAATGAAATCTGGTAAAAAAAAAAAAAAAAAAAGAAAAAGAAAAAAGTGCCAGTTGATCACGTGACCAAACACCATTCCTTTTCATTCCAACCACTCTGTCTACTGCAATGTTTTAAGAGCTTATAAAATGAAATTTAAATACAGCAAAATCAATGCCTGATGAAACTACTATCTCATTCTACCATCAAATAAACAAACTACTACTAGTTTGGCTATTCTTGCCACTGGCAGGACGACAACATAGTCCTGGAGCACAATTTTCTGCAATAATTTTTTTTCATTTCTTGGACTCAGCATACAAACAGTAGTAAATTACTCTGTCACTGTACTGTTCTAGTTTATGTTTGAGGAGAAATAATTGTGTTTGATAAAATCTATAACTAGAAAGATGTATTTTATAATCCAAATAATTTTTAAGTCATATTTCTCTTATTTAAAATATGAGCCAAATATACAAATTTACGCTGGAAGTTTAGAAAGCGTATTGTAAACCTGCCATCTATTCACAAAAGTACACAGAAGACAGAAATGCCCTGGTAGCCCCACTGGAAACAATTGTGAGCATCATGTAAAACCACAGTCATTTTCTCTTTTGGACTTGCGGCCCCTTTTACCTGCGGTCGCCACGATCCTAGCTTCTATCTCAGACATGTCCGCACTCATCCTCTTGCCCTCGGAGGTCGGGGGCAAGCTCTCCACACTGCTCCCACGAGAGGCTCCCAAGCTCAGCCGTCCAGATTCACTCTGTTAAAATTATAGGTCAATCTCAATTACTGCAGTTCTTTTTATGTAGAGATCCAGGGCAGGCAAACAGGAAGATGACAAGTGGATTTTATGACTACAGCACTGTTCTGAAAGAGGGAATTTTATACCGAGAGGGAGCTAAAAAAAAAAAAAAAATGAGAGCAAGCTCAGAGACAAGCCGCTCAGAGTAATCTAACCTACAATGGCCATAGTACAACCAACCTGAACAGGATGAAATGATAGTCTTATGAGAATTCCTTAACTGGCCCATAGAACAAAATGAATTTCACACCGCATAGGACCCTTAGTTAGGATGGATCGCATGGAAGAAGGGGCAGGTGTTGGCGATAGCAACAACCAGCAGAAAGGAAAACAACTTGTTTGATAACAAATGGCAGCAAAATTTCATGTCTCTTACCATAAGCTCATATGTGACAAACTAGCAACCCATTTAGTGTAATGTTATAACTACTAGTAAGGAAACCATGCAATTTTACTTTAATAACAAACCTGTTGCTTTGCCTGATTTTTTAGCAGTTTTGACTCTAAGCGTTTAATAGTATCATTTGTGGCAGGAATTTGCTCCAGATTAGTGTCACTTTTATTACTGGTATTTGTAGAAGCGATGTCCATGAATGAGCCTAGGAAAGCAGAAACATAACTTCAGGTTGAGAACTATATGAATGCCTCATTCAATCATTCAATAACTGAGAAGACATAAATAAAAACAGCAAGACTTCCACACCAATTAGACACCCTAAACAAGCCCATTTTAAATGAAAGTTACAGACAGCACAATAAAGAATCAATCAGTTTTCTAAACAGGTGAGACTAACATAAGGATTTAACCCTGAAGTAGAACTGAGGATTTAAGCTGAGATGAGAAGACCAGAGGATGAGTGAGTTTGAAGGACATAGCTAGAAGTCAGTTTGGAAAGCTCTGTTTGAGTCCCTACTAGAACTTGTTCTGGATATATGAGGGTGGAGCTCAGGTATAAGATGAAAACAAATGATCTTTTTCTTCTGGAGCAACAGGTTACTGTGCACACATGGCCAAGTCCAGGAATCACACCACAAAAAGGAAATCCCCAAAATGGCACAGGATAGCTCAAGAAACCAAGTCACAACGATACTAATGTCGTAAGAGCCTGACTCCAAGTTCCTGAGGAACATGTGCTTTGCCAACATCAAGAAAGGCCTAAGAAGATGCAGACAAGCTATGCACCTGCAGAGGCCATTAAGGACCCTGTGAAGCCCAAGGTGCCACAGGGCCCCAACCATAGCTCAGCCTTCTAGCTTTCATTGCATATTCCAAGCTTGGAAAGCAGATTTGAAGCTACACGGCTAAGAGTTGCTGGTTGTGCCAAAAAAATTTTAAGGTTTAAACCAAGCCTGAGGCTCCAGTTCCAGCTCTGGCTCCCAAAGGTGCCAGAGAAAAGGCTTCTATCAGCTACTATGAAGACAAAGGGACTGGTGTAACACACATACACACTATTTACAAATGGTCAGTGCCCTATGCTGCTTTTATAAATAAGATGGAGGCATGATCTACTGGGGGGAGGGAGGGTTCAAAGTCCTGGTATTGGAAGAGATAACCAAGGAGATGGAGATGAATGGCTAAGTGAATAAGCCAATGGCTGAGCCCTTGGTACTTTAAGCACTTAAAGCTGACGAAATGAGGAACACAAGCAAAGAAAATTTGGGGATGGTCTCAGAGACATAGTATTTATTTAGCATTCACAAAGTCTTGGGTTCCACTTGTTTTTCAAAACAAAATAATACCAAAACAATAACCGCCCCCCCCAAAAAACCTCTAAATGACCAGAAATGCAATGTGAAATTCAGATTAGTATTGGGTCCCACACAGCAACTTTAGAGAGTGTAAGGAGAGAGTGATAAATGCCAAACATTCATTAGCATCAACTGTGAATATACAATTCCACTCATTTGCCATAGTTATACAGAGATAACTGGTGACCTCCACAAGAATAATTCTGCAATAGTAGTGTAAGAACAATTTAAGTGAAGTTGATGCTAGAGAAGTCAGTTCATCTGAATACAGACATTAGCTCTTGGTCTCAGCAGAAAGGTGAAAAGTCATGAGAGAAGAAAGTTATCTATCTGCTGGGAAAGGTAGAGATGGTATAATGTACAAACAGAGAGTCTTGTCTTTGACTAGAAACATGGGCAGTCAGTTGTGAAAAACAGAGAACAGAGAAGGTAGGCATTGATCCAAGTAGCCACAAAGACACAGAGAATTTGAAGGACCTGTCTTCTGATGACTCCAACATTCTTAAACAGAAAACAAGGTCAGCCTATAGCATGGAATAGAAAGATAGTTACATTTTAGGAGAGGCTGACATCTAAGGCAAGTTATCCAGGAGAGGAGATGCACAGTGGGACCAAGCACTCATCTGAGGACAGTCAGTGTGTGCCATCCTCAGCCACATTTGAGTAAGGAGGAAGCTGAGAGCCAATTAGGTCTGTATCTTAACTCAGCAAGTGGGAGAGAGGAAATCCACCACTGAGTATGACTCTTGATGGATCATCACAGACCAGAATCAAGTGGAGGGATGAGGAAAAAAGAGCCTCTGGGAACTGAGGGTCAGTGAAACGGGTGCCATCATAAGGGCTGAAAGTCGGAAGATAACACAGAGGAACAACACAAAGGGAGTTCTGGAAAAACTCACTGTACAATTTCAGGGCAACTCAAAAGTTTTTAGTAAAATTGAATTTGGGCATGACTAGCTAACAAAAACTTCAAAACAAATAAACCATCTCAAAGTGGGGGGAAAAGAGTAATGAAAATATTTGTTGGCAAAAAGTGAAATTTTAAAGTGTCGGGTACATACATATTGACATGTGCAAGTATATCTTTAGGTGAAATTGAATAAATAACAAAATGCCATATATTTTGCAAAGTGCAAATTCTCTAAGTTAGAATACTAGTTCTATTATTTTTGATAACCTCAAACTACTACTTGGTACTTCTACTGTATATTTCAGAAAATCAAACTCTTAACTGAAGCAATTTCTTGCATAAGTCTCTTTAGAAATAAAAAGCAGAAGAGAGTTAGTGAAGAATTCCAATGTTCACAATGATCTTCAGTACTGTCTGACCTAGCAGTATTCACAGAAATGACTGGGTATGGTGGCATGCATCTAGTCTGAGAAATGAGGTTTTTGAGGTAGGATCATGAATTTGAAGTTAGTCTGAATCATATAGTGAGTTCTGGGCTAGCCTGGATTCAAAGTGAGACTTTATCCCAAAAAAGATGAAATTAAGAATCAAGGTAAGACTAGCATTCACAGCAACATAATATTCAATCCTTCAGTCCTAACTAAGAAGTAACTCTAGACATGGAAGAAGGACCTTTAAGAGCGAGGCACTAGCAACGACCTGCAGTGAATGCAGAGAAATGAGGACGTCAAATGCAAACATGGATTTCACTCCTTTTCTCATGACAAACTTCATGGCATGGAGGGGAAATGCTGAGGTTGCTGACGCTGTGTGTTTACCTGTACTGGTGGCTGAGTTGCTCTGCCCTTCATCAGAGTACTGACAAGGATACTGTAAAGGCTCGTCCGCTCCTGGGAAGTACTGTAGTAAAAGCAAGTCACAATTTAAAATGCCTTTAGTACAGGTAAACCCTGTTACATGAACTCAAGAGCACATCTGCATCACTGCCTTAGTTTACGGTGCACCAGAGGGACACAGCTCGGATTTCCCTCCAGCGTGTACTGACATGGAATGATGTCTGTTTCGGACCAGACAAAGATGTGGCAGTGCTCCTTTTGGAAAGTGAGCTGTGGACAATGCCATGTTCCGACATAAGCACAGAAGACAGGACGGGAAGCTCTCTGGAGGAGCACACAGAACAGAGGGCTAACTGCTCATAAGTATATGTGCCTTGGAACAGGGACATGTATTGAAAACTGGTGCAAGGACTATTAGTCTGACAGCTGGCAGTGAGCACTAGTGAATCACCTTTAGAGCCAGTATTTAAACATTAAGAACATACTTTATGGAAGCCCTCTTATGAACTGCGGACATAATACTGAAATTATCTACTGAACAATGCAAGTAAAATTTAACGGATGATTTTTTTAAATTAGACAAAACATAGGTGACCAGTTATAATTTGACTTACACATCTTAAAGTTTAGATGTACATACTTTAGTCAAAGTTACTTCTTAATTTTTTTTATTGAAAATAATTTATTTCCAATAAAAGAAAAAAAACACCCTAAAACATTTGAAATAACCCTAAAGTGTTAAGATTTGTAGAGTAGGGAATTTGATTATCTTTTTAAAAGGATTCTTTTAAATTAAAAGATTCCATCAGGCATAAAAAAAAAAGTTTAGTTTTTATTGGCATCTGAAAACATGTAGTCAAAAGCCAAAATAGGAAATATTAAAATTACTCAAATATATATCTCTTAAAATAGATCTCCAGCATACTATATAAATGACTGCATTTTGATAAAAAGCTGATGAACTTAGTTTAGTTCAACTTATTAATTGATCATATACATGTAGGCACTGAAAAGCTTTAGATGCCCTATACCAGCATCTCTCATACACTCGTACTCAGGAACGAAACATTTATCTATAAACATTTCCCATTAGTACAGGCCAGCAATCCCAGAAACCTCGTCTACCCATCTTGTCATTACAGAGAGAGCAACATGTCCCTAAAGTAATGTTTTTTCTTCTGATAATACAAGTAACAAATGCCTATTCTAACTTTAAAAACAAAGCATAATGCAGAAACAGTTCCCATTCCTTCATTTTAAAAGCCCATTAAAACTCGGTATATGTTATAGTCCCCCAAACCCAAAGCCCCTCAAAAGAAGGATTATACCCGCATCAAGTGAGTCATTATTTTCACAATTTCCTCCATTGAAGGGCGCTGAGAGGGGTCCTTAGACCAACAGCGGGTCATCAGACTCTCAATGGGCTTAGGTAAATTTTTGATCAATGGTGGTCGAGTACCTATAATTAAAAATTAGAGGGATAAAAGAATTACCTACCCAAAGAGAGTGCAAGATTTTTATAGTTTATTTCCAACAATATCTGAATTAACATTTTTTGTCTTTTAGTTTATCATTTATTGTATCTATATATATTTTCACAAAGAGCAAACTATATCAAAAGTTTCATTAAAAATTGTAACACATGGTGATAATAACAGTGAGAACTAAGACTACTTCACCTGGATGTAAGTGGAGACTGGCTTTCATTTCCCGGCTGCCCAGACCCAAATGATCACACTGTTTGGCCAATGGCTTAGATGTATTCCTAACTATCTCTTATATCTTAAATTAATCCATTTCTATTATTTTATACTTTACCCGAGGCTTGTGGTTTGTTACCTCACATCTTGCTTCTTGGGCAGCTACATGGTGTCTGCCTGACTTCACCTTCTTTCTCCTTGCAGTCAGTTTAGTTTTCCTACCTAGCTATAGTCTGCCTGCTATATGCCAAAGCAGCTTCTTTATTAACCAATGATAATAAAATATATTCATAGCATACAGAGGGGAATCCTACAGCATCTCCCCTATCTATCTAAATAAAAAAGGTTTTAACATAGTAAAAGTACATATAATAAAACAGGTATCAAGCAAGTATTACAGCTACAATATTTAGTCTATTTGTATCTGGCAAAATTAAAGAAAATATTCTATCATTTATTTTTCTTTGTAAGTCTGAAGTTTCATAACTAATTTATCTTTTATCATAACTAAGGAAAACTACCCCTTTAATCAGCACTTGTAGGCAGAGGCTGGCAGAAAGCATGGATTCTAGTTCAGCCAGGGCTGCAGGGTGAGACTGTCTCAAATCCTAAACCAAACTGTAAAGCATTCTTTCAACAAACAGCCAAGGCCAAACACATTAATTAAGAAAAACAAGTAGCTGACTTGAGGCAAGATGAATTTTTAGACTACAAAACTTCAAATGTATTTGAAAAAACATCTTCCATTAATAGAAAACGATCAACCACCCATTGACTTCCTCAACCATGGTACCACACTCGCTGTTTTTCCTCAACTATGGTGTCACACTTCCCACAACCACAGTTTTAAACTCAGTGACTTCCTCTACTATGGCGTACACTTAACTTCCTTCTGTCAAGCAGTATCCCCTGACTTCCCTCAGCCGCGGTGTCATACTCTGACATCCCTCCACCATGCTGCTGCACCCCCCGACTTCCCTCAGCCGCGGTGTCACATTCTGACATCCCTCCACCATGCTGCTGCACCCCCTGACTTCCCTCAGCTGTGGTGTCACACTCTGACAGACATCCCTTCACCATGCTGCTGCACCCCCTGACTTCCTTCCTATGCAATGCTATGCTTACCAACCTTCCTCTGCTGCACTGTTTACAGGATGAATTTACTAAGCCTGCAATGGCATTACTAAGCTTCTCCCACTCAAGAGTGACTCCAGATACAGTATGGTCTTTCTTGTAGGTTAATCAATCAACAAGTTAGTTCTTTAACTCTGTACCTCATTGACCATCATTTGCTGAAAACTGACAGACTCCTGCATTTTCTACACTACAGGACATAACAAAATTGGAAAGGAAACTGACAAAGCAGCTAAGATTACTCTGAAGGTTTTGCTTGGCCAGTCTACACATGCTCTAAAGAGCCAGACAGTGTCTGTTCTCTGCTCATCTGTGAACTAGGAAACAAACAAGCACTCATTGGAGTGATTAGGGTATGTGAGGGACCAGTGATGCTGTAGTTCCTTCACAAGAGTTTCTTTATCAAAACAAGTGTGAAGGACCTATTGAGGAAGATGTCTAATACATCTGTGGACAGAAGCATCACTGGAGGTCAGTGAGACATAACACTGTGCCCACTAAGTCACTGATGAAAAGTGGGAGCACTTGAATCTGAAGGACCTGCCTGTGGATCCTAGTGCCATCACTTACTGCTTGTGGTGTCAGTACATGTAAGAACGATTGAGAATATACAACTAAAACATGTGTGCAGCACTGAATGTTGTGCTCTTTTGAGTTTAAGTAACAACTATTACCAGCAGATTTGCTATTTGTTTTCTCTCCTTGATGAGAGACTTGCTTTCCCAGGAGAAAAGGGATCTAGCTTCCCAACTGTCTTAACAATAAGACAGATTTCATTTATCTATGTTTTCCTATCCCTGAGAGAGATTAAAAGTACTGGCTAAGTGCTAGTAGTCCTTCCCTAATCAGTGTGGTTGGCAGCTTCAGCCCTATGCTGGAGTTTAAATTCTCCCCACCAGAACCAGAGACAAAGAAATGGAGAGTGCTAAAGGAAGGTGGTCTGGTAACAAACAACTCTATTTTAATGTCAGATATACACAGTCTCTGGGGAAGAGAATGGGAACAGTTTTCCAGATACAAAATATACAAAATATAGTAAAGGAAAATCTCTTTTGACAAACCATTATGAACAGCCCACATGATTCGGAAAGCTGGGCCCCCGATCTCATCAAAGGGTTTCCGGCGTGTTATCACTTCCCAGAGGATAATGCCCCAGCTGAAGACATCACACTTTTCACTGTAATTGCTACCTATAAGAAAAGGCAGGGTGATCTTGAGACCTATCACAGAAACCACTAGTCTCATAAATTCTAAAGGAAAGGGTATTTTAGACAAGAGATTGTCATAATCAAGAGTTGAGCAATTACTTTCTTAAATATTTTCAAACTACAGTTCAATGAATTAAATATAAACAATACACTCAAAATCTACATGAGAAAGTCAGCATTTTCTATTTTTTCAACAGGATGCACTGGCCTTCTCTCTGTAGACTGATCTCTTTTATAGGCATAGTTTGAAACACCTTTATATTTCTTTCTGTAAGTTTTTAACTTCTTTTTCAGAAAAAGGCTTATTTTTATTTTATGTGCATGAATAATGTTTTGCCTGTATGTCTGTCTGTGTAGTATGTGCAGCAATGCCCATGGAGGTCAGAAGTCACCAAGCACCCTGCATCTGGTGTTACAGACCTTTGTGAGCCTTCTATGGGTGATAGGGATTGAACCTGGGTCCTCTGCAAGAGTAGCAGGTACTCTTTGCTTTGGAGTCACTGCTCTAGCCCCTCAGTTTCTTTTAAGAATGCTCATTTGGAAATGGAAGTCAGGGTCTTTTTCATACAAAGCATATGTTCTATGACTGAACTATATCCCCAGCTCCTGCAATTTGCTACCTTAATACTTTTCCTGCTCTGTGACAGACAGCATTGTTTGCTATCAGAGTAAAGCACTGTTTTGATTTAGTGACTTCCTATTTAATATATACAGCTAAAATTCTTAATTTAAAAATCACATAGAAAATTTAAGTGATTAAAATTATGAATGACAAATGAAAATTAAGCAGATTATGAACAAAACTGTACTACAAAGATGGCGGATACACCAACATAATACATACACCCCAATTATTATAATGATAGAGCTGCATGCAAAGAAGCACACAATAGTACAGATCTGCCATAAGAGCAATATAATTTAGGCTACAGCTACTGCCTGATGACACCTTTCAGAAATTTAGAAATTTATATAACCTAATGATGATCACTCTGTGTCACAAACCCCTCTGCTGTATTTACAATACTGTGCCACTGTAATGCACAAAAAGTGACATTAAAGAAGTGACTGAACTATTAGAAATCACACCTGCATTATCCAGATGAAAGAGAAAGTATTATTTAATTTTATGTAATTAAATATCTGTAGCCCAACAGTTTGTAATTGACTTTTGGGAAACAACAGTGCTAGTCAACTAAAAAGCTGCATGGCATTTCCCTTTCTCTGGTGGGGCTAAACACAAAGCAGCAAAAAAGTTTAAAATTCACCATCAAAAAAAAAAAAAAAAAAAAAAAGAAAAGAAAAGAAAAGAAAGAAAGAAAAAAAGCAAAGTTCTATCTGGTGGTGGTGGTGTCAAATCTTTAATCCTGGCAATGGACAGAGGCAGGCAGATCTCTGAGTGAGTCCAGCCTGGTCTACAGAGTGAGTACCTGGACAGCCAGGCCTACACAAAGAATGGAAAACAAACAAACGAAAGCAAAGTGCCTAAGCAGAGTCTGATTCTTGAATGTGCTTTGAGTACTACAGCATTCATGCAAACAGAGATTCACAGACAGTCCATTTCTTTAGCTCAATGTTTGTCATTTAAAAGAGGACTTGATGTTTTTGTACAGAAACTTACATATACGAACTAATCTTATGACTTCCGAGTGAGCTATGGAGATGTAAAAGAAAGCAAATATTGGCTTACCCTCTACCAGTAGATATCAGTACCATATTGGCACCAGTCAGTAACTTACAGTCTTTTTAAGGCATTCCTGTTGAAACCTCAGCACTCTTTAACTGACACCAAATTAGTGCAAAGGCACAGTTGATTCTCCTTATTTGGGGCATACACAGTCTATTAAGAAGTCCCCATAATAACTGAACACTGCTCTCTATAGGACTATGTGTCTTTGTTCATGACAATTTTGTCAGTTAATCAATATAGGACCTTGTCTTATGTGTGTGTTTAAAGACTGTTCACCTAACCCTCCATAGCTAATTAGTGTCACTCTGGCATTCTAGAGCGTGTCCAAGAGAACACTCCCTAATATGTGTGTTCATGTACCTCACATATTCAAAGCCTTCTTGTAATTAGGCAGCACTACTCCTGGGGACAGTGTAAACAGTAAAATCACCATGACCACCAACAAAAGGGAGAACATGGATCTGAATAAACTGCAAAAGGGTCCCTTATTTACCTTATCAGAGACACCCTCTTAGAGAGTGCTGGGCATGACTCAACATGTGTTCTGTTGTTAAGAGCACCCTATGTCTGGAACAGCTGTGAAAGCATCTCACTAAAGATTAGCAAACGGACAACTTCCTGATTATGCAACCTGTGAACAATGAGGATTGGTTGTACACATGTGTCAGATTGGTTGTACACATGTGTCAGTCTGCACAGAAAACACCAATTTAAGTTCGTCCATAAAATTTGGGATCCTAGGCTATATTCACTTAAGACCCTCTTATGTAGTATTCAGAAGTACACTATATAGTGTTAAAATGCGTCCTAGATTTACATGAATCAAGGCAGATAATCGGCCATATCTTGCTCTTGTGGCTGTACCTTCAAATACTTCAGGTGCCATCCAAGCAGCACTCCCTTTATTATTGGTCATGTGTGTCTGGATATCACAAGCTGTACCAAAATCGCAGATTTTTAGAACTGTCCCTCCTGCAACCAGCAGCAAGCTATTGTAAAAGAATTCAAAAGTCACAAAGTTAGTATTTAATTTTAGAGTAAAGAAGAGATAATCATAGAACCGGAAAAAGCTAAGTTAAATGAATGTTATCAGCAAACTTCTATAAAATGTTACTTGGTCACTGTAAGGGCCTAACAGTACAGAGTTTAGAGGAATATCAGACAAAATTAATGTAGAGAACTCAGGGAGACCATCACATTCAAACTTTGATGTCTCTCTCTATCTTTAGTTCCGTGACATTTCCTGACCAAACGCCCCTTTGGCTAAGCTAGACATAGGTTGAAAAGCTTTCTATAGTGCAGCACTATGGTGTCCTGGAGTGGAAGTTTAATCACAAACATTTATTCCTGAAAGAACAGCAGCACACAATAAAACAAGTGATCTGACTGGAGATAAAGTAAAATAGATCAATACAAAAGGAAACAATAGTATTAGTTTATTTGCGTTTGCAGCATAGGAAATTGAACCATGGGTCTGTGTGTGCTATATAAATGCTCTATCACCAACTTATGACTATGGGCCAATGGTTCCTATTTTATGTGTTTATTTTGAAGATATTTCCTCAATGTTTAATCTCAAAACTATTTCTGAATTTAGAATGTGTATGGGCAGGGGTGGGGAGGAGAATGAATCTTGTATAGTTACAACAGCCTAATAAATACTAGGAATGTTTCAGAACTTCAGCTATCTAAAGTGCTATGACTCAAAATTCAAATACAACTACCAGAGAGTATCCTTTTACCTAAAAATTTTACTTTTGATAACAAAAAGAAATAGAGATGTGTAGCTTGGTCAATCTGAGGGGCCCCTGACAGTGGGACCAGGATCTATTCTTGGTGCATGAGCTAGCTTTCTAGAGCCCATTCACTATGGTGGGATGCTGTGTTCAGCCTTGGTGCAGGGGGAAGACCTTGGTCCTGCCTCAACTTACTGGGCCAGGCTTTGTTGGTTCTCCACGGGAGGAGTGGAGGGGGCGTGGGCTGGGGGAAGGCAAGAGGGACAGGAGGAAAAGTGGGAAGGAGAACTGTGGTTGGAATGTAAAATGAAATTTAAAAAAACAAAGAGACATGTCATAAAAATGTGCATAATCACACTGTAGTAACTAACGATTCAACAGAAAGCAAGTGAAAACTCATAATTATACACCTTATTAACTTCTTATATGTAATATTCTACTTAAACTCTAACTTAGTTTCTTAGATATCTAAGAAATTCTCTTGTACTCAATGTGATTATAATAAGCAGATAAGTCACTATTTACAATGCTATACTACCAGACATTTTTGTCATATTTCAACTTTTGTACGCATGTAATTCACAACAAAATTTCTGTCTTACTGCTTGTTTAGATTCTCATTCTAGCTTTTTGTAGGCTTTTTAAGTGCCAGGAGTCTCACTCACTATGGAGAAATCTGGGCTGTCTGCATCTCTACCCAGATTCAGAAATGCTTCTGCTCCCTCTCTAAGAACAAGAACACCACTGCACAGTCCTGCAGTGTCTACCATGCACAGACCCTGCTCCTGTTAGGAATGCAGCAGGAACAGTAAGTCAGACTTGTCTCTCCTCTCAGAAAACTATGCAGGAGCCATTTTATACACTGCAAGTACAAAATGGGACTTCCAGGCCAAGAGATTTTAATTATTATAATGTAAAGTTGGAGTTAATAAAAACATCCCCACAGACAACATTCTACCGTAAGTTTAGATAAACACTAGATGATAAACATAAAAAAAAATCATGTAAATAAAAAGGGAAAAGAAAGTCAAGAATGACAGTTACCTTGAATTGGGGGTGGCAAGAGGGGAGATGTGGTGATATTTTGTTTGTGATCCAACAAATAAAGCTTGCCTGAAGATCAGAGTGTAGAGCTAGCCACTAGTTAGCCACAGAGGCCAAGCAGTGTGGCACACACATTTAATCCCAGCACTTGGGAGACAGAGGCAGACGGATCTCTTTGAGTTCAAAGCCAGCCTGAGCTAGATGAAATTGATCCAGTCTAAAAGAGAAACAGAGCCAGGCAGTGGTGGCGCACACCTTTAATCCCAGCACTAGGGTGGTGGAGACAGGAAATCCCATTAGGTCTGAGGATTTTGTGGAGGTAAGAACTAGTAGCTGGCTGCTCTGGTCTTTCAGCTTTCTCCCCCTAATATCTGACTCTGGGTTTTTATTATTAAGAGCAACTAGAACTCATGCTATAGGGAGAAGCCAGTGTCACAGCATTAAAACTTACTTTGGAGGCTTGAGGTCCCGGTGAATTAGAGCTTTGGGCTGCATGCTGTGCAGATAAGCCACTCCTTGGGAACACTGTAAACACCAACTCATGGCATGGGCAGCAGTGTAATAAGGCAATGGCTCGGCACCATGCAGCACTGCAAGAGAAAGGCACAACAAACTAAAAGGAACTTTATTGCACATGACATGAAACAATATAAATGTAAGCAACAAAAGCATCAGAACACACATGTGAGTATTCTCTTACAATATTCTAGTCCTGCTTCTAAGCCTTTTCTAGATAAAAACAACAACAGCATAGTTAAGAAATTTTAGTGGATAACTCCCATCTAGTTGTTCAAATAAAATTAATAAACACTACTACATTTTCTAAAATTGAATGTTTCACACAATCACATAAATTATAAGCAATGCTATTCATTATGAGAGCGGACTAGAGAAACAGTGAAATAAGATGGCTATATCAGATGCTTACAACTGTATTGTGTATTGTAGCTAAAAACTAATAGTTCTCTCAAATAAAATTAGATACTATACACAAATTAACAATGAACATATGTCAGTACATGTAACTAAATGTTTGTGTAAAATAATGCTAACTTAGAAGCAAATGCTGTCAAAATGCTGTCAAAAGCTTACAGCGACAGCTCACACATATAAGAGGTTGGTATTTTTAGGATGAGAGCTTTGGTCCACAAAAGCACACAAGTTCTCTTTCACGGCAACTGTGTTGGTTTGAATGAGAAGAGCCAGCACAGACTCATACGTGCAAAACTTTGGCCTCTATATCATGGAACTGTTTGGGAAGGATTAGGAGGAGGAAGCATGCCAATGGAAGCAGGTTTCGAGATTTCAAGACTCAACCATGCCCAGTGTGCTCTCTGCCTCCTGCTTTCAGATAAAGACGGGAGTTCTCAATTGCCCCAGAAAACATGCTTGCTGCCACAATGCCACACCCTTTGGAACCCAGGCCCAGTTGAACACTTTCTTTAATAAGTTGCTTTTGTCATGGTTATAATAATAGGAAAGTAACTAAGATGTTATAATAATAGAAAGTAACAAAATGTTCACCATTTTATGTTTTGAAAAGAATACAAAACAAATCGTGGTGAAATGATGTATACCTAGAGTTCTAAAATGAAGGCTCAAAATTAAAAGGACAGAGAGAAAAATGTCTGAACATATTTTAAAATCTTTAAAAAGCAAATGTTACTTCAGGCTTTGAACATAATAAAAATATTAACTAGAAAAATGTATATAAATGTCACAGTATCTTTCTTGCCTTAAGTTCTTAGCCCAAACAACAAAATGAACTCTGTGAACTCTGATGGCAAATTAGTTTCTATGAGAAGCTCTCCAGTTGCTTCAGTCTACTAGCTAAAAGCAGGTGTGGCTGATACTCACCATTGTACAAAGAGCCGCCTTCAGCATATTCCATCACAAGACACACCTAAAGGAAACATGCCGGAATTAACTGGAGTGATACCGTAGGGCCCTCCCTGCACATAACTTTGTTCAAATGTCTGACTACCCAGAAAATGATTCCTCTGGCCACTACTATGAGAATTACACCAACAGAAGGAACAGATAATGTGATCTAAGAACTTGTCTTCTAGGTGCCTGTTAAGAGTAGAGATACATGTTAAAGTGGATCACAAGACTTTGGGGACCAAAATAGAATCACAAGACCTTTCAAGGACCTTCTCCAGTGCCAATAAAGACATGTTCTAGGGCATAGTGTCTAATAAAAAGGTGAGTTACTGACAATGTAGGTTGGAGAGGAGAACAGAGAGAGAGAGAGAGAGGTACGCACTAGTCTGTAACAGAACAGGAAGAGCCCAGGGCTTGCTTACAGGCTGTGGGAGTCACAGGGCAGAAAAGAGGAAGGGGGAGGAACTGAAAAGTTTCCTTTTGTGATCCCTCACTGGCCATGGTCAGGTTAGCTAAGGACATAAGACAAGTGGTAACATGAGGAATGTCAGGTGATCTCTCTTGGCCAGCAATGACTGGGGTCCATAGTAGGGGAAGGAAAGAATTTAGAAACAAATTACTTTAGTTCTGGAAATTAAATTAGCTTTGAGGACTGTTGTTATTTACTCAAGATGAAGGAGCTTTATAAAATGGTGTGGCCAAGGCTAACAGGTACCTGAGACAATTCTGCCAAAATACTGCTGTGCTAAAAGGCTAGAAGCAAATGAAATTGCAAGAAGTATGGTATTTTAAGAACTAAAGCTAAGACAGAGCAGACCAGAACAGCTTCATATAGTATATAAACTGTGCATACTTGCCACACTGTTTCCTGTAGGCTTATAGATAACAACGGGAGAGACACTTACTGGATTCAAGCAGGCTCCATACAACTTTACAATATTAGGATGGTTCACACGTGACAACTGCCGGAGCTGTAACAAATTACAGATTCTTAAAAAGTGTTAGTTTTTGAGTACTTATTTTACCATGTTGTTCAAATCTTATTGTCATACAGAACATCTGTTTACAGTAACTCCTGTTTAGCAGGTTGCAAGCACTATGGAAATCCCCAGTGCCTGCCTGGAATCCCTGTCCTACAGTTCAAGTGGGAACACAGACATATATTAAGAGAGAAATTATTAAACCATGCACATAATGCTATAATGGGAGTGAAGAACAAGTCAGGATAAACAGAGAAGAAACTAGCTGCCAAAAGTCAGGACATTATCCCAGATATGGTACTGACCAAGTTACCCACATCAGAAGCTGTGTTACTTTCGTTAGAGCTACAGGTGATCAATTTACCTACTCTGTATGCGCTCCCGGATTTCTCGACTCTGAAAACTAGGTACTATTACTTCCATTTTAAGTATGACACCTCGAAGTTAAGATCCAGAGTGAATAAAACAGCTGTTAAAGATTCTATAGTTAGGATTGGAACTTCAGTTTATCTGACACGAAATACACACTCTTTCTGAATAGCGGCTTCCAATTCCTTTTTCTCTCTTAGAATTACTGCAGACAGTAGGGGAAGGGGGTGTTATCACTCAGCTGTACAACATTTGACCAGCATGCCTTAGGCTCTAGTTTCAATCCAGAGTAAAACCCAAGTCAAACTCTAGCACAAATGAGGTAAGGGCCTTTTAAAGACTGACATTCCAACTTCTGGTTTTAATGTTCTCTGAGCCAGTAATTACACTGAGGCTGAGTCATTTCCCCTGTCCCACACTCCCAATTTCTACAATGTATCTTTCTCACAAAAGAGCGTTTTACTTTTCCTCTCTCCCTTGTCCTCTTTTCTGCCTTCCCTTGTTCTTTGGCCTTTGCTCCAGTCACATGCTACTGGCTCATGCGAAGCTCACTAAGGTCTCTTACTCTTTCTATCATATGACACTAGACAGTTTTCTTTACAGTTGACAGTCATGAATTTTTTGTCCTAATAGAAACTATTATACATTTATGTATATAAATAGATTCCATCTCGGTAAAACTTAACATTGAACTTCATACAGCACATCATTTAAGCATTTATTCCTGTTTTCTCTGAATCTTATAAAGTAGGTGAAATTTTTGTTGTTGTTAAACAACAAAAAAGCATAAACTCAGAAGGATGATGAGAATCTGAAATGAGATAATAGGATACAATTTTGGAAGTTGACAAACTAGAGACTAGTAACAACTGACCCAGCAGACCTAGAGCCAAATCATAAAGAAGCAATGAAAACAAGAGAACAACATATCACTTCACAAAGGCCTGTAATGCTGAAGAAACACATAAAGGGTTTACCAACAGACTTGCTTAGGAGACAGGAATAACACAAAGTAGAATTTAGCTAAGGGATCACTGCCTCCAAAATGCCCCGAAGATAAATAGTATGTTAACCAGCCTGCTAGAGATAAAATTTCAATGTTGGATGTAAATGTTTGTTGACCAGGATTCACCAGCCGTTAGGCTCACCCCCAAAGAACACGCCTCTAACAGTGGTTACAACCAATGTTAGTCCTGGGCTGCCATAAAGCCATCAGATCTCTTCTTGAGAAAAACTTAATTCTGCCAGATGGGCAAGAAGACCCTGATAACAACTATTTGAAAAGAAAAACACTGGTGTACTTAAAATAATTCTGGTGCTGCATAAATCTCCCATCTACATAAGTGGCCAGACTTGTAGTCTCCTGTCTTTGTTTAAATAGTTCAAAATATAAGCTGGGGCTGGATCCTAAAAGAGATTTAAGGGTGATGGCATATGCAAAACGTAAAAGCCTACTGTGTATATAAGTTAGTCAAAGCCTTCCATTTGAAGCCAGCTCCTCTTCGGGTGTCAGCCACAGCTGGACACGCTTTTTCAGTAAAGAACTTTTCCTCTATTCCTCCCGAAGTGGCTGGAGTAGTTTCTCGCTAGAAAGGTATGTTATTCCTACAACATTCTAAGACAGTCTTCATTTTAGGTAATGTGAAAGAATACCATTCAAAATTAAAATACAATACCTTGAAACAGAGTTTGAGTTCGTGGATGGAAAACATTCATATGGTACTACCTTCAGTTCAATCAAATTGCTGAGGTTCATGTACACAGAAAAATGAAAATTGAGAAACAATGTCTTTTATCACCTTAAGATGAGAGTATCTCTGGTGAAGGATGACTGGAACAGAAAGAATATCGCAGCTTACCTCCACAATGAAAGCCTTCCTCTCAGATTCACTTTCTATCTGTTTAATAGCAACATCTTTTGCTCTCCACTTAGCTTTGCAAACTACTCCAAAGGCTCCTCTTCCGACCACCTTAGTAAACAAACAAACAAAACCCCCCAAATCAGAAGCAGGCCCAGTTCAGCATGAGACAGGCAATTTTTAAGCCTCATCAAAGGTTTAGAAACCATCATTATCTGAATTTTTTAAGAATGAATTTTTCATGAAACTGAGGATGCAATGCAGTTTTAATCTTTAAAAAAACCCTCTTCTTCTCAAGCAAAACCAAAAAATACAAGACATAAAGCAATTTCATAATCACGGTAGAAAATTAAAGGCAAGACGAGTGAGTAGAGAAGTGGCTCACAAAAGGAAAGATAAAAAAGGACATATGACATTTTAAGAAATTAAAACTAGCTTTCAAATACCAAATATGGGTATGGAACAGAGGGAGGAAGACTAAAGATATATATGATAAAAGTGTCATTATGAAGTGCCCACACAATGTGCTATTGTCTGTACATGAAATATTGTTAGGAAGGAAAAACAAATATGGTTATATGCAGCAACATAGATGAACTTCAAAATATTATGCTAAGTAAAAAAAAAAAACCCTTGACCCTTGATACTACATATTTCAAGGTTCATATATAAAATGCCTATAAGAAAATCTAGAGACCGTGAGAGCAGTGGCTGCTTGGGGATAAGGATGAAAACTGGAATTAATGTAAATGGGTACTGGGCATCCTGCCAAGGTGATGACATGTTTGAAAGTTAACTGTGAGGGCTGACAACTGGATAAATTTGCAAAAGTCATTAAATCACACTTCACATGGGTGAATTTTATGACAGGTAAATAACATTACTTTAAAAATGTTCTGAAAATACAGATCAACCATATGCCATATTATTGCTAAAACTAATGGCTATTATGTGAGCACACTGCTGTCAAGCTGTACTTGGATTTTTTTCAAGTATTTTTAAAAACAATAGAAAACAAGACTAAAAATTAGTTTGATACATGTTTGCATTGTTACTATGAAGGGCGCTAGGTAAGCACCATCATCTCCAATCTCCCACCTCCTATGCATCTAAGTCTGGGGCAAGGTCCTTGTCTTAGGCAAAAGTCCATCTCCACTTCATAATACATTTTTATATATTTTCTACTAGTGGGCACTGGGAGACTGCTTTGCCACATCCCTCTTTACATAGACTCAAGAGGAGGTGCTAATGTTTTCCTCATGTTACACATAAAACATGTAGCTTTAAACAAGCAAACTTACTCTCTCAAGTCTTCACTGAAAACAAACAGTAGAGTACAGTCAATTGCAGGCATCCTAGCCCAATAGAAAGGCAGTGGTTCCAACACCAGAAATCAGTTATGTAGTCCCTTGGTGAGTACTTCATTTTAGAAAAATTTATGTAAAACTCCTCAACAAGAAAGCTGACTGGAGCTAGAATGATCAAATGGTTGTTTTTAAAAATCTACATTGGATCACTTCACAGAGGAAAAAAGGGGAACTACACTAGAGCTGTAGATGTAACCTGGGGCACGTGGACAATCTAGCCATGGCTCCAATTCTATTCCCTAAGTCATATAAAGCAATGTGAATATTTCTCATAGTCAATGTTCACCATAAGATAGGTGCAGTTTGGCGTATTTTTCATGCATCAGCACATCGAATTCTGTTTCATTTTAAGGTAAGCAGTCACAGAATTACAACTTACCTACAGCACACAGTAAGAAAGTATTCAGAGGTAGGATCTGAAACCTACAGCATGTAATTATCACATGCTATGGGCTATACTCAGCTTAAAGGTAACCAGGCAGCCTCTAAACAAAGTCCCAAGTAAGCCATGCTCATACCCTTGTCCTGGGCTCTGAGAGCCCACTGTCTTGTTCTCCAAGCCTCAACAAGAACAAGAAGACAACACTGGTGATTTATACTCACAATCCAGTTACTTTAATAAGCCTGGGGAATTAGCTTGAGTGTGAATGTGTCTGCCTACACATTCACTCTTATTGCTAGGTACCCTGCCTGCAAGATACAGTAACATCTGAGCTTTTTTCTTGGCAATAAAGTGGAGATGCTTCTATTTTCCTTAGTGATTATCTACGGAGCTCCTAACTTAAGTTTATCTATACAGATCATAGAATCAGGCACTTCCATAAACATTAAGTGCTCAGAGTTGGGTGTGAATTAGTGTAAGGAGCTGAAGTACTCATTTTTCTCATAGAAAATTAGCAGCAAACAGGTCCTACAAGGTTTCAACTTCATGATGATAATAAACTAAGATGATACACACTGATCAGCCTGCCTATTGACATTATTAACCATGAAGGAATGATTATAAAGCAATTTAATACATTCCAACCATATACCCACAGATGAACCAAAGTGACTAGTATTTAGTATTCTACAGAGTGTCAGATCCCAAATGTTATATTTGTGGATTATATACTTGTCATAAGTGTGTTGAGTATGTATGACTGTGATCCACAAGTGCCACCTAGTGATAAAACGATGACTGTGCTTTCCACTTTAAACCACGGGAACAAAGTGTGAGTGAGCAAATGGATACATAAAAAAACTCTCTTAAGCTTTGAGAAATCAATTTTACAAAGCAATCTGAAACAGTCACATTTATATCTGAGAACCCATGGCCTCAAGAAATCGCCATTCTCATTTGAGTCATAAATTACCTCACATACACAGTTTAGTAACAGTTCCTAAATAATAAAGGTAACATGTCAAAGTTGTGTGCAGTAACTGCAACCGCTGATAGAAGTAACTTCATGACTTCACAGGAGTCCGTTTACAAGTGTGGAGCCAGCACTTTAAAAAATCATTATTTCATTTTCTCATATGGCATTATTAGGAATAAAATATTAGACATCAGGATTAAAAAGAAGAAACTACGTAAGAACTGACTTTTTGTGAGATGAAAAGGTGGGAAAGAAATCCAAGGCTACATAATAATAGTACTTAAGATTTTTTTTTCTAGCACTTAAAAATAAAAAAACTGCTTAAGAATGCCAAAGGCAAGCACTAACAATAGATTCTACAGACCTCACTAACCCCTCTTTCCACAACAGACTTAGAGATTTGGAGAGTCAACGGTAGAGTAGAAGCAGTGCATACCTTCCCCATCCACACTCTTCCCTTAGATTACTGGGTCAGACAGCCTCACAGAATGTGCTCTATAAATATGGGCAGCTACAAAGGCAGAAGAACAGGGCAAGGATGACATATACAGGCCCTACCCCAGGCTTCTTTGGTCCCAGCTGAACATGGAAGTGACTCATGACTTTTGCAAAGTCTTGCAAAAGGAGCAGGATAAGTGAAATTAAAGTCTAACCACCACAGGGAAGAGGCTACCGAGGGAGGGCTGGGACCTGAAACGGAATGACAGCTGATCACAAACCTTAATGCAATGTGCAGCTGAATTTCTGAGGAAGGGTGACAGTCAAGGGCAGACCGAGTCAGCAAACAGGAAGAAAGGTCTTTCTTTAGTGGTAAAACTAAATTGCAAACTGCATTTCACTTCCAGAACATTTCTTGAGTACCTAGTATATCAGAAAACAGCTGCTACTTTCTGTTTTTGTTTTATTACAGCAGAAATGGGAAAGCTGAATGTTGTTTAGTTAAATTGACAGCATCAAACTGGAAGAAGTCTGTCAGAAATAGAAAATATAGCACAACTAGCAATCATCTGTTTTTTGAAGTATCATATTTGACAGGTTAACTGCAGAGAAGCGATTTTTAAAAGGACACCACCCTTTCATAAACAAAGTGACTGGATTAGCAGAAGTTTGCAGATAAAGGGAAGGAGTCTCCCTAGATGGTTGCCTTCAGTCTTCACTGTCCTTGTATGTCTTCACCATTTCCCTACTGAGGAGTTCACAGATTCTTCCCTTGAGTTAAGTCTGGCAAGAATGGCTTTTATCAGCAGTATAATAGAATCTTCAGAACCAGGGCTCAAGAAGCTTTAGCAGCTTCCATTTCTTTCCTCTTAGAACCAACATCATGAGATAAATGCCACTTGATTACAGAAAGGCCACATGGAGAATGATTGGGCATTTGCTGAGAGTCCAACTGAGGTCCTAGCAGTCAGGGGCACTACTCTGCCAGGCATGAATAAGTCACCTTAGATGATCTGTCCAGGTGACAGTAATATGTACCAAGGTACATGTAAACATGCGTGATCATTTTGACACAGCATTTTGACTTCTGGAATGAATTCAAACAATCTGAAAGGTATGAAAGACATTTGTTTGTCTATAGTAACCAAAAAGTTAATCATTAGAATACCAATTGAGAATAATTCCATCTTAGTCTCCTTCACCAGCTCTTTGTCCTCTGCCCAATTCTTAGATCCTATTACTTTTCAGACTTTTTCTTTGTTGCCCCCTTCCATTTGCTCTAATCTCATGACTATATCCCCAAATCATTTTCCCACCCAGGTGTTTGCCCAAGCTCAGGATATACTGTCAATTGCCTTTACAAAGTGTAGACACTTTGTAGTTTAAATGAGAACAGCCTAGCCCTATAAGTTCCTATATTTGAATGCTTGGTCCTTAGTCCTTAGTTGGTGGAACTGTCTGGGGGAAGGATTAGGAGGTGTGGCCTTGTTGGAGGAGGTGTGTCACAGGGTTATGCTTTGAGGTTTCCAAAGCCCTAGCCAGGCCCAGTCTCAGTCTCTGTCTCAAACTTGTGGATAAGCTGTAAGAGTCTTCAGCTCCTGCTCCAGAGCTACACTTGCCTGCTGTCAAGTTTCCTACCTTGATGGATTCACCCTCTAAAACCAAGCAATCACCAAATAAACTCATTCTTTTATAAACTGCCATTCTTGTGATATTCTGGCAACGCATGTAGCTGGTTAGCCTTTATCCTAAGAATCTGCTTGAGGTGAAATTGAAGACTGTCTAGTATTGACTCAGTTGTGTAGTTACTAGTGACTTCTCTTAATATTCACAATGAAAAAAAAAGTAAGCAGGGCAAAAAGAAATACAAAATGCATAGTTTGACTAGAAAAAAAAAAGAGTACCAGGAAATACAATGTTGGAGGCGTGGTTTGTACTGAAAGAGATAAGAAGAGGTCTAGTTAGGAATGAAATAAAGAGAGTGGTGTCCTACTGAGTAAGTAAGACCCTACTCTGCTAATTCTGTGTCTAGTAAAAATGAAATACCTAAGACATCTTCTTCTAAAGCTAAGAAAATGATTATCAACAAAGAAAAACATCAAGTCAAACTGTATGCTAATCTGGAGGGGACCACGTTCCAGCCCAAGTCTGGAGAAGAACTTGACAGCTGTCAAGTAAAGAGGTTGTAGAATCCTCTAGAAAGCCACTAACAACAGGTGTGTGGCAGAGGAGTCCCTGCATGGAGGCCTAGGGAGGCTACTGCATGAAGCTGTGAAAGTGTAGCCTCCATTGTGATGAAGACCCTAAGATGTTGGAGATGCCAGGACTGTGTGACGGCTGCTGAGGAGAGAAATGGAAACAGGGAGCGGAGACAGCCCAAGAAAGAGTAAGAGACTGGAAGAGACACCTAAGAAGCCTTTGACATCAAACACAGAGCTATAGGTTTTGGAGTTTGCCCTGCTGGGTTTCAGTCATGTTTTGTTCCAGAATTTCCTCACTATGCATGTTCCTTTTCCTCACTTTTGCAATGGTTATATTCCATGCCACTGTATGTTGGAAGTATGTAATTTGCTTTTATAGTTAAGAGATTGCCTGAACTATCAGAAGTGACAGTGGGTTGGGCTTTAAAATGGTAAGTGTTGAGACTGTGAAAGACCATGGGGACTTTCGAAGTTGGATTAAATGTATTTTGCATTATGATATGCCTAAAAGTCTATGGGGACCAGAGGTTGGAATGTGGTGGTTTGCATAAGAATGGCCCCCAAAGGCTCATAAATTTGAAGACTTGGTCCCTAGTTGGTGGAACTCTTTAGAGAAGGTGTGACCTTGTTGGAGAAGGTGTGTCATTTGGGGTGGGGTGGGATGGGGTTGAGGTTTCAAAAGTTTCTCTCCAACTCGTCCATAAAGATGTAATCACTCAGCTACTTCTCCAGCACCATGCCTGCCTGCTTGCCTGCTGTGTTTCCTGCCATAATGGTCATGGACTCACACTTTGAAACTGTAAGCAATCTCTAATGCAGTCTAAGTTTAGAAAAGTAACTAAGACAGTACTATAGGGACTACAAAGGTCTAGTGTGTCAAGTACCAACTCAAGGCTTGCATGGCTAGTGCTTTTACCCAATGAGACATCTCTTTGGCCAACTCAAGTTCAATCTTGGAAGCCACACAAAAAGCTAGATGCAATGGCATAAATAATAATGCAATCCCAGCACTCCTAGAGGGAGATGGGAAGCAGAAGGAAGAGAATTGTCTAGAACTATGTAGCATAGCAGTAGAAAAAGAAAAAGAAAAAGACAGTCTCAAACAAAATGAAAGGCAAGAATCGACTCCTGAAAGTTGTTTTTAATCTCTACATGTGTTCTGCGGTGTGCATGTGTGCACTCGTGAACAAATAAATATTTAAATACTTACTCCATTATCTGTCCCTTACTTTCAGCATACCACACTTCCGTTGACCTTAAGATGATTTACAGATTGTGTTATCTACTCTAATCCAATCCTCACGTTCTAGAGTTTTATTTGGAAAGAGTTTATTACAACTTGCGCCTTAATCAGATGTTAGTAAAGAACTACAAGTTAAAGTCACTGACTCTTTCATTGAATTAACACACTATCTTCACATGTTCTATAATGGGCCACACATCCAAACATACCAAAACAGAACAAGTTTTGTCTTACCACCAGGAAATGATGAAAAAAACATGTGGACTATTCCCATTACAGGACTCATTAGTTAAGACAGTGTACTTCCAGGGATGGAGAGATGGCTCAATGGCTAACAGTAGGACTTAGGCTTCATTTCCAGAACCCACAAGGAGGCTCACAACCGTCTATAAATCCAGTCTTAGGGGAACAGATGCCCCCTTCTCACTGCCTTGGGCACCAGGCACCTATCTGGTACACAGATATATATGCAGGCAGAAGACTCCTACACATAAAAGAAAATGTAAAATGATAAAAGAAAGTCCACTCTGTCTCTCTCAGACCGATAATGCAAAAATACACACATACATACAAACATAAGAGCATAAATAAAAACAAAACCCAATTTGCTGATGGAGAAAATTTTTACAACTGGGAGAATTAAAAAATAAATTTATTGGTAGCAAATTTTATTTTTGTACTAATTGAAAATATAAAATGTCAGATCTTTATGAGAGAAACTAGCCTGCCTGGACTATGAAAAAGCAAACCTAAAACATAAAAGAACATTATTTCCACTGTTAGAAGGGCAAGTCAATGTTACAAACTGCAGCTAGCAACTCGCAGAGTGGCACACAGGCAACCCTTGAGATACAGTGATAAACTGAGGGAGACACTTAGACAATAGTAAGTCATACTTTATGTGTTACCTCACTTCTAGTTCAAGTTCACAAATAAGAGAAACCTTTGCAGACTGTATTTACAACTGAATAACATGACACGATTTCTTTATCAATTTTAATTTCTATACTATCATGAACACCTTTTCTACAAAGAACAATTTTCTTAACAATGTAGAAAAGAGAACACATCAAAGCTGCAAATATCTATGCCACCATACATGCTTATTAAAAATGGTGAACCTGCAAATAAATTTCAGGTATGTTTCATAATCTCTTCTTTGTAAAACCAGAATAGAAAAATTTAAAGACATTGATTTTAAAAGCATTTCTTTCTAAATTAAAATGTTTTAGATTCTCTTATTGTATGCATTTTTCCCCTGTGGTTTAGCTCTTTTGGTTTTCAAACTATTAATTTAGCTTCAAAGTTAATTCTTAGTAAGTCAGTGAGAGATAATATATAGAATATCACCATATAATTACTAGTAAAGAAAACAAAAAACAATTAAAATATTAATTTCTTTGGCTGGGGAAATAACTTCAGTTGGTAAAGCATTTACTCCTCAAGTATAAGAGCCAAGATCAAACCTAGAAGCTAAATTTAATACATTTGGTATAGTAGAACTCTTTAATTCCAGCACTGTAGAGGCAAGATGGGCAGGTCCCCAGGGTTCACTAGCCAGCCAGGCTAGTCACTTGGTAAGTTTCAGGACAGCAGGAGATTCTATCTTAAGAGGGTTGGTGGCACTTGAGGAAGAACACAGGTTGTCTGTCTTCTGGATCCCACAAACGTGTAGATGCACCTACAAAGATGTGAACATGCACACAGGCAGCCCAATTCCTCAAGTATTACACATTACCCCTTTCCTTCATCCAAATAAGATTAAAAACCAACCACTAGATGCCTAAACTAAACTAATGGAAAGGGTTGTACACTCTTGTGCTCTTAACATGAGATAATTCATGTTAATTGTCTCCATTTTATTTAGTTCAGTGACTATGGCTGTCAGTTTGGTCTGGCTCTGTTCGATGCACTGAGTAAGTGGAGCCCCAACTATGGTGCTATCATTCTGGCAAGAAATTTGGAACAAGACAGAACAAGCATAGATCCTAAATTCATTAGTTAGGACGTGGCGTCTCCAACTATTCGGAGCCTCAATATCTATTAATAAACTGTCAGAGAGCAGAGCTGCTGACAAGACGGACTTGATAACAGAAAAACGAAGCTTTGGTTGTTTTGCTCTTCTAGTCTTGTAAAATCTGCCATAAAATGTCTTCCCCATCAACCTCTAACTCTCTAGAACTGTAAGCCAAAATCAACCCCTCTTTAAGTTGGTTTTGGTCGTGATATTTCATCACAGCAATGTAAAAGCAGCTAATACCACACCTGACCCACTTAATGAGCCTTTCCTTTAAATGATATGTTCAGATTATTTGTTCAGCTACATGTGTACGACACACAAATAATGTCTGCACATATTTCTTTATTTTAGCTATTCCGGATTTCTATTGAGCTCAGTGGCCACCAGTTTCACACAGAACGTACTGATTATCTTTGGATTTCCATAACCACCCACTAACAACCATAGACGCAGTTTATTCAAGCCCTATAATTTTAGGCTCTCCTCTAGAATTGGTTGCCTAATAGTTCTTTTTACATAGTCTCATCCTAGCATATTTTAGCTTTAAAAACAAAACTTTTTTGGGTCTCTTCAATAAAACATAAGGACACACATAAAGAGTGATTTACATGTCCAATGTCCTTAGCTGTGGTCACCACTCTGGGACTCCTTGACAGAGTAATTTTATAAATACAGTCAGTCTACTTAAGTGAAGTCCACCAATGACTGACTCACTCGCAGCACTTGACTCTTCAGAGTGCCTTTTACCCCTGCTAAATATTTGCTACGTATAGTGGGGAAGAAGAGCATCGAGACTGGGAAGAGTCAGATCTCATTGCCTGGATAAGTGCAAATCATGTAAATTAACCCTTGGTTTACTACATATAAGAAAATCAGATGTGCATTTAATTCTCATAATTTGCTGTGATTTCATTTACTGGTTCAACAAATACTTAGAAAACCTTCATGTACTATGCGCTAGAATTAGAAATGTCAATTACAGGTAAGTGCCACAAAGGAGAACAGAAATAACAAAGTCCCAAGTTGCTTGGCCAAAGCTTCTCTAGGGAAGAAACATTTGAGGTGGGACTTGAATGGTGAGAAGGAACCAGTCACAAGATGCTTTGGAGGAAGAGCTCATAAGGCAGAGGTACAAGTGATATTTTGGATAAAGTGAATTTACATTGCACCTAACTTCAACTGTCTCCACTTACTGGGGCTGCAGTGATTCGCCAACTGTCAAGTTATAGCTTACATGCTTGAGCTCCATCACATCTACAACTCTGACATCATGATTCTGAAAATGGGACTAACTCTAGGATTCTTCCACTGAGCCTCAGCACACTCTACAGAGAAGAAAATGTTGGCTGCAGAGGACCAGCTCCTATGAAGGAAAACAGTATTTTGTATCTTCAATCCTAGAATAGGGTTCCATTATGGACTACTGCAGTGACATTCTATAGCTACAGGAAAGAACAAAGGACTCATGAGTGAGAAACTTCAAATTCCTAGCTCTGCCACTGATTTAAGAGATGCAGCTTTTGGCAAACTAAACTTTTGGTTTTTTTTTTTTCGAGACAGGGTTTCTCTGTGGCTTTGGAGCCTGCACTGGAACTAGCTCTTGTAGTTCAGGCTGGTCTCGAACTCACAAAAATCTGCCTGCTTCTGGCTCCTGAGTGCTGGGATTAAAGGTGTGCGCCACCACCGCCTGGCCGGCAAACCAAACTTTATAACCATGAGTCAGTATCTGTGAAATGGGGTCTATCTTCCCAACTCCATTTCCTAGGATGATAATGACAGTCGAAGAACTTCTAAACATACTGTGGAGAACAAGAGAACACAATTTGTCCAATCTGTCAGTCTTTAAGAGAGAAATTACAGGTCTCCAAAATGAATGACCTGCCCAAATATAGTATGACATAATCAATACAGCACCTAATTTTCTATATACTCAATTTAATATATTTTTCACCAAACCACATTTTTTAACCATCCCACCCTCAATGCAGTCTACAGTTAATTCTTTTCGCTTAAGTACAAGAAGGTCAAAAACTGAATTTTTTTTTTTTAATTAAGTACCCATGTAGATTTCTGAGGCACAGAACTGATATAATTTGCCAGCAGTTAAATTCTGGAAGTGAAGAGCCACAATACTAAGAATGTAATGATGAAAAGCATCTGCTGTCTTAGAAATGCGTATCTACTAAATGAATCCACATCTGGTCTATAGCTAGATTGTTTTCTTAAACCACAGCTTCTAATTATATTTGTGTAATGTTGATTCCATGTTGTTGAGATATTAATTATGTGGATCTCTTAAATTGCTTTTTGTGTGCTGGGATTGAAGCCTGAACCTCAAGCATGGTGGGCAAGAATTCTGAGTTACACCCCAAACCACTATTTTCTTAATTTAAAAAGTGATATAGTTGTCCATATAAAATACTGAAAGCAAAGTAAGATTGTTTCTGTATTGGGTCATCTTTCTCCTTTTCTATTCATGATTTAAACTAGAGGTGGAATGTAAGTTGAAAACTAGCTGAGTGCCTGTGGTACACCACTGACTATACAATACTGTTTAATATGCTCAAGTGAGGCCTACAATGGAAATTATGTAATACTTTTGACATCAGAAAGGCCTGAATTAAATCAAGAATATGAAAATAAACTAGGCACTAAAATGAAACAAATTTCAAAACTATAGCAGCTTTGGGTTGAGAACATCAAACTGATTCCTGTCTCCCTCAGCAACTGGCAGGCCTCAAGGAAGCACGAATGCGAGAGCTTTAGGAGTACTGTGTAATAACGAAGCATGCCAAGTCAGTGTGTGGAAACAAGTGGTGGACCACGAAGTGCGAGTTATTATTATATAATTTGTAGTCTACAAGCACAGCAATTCGCCAGAGTACATGTAAATGCTTATTTAAAAACTGCAATTCTTGTATAATGACTCACTGAAGTTTTTAGTCTTAAAAAAGAATGTTATTCATGAAAGCTGGATCAACTACCCACTTCTGAAAAAAGAAATTTATCTTAGCTTCAATGAAGGGGGAAAAGAAACCCACATATAGAATGTTTTCCTCTTCCCAAACAGGCCTTCTTTTAGCACGTGACCTTAAAGCAGGTCACCCTTCTCTGGAACCTTATTTCCTAACAATATGTCAGATACTATGCTGGGTTTTCTGCATCCACTGCTTAGCTGGGTTTTCACACCGATGGTGTAGTGATTACTCCCATCTTACAGCAGAGGAAACCAACATTCGGGGAGCAGAGGGACACCAAGTCACACAGTGGCCTGTCCTACACACTGAACCTTCTTGTCTTAAACCTTGCCCTTCCCACCACACCTGTAAGATGGCCATGTTCTCAATGAACACGGGATCTCTAAAGTTACTCTTTATAATAAAGAGATAGGACTTAGCAATCATCTAAGGTAAAAATGTGTTTGTTGAGTGTTAAAAACACAAAGTGCTTAAACATAGGAAAAAGTCATAGGAAATACACGAAAGTATTTCAACCAAAGTTTTAAAGAGTTCTAAGCTGCATTTTAAATACACACACACACAGTTTTTCTTTTGTAAATATGAAAACTCTTAGAACTGACACCACTGTGGAACTGAAAATAGGTGATGTACTGAAGACACTCAGAAACGTCTGTTCTGAAATGCCAACTGAAGATTTCGTTTATTCGGTTTCTCTAACAGCGACTTCTGGTGTAGTTATAGTTTGTGTTATAGTCTGACTGTCACCATAATCATTACTTGCCTCTTCAGAATGTGTCACTCTCGTAGCTCATTTCAAACGTCTCTTCGTAACAGCCTCATGTCACTGAAGAATGGAATTCATCTACATTGGCCCAACAGGGGACAGAACTACTACTCTATGGTAACCGAGAAAGAAGAATCCCGGAGCACGGAAAGCGCCGGGAGACGGTCTCTTTACCAGCCTGTCCCGAGCATCCTTTCGTATCGCACACCACACCAGAAGTCACACACACACAATCTTGGCCTTTACCACCACGTCACTCCGCAGCCGCCAAACTTCCCGCGACCTATTTACGGATAATCGAACCACGTATGTTAGCAGGTCTAGAGTCACAGATCCAAAGTCAACCACGGAAGCCTGTCCGGAAGCCGCCACCTCCCGTTCCCCAACCCCAGGCGGCGGCGCGGGGGCTGCAGGGCCCGGCCTCGCTCACCTCTTCCACCTCGATCTCCTTGTAGTCGATCTCTTCGAAGTTGAGGACCTGCGATGGCGCTTCGATCATCTCACTGGCAGAAGACGAGGAGGAGGACGAGGCGGCGGAGGCTGTCGACATGATGCCCCGCGGCGCCCGGGGGGCCGCGCCCGCCCACCGGCCCGCCCGCCGCCCTTCAGCCCCGAGCCGCGCCGCCCCGCCGCCGGGCGCTCCGTGGCGCGGGACCGAGCGGGGCCACAGCCGAGTCCCGGCTCTGGCTCCTCAGCGCTTTCCGTCGGCGGGCCCCGCCCACCAGACTTCCAGTTCCGGTTTGGACTCGGAACTGGGTGGAAGAAGGCGACGCTGGAGGAAGCGGACGGGGGAGTTTTGTGACTTGGAGAGAGAAGCGCCGGCTTCGGCGCGGAGTGGAAGAGGGCGAGCGTGGAGCCGTGGGCCCGTGGGACAAGTTTCGCGAGACTTTTGTGAAAGGGCCTCGGCGGCGGGGTGGTACCGCGATACCTGGCGCGGTGACGCAATGAAAGTGCGCGCACGGAACTGGCGCAGAGCGAGGCAGAAGGAGCTAGCGGGAAGGATAAACTCTGTAGCTTTTTGCTTTTTTTTTTTTTTTTTTTTTTTTTTGAGCTGCGTCGTGCCTTCCCCGCCTCTGTTCCGAGCGGTCTGCAAACAGGCAGGGTGGCGTTCGTGTCGTGCTCTTTTGGCGCCTCTTGATTTTCAGTTTCGCTCGTGAGCTGTTGAAGAAGCTTTCAAGCTTGGCCAAAATGTTTCCGCTCTGTGGGCTTTTGCAGCATTGTGCCTGTTCCTTTGCTCTAACTCCTAAGCCTGTGAGAGATTCGAAGAAAAAACAGTTAGTGCGAGCATCCTGAGTAACACCGTCAAGTAGGAGTGCTCACTGATGGAAGTTAACATTGTGGTGTCAGACAGATAAAATTTCACACAATTAGAATTGTTTAACTTTGTTAAGTTACGGAGACTGGCCCACAACAGCCCGAAGAGTTTGTTTTGAGAGACTTTCCCCTCGTGCGAAGCTGGACCCTTAAACTCAACAAGGAAAAAAAATTCTAAGACAAGCCAGTATGAAGGAAGAACTCATACTTCGCTGTCCTTACAATGTTTATGTACAGGATTTTGGTGACCTTTGAAGGCATTGTCTTTGAAGGGCTGCTAAGGAGTTTAAGTGAGCTCACAAGGTGTTTGTTAAGAGGACCTAACAAGATTACGATTGATGTGGCAAAACTCCAGATTCCAGGGTTGCTTGAGTTAGGGTAACTTCACTGGAAACGAAGTTAGTATTCTTGTTTTGTGAGATTTTCAGAAAATATCTAGGAAAGGACTGAGGCCTTCCTTGAAGGGTATAGAGGCTTGAACCTTAAGCAAGGTCCTCTGCTAATTCAGCATAAAATACCTTTATATAATGGAATGTTGCCTTTATGTTGGCAATCTTCATAGCGAGTGTTAGTTCTTCTGGAGTTCTTGATTGTCTTTAACTCGGTGACAGGCTTCAGTTTCTGAGTGAGGGGCTCCTTTGCCTTATGTCCCCATAGTTCAACTTTTTCCTGCCTTAATGCTACTTTGTTTCATAAAGTACTCATCAATAGCTTTGCAGTTCAAGTTTGAGTCTCACAAGTTAGATTGGAGTACCCCGGGGGTAGTATTATCCGTTTGTATGACCAACATAATTTTTAGTTTAAGCTAGGTGTTCAATTTTAGTTGATTTGTCTCAAAAACCAGCAGGAACACTGTTGTTAGATTTAGTGCCCAAGGATGAACTTCAGAGAATGCTAAGTCCTAATTTACTAATGGGGACTATCCCTCTCCTGCCTAGCTATTGGCTGGCCTGTCAGCTCTTTTTTTTTTTAGACCAATCAGGTGTTTTAGACAGGGGAAGTAATACAGCTCCACGGAGTTCAACAAATGCAACATAAAAGAATGCAGCACATCTTTTGCATCATTAGATATTCCACAGCTTAAACGAATGTAAGCTAATATTCCACAACAGTAGGTCTTTGGAACTGAGAAGTGTGGAAACTGAAAAGGCAGGGGATTCATGGATCGTTATCCAATTATCTGCTGTTTTTTCTAGTTATAAATATTACTGAAATGAACATCATGTGCTTAAGTCTAATGTTAAGGAATTGTTAGGGAAAAGCTATTTTGGTTTGTTCAGTAATTCTACTTTCTCTGGAATACTTTTAGTTTTCCTATGTTTTGGAGAAAAGTGCTAATTAATTGCTCTTAGGATGTATGTCTTTTAGCTTAAAGCACAGGTTTTAGAATTCTAGTATCTCTTATTCCAGTTCTACCACATATCTTGAATAAACTTTCAACCTTAATATGCTTACCTAATATTAACCTCAATGGATTATGAAAAATTAGAAGAGTGACTGATACATAAAATTAATTAATCCTGAAATAATTATTAGTTTCATATTTTCCTTCCTTGGGGTGTGATAATAGTGGGAACCATTGTCCATCACAGACACCAAGTCCTGGTGATTGGGAGAATCTGTTATCACAGGGTAGCTTAACTGCTGACTGACTTATATTTGAAAGTGGAGTTTGGCTTAGGCTGATAAGTGGCTGAAGAAGAATGTGTATGTGTGAGTTTGGGTGAACCGTTTGGGGTTCCCACATCTGGGGATGTGTCAAGTCCCTTGTGTAGTTTGAACCCAAAGGAAAGGGACAGGGATTAGAGGATAACTTTGCTTAGACTACCATGTTCTGGGGAAGAGAATATTATAAAGGTAGGAGGATGGACCGTGTTTCTTTAACTAGTATGCTATCTTTGAATTGGAAAGTATAATTTTCATACATTTAGTATGTTGGCCTCTGCTTATACTCTTGCTCTGGTCCCCTCAAATGTTAAGTCTGTTTTGTTGTTGTTTGGTGTGTGTGTGTTATTTCTGTTACCATGTGCTGACTGGTTATAGGTCAGGTATTCGTAACTTGGGTTTCCGATTTCCTAAATTACTCTTAGGAATGTCAGACTTATCATTTGGGTATCAGCCCAATCACTACTTCAGAGATAATGACGTCATATTTCCTTCAGCTCCCTACCCTTCACTTTCTATCCATTACTGTTTATTTCTACATAATTCACAATCTGACATTTTTAATTTTGTTTCTAGTTTATTTTCTGTCCCAGTCTTCTTAACCTTATTGTTCTAGTTAGCATTAACTGTCGAATTGGCACAGGCTAGAATCACCTAAAAAAATTCTGCATTGAGCAATTGCCTTTATAAGTTGGTCTTGAGGGATTGTCTTGATTGATGTAGGAGAGTCCAACCCTCAATGGTGCATTGTGACCTGGAAGTATAGGCCATTTAATCTCTTCCCTGCCCTAAATTGCTTTTGATCAAAGTGTTTTATCACAACAACAAAAGGAAAGACAGAACACCTGTTGAGCAGGATTTAGAGCAGTACCTGAGGTTCAATAGACACTTTAGAGAAAGTGAATGAGCATAGCTCCTTATCAATACCGTGTTAATTTATTTTACATACAAAGGCTGAGTTAACTATTTTCTATAACATCATGGGAGAAGATTTAATAAGTAGCTGAAATTGATAAGTAGCTAGCTTAAGTAGCTAGTTTGTAATGAAAGTTTGCTTTTAAAATGTTTGAGGATTTTAAAAATACTTTCTCTCCTAGTAGGTAGCTCTGCTTTGTTAGTAGTCAGTTTAGGGGACTCTCTCTTCCTAGAGTTTCCAAAGTTAAACCAGGTCTTCTCTCCAAACACTAATACTACTTAGGTTTTTTCCATAGGTTGCTGTCTAAAGAGTAATAACACTATTACTGTTGTATTAGTAGTATTTTAACTCACTTGTTTAGTTTCTAAGCTTCCTAGATAAGCTGAAACATCATCCTGTAGCTCAACACCATCTTTTTTACAGGTAGAATGTTACACAGGTGAAAACACGCTTTAGAAAGGAGAACAATGCTCACGAAAATAGTACTCTTTGTTTAAAACACATTAATTAAATGTCTTATTTCCCAGGTTAAAATGTCAGTAGCTGCTTTAGATGATCTTTCTCAGAGGAAATTCTGGAAGCAATTTGGCTTCATTTTCAGGGATAAGTAAGGGTGTTTCATCTCACACAGCCCCAGGGATTCACAAATTGAAACTTTCTACTTTAGTGATGCTATCTACTATTCATTATTTCAACAAACAACACTCCCCTCCCCAGCCAAAGGCAGTCATGGTACGGGATTGGAAGGCCTGAGACCTGCAAGGCAGAGAGACCCACTTTGCATTCTTGCTCATAAGCAGCCCATTTTCCACCTTCCTCCCCTTCCCCAGCACCCCACAGAGCTGCTCTCGGTGAGAAGCTCCACTGAGTAAGAGATTCCCATTTGAAAGTCATCTCTGGGAGCTCCAAGTGCTCTGAGAGAGAACTATGGACTGTTAATCAACTCAATTATGTAATACATTTCACACAATATAGAGAAAGTCACAGAGGCTTTTAATTATGCCCAGAGGCATCCAAGTAGTTAAGGGAAATAATCCAATGGGAGAACCAGCCCTAAACAGTATCTTATTTCGATCCTCAATATTCTCTTCTTCTCTCACACTTGATGAGTTCGGGGAAGAAATAGTATCCAGATGCTTAAGAAAGAATTAGAAGTGGAAGAAGAAATTCAGACAGTGGAATGATGGCATCTATTCCTCAATGGGATTGCTAACCTAAAGTGCAGAAGACAATCAGTGTGGATGATTAAAGCATGCAGTTTTAATTTGAATGTATAAATGAAAATCAGAAAAACTTTTAATATATGTAGCCAGAGTAAGTATGGTAACTAAGTATCACACTACAGAAGCTGTGCTTATCCCATCACTATTAAAATGTTTTCTTAGTAGTAATTATAGGACTGAGTGAAAGCTATAGACATCGTGGTGAGTATTAAATGTCTATCTCTAAATTCTTTAATGTATAAGAAGTGGTATGGGAAATTAGTACATTCTTTCAAAAATTTATATGGCATTCAAAAATCTTAACATGCTATGCTATAGAAAAGGAGAAACAGGAGACAGGATTCAATAGAAACACTGGTCATACCCTACACACCCTATGAGTGAGTTAGTATTCTTACAGATTCTCATCCAGTAAGTCTTAGGCAGCTTTTGTTAAGATTTTACAGTCCAACCAGAGCTAACCCTTGAGATCACCTAACAGTAGCTGTAGCCATAATGTTTACTAAGTAATTTGACTATCATTTTAAAGAACAAAACTTTGCTGATTACATTTTGATCTTCGGCCCAGCTTTCTTTTCTCTGAAAGAAGAAAGCTGGCATTAGCAACTTTGTTTTAATTTGTAATACGTTTCTTTTTTTTTTTTTATTAAGTTTAAGATTTATTTCCAGTAGGCTCCATAAGACTGTAATATGGATGATACTCTATCTTGGCTGCAGTCTTTTGTTTTGCAATTTTAGTAACTTAGTTTTATTTATTTGTTCAAAGAATGATTGCTTTTAATTCTTTCTTGCCCATCCTACTACTGACCATATGAAGTAAATAGTCAATACCATTACTGTTTTTTTCTTGGAATTTTAAAATTATTTGTGTGTGTGTGTGTGTGTGTGTGTGTGTGTACACATGCACTCAGTGCAGGAATAGTGGCCAAAGGACAACTTGCAAGTTGATTCTTTCCATCCATCGTATGGGTCTGAGCATCAAATTCAGATCATTAGGCTTGGTGGTAAGCTCCTCTACTCATTGAACTATCATCCTAGCACCTGCCGTTTGCTAGTCTTGAGAGAGGAGCTGTATTGTCGCAGGACAATCTTACACGAATTTGATTTAAAAAGGGGTATTTTATTGGAGGGTATAAAACTTACAGATCAATGTCCCAAACCACATTCCTCTGGTTGCAAACAGGAAACCGAGTCTAGCAGTCAGCATGGAAGCCGGAAGCAAGCAAAACCTGGAGAGCTGCTGCGGCTTTTTTAAAAATGAAAACCACGCCCCAGTGGGCTGGTATCTTAGAAGCCATTGGCTGAAAGCAAGAGAGCTTAATCTCCCACAGCACCTCCCCCTTTTGTTTAAGTAAGAAAGTACTAAACCTACTACAAAACTATATACAGTAAAAAT
>JAQHUG010000092.1:5291534-5329783 GCA_028555095.1 Dicrostonyx torquatus
GAGAGAGAGAGAGAGAGAGAGAGAGAGAGAGAGAGAGAGAGAGAGAGAGAGAGAAACAGTAATCAGTAGCCAAAGCCAGGGAAGAGATTAAGGCGGCGGCTAGCAGAGAAAGAGCGGAGGATGCGGGGTAGAAGCCAGGTGCGGGCCAGTGCGGTTCTCAGGGCTGGGAGCTGCTGGGTCACTGGCCGCGCGGGACTCGGCCGCCGGGCCCCAGCTCTGGAGGGGAATGGGGGTCATGAGCATTTGCTCGCTGCCGAGCGCTCGGGTCCCGGAGCCTAGACAGACCCGGCCCAGAGATCGGCGCCTTGGGCCGTGCCCGTGTGCGGGAGCACACCTTCAGCCCTGCCGGCTGCGGCTGGGGGCTGCCTTCTGTTACCTAGCTAGCTCCCGGTCCCAAACCGCAGGCATCCTGCAGCAAAGTCTCCAGCTCGGACGCTGCGGGGATCATCCCTGCCAGAGTGTCAGCTGAGAACCGAGCCAGAGGGACTTGCAAACCACACGCTAACTTCCATGAATCTGCACTCGGGGAGTGTGTGCCTCGCTGGAGGTAAACGCAATGCAATCTCAAGGAAGAACAGTGCCCAGTCTATACTGTAAATCGATGCTTTCTTAGTGGTAAGCACCCCGTTCAGTGAATAGCTCCTGCCAATCTTCAGTGAGTATTTAATGGTTATTAATTGACGAGACACCTTTCACCCGAAAACGGCCTGTCTGGATTGTCTTTCTTCGCAGAGAAGTGCGAATTAAAGTTTCTTTGTTAGGGAGAACAAAGAAACCCCAACTATTTTAAGGAGGCTTTAGCGTTCGACTTGGCAAACCGGTTTTTTTACCCCCCAGAGATCAACGCTCTTTGACTCGCCCCCTCTCTGTCACAGCCTCTGCAGAGTTGTCTGTGGGACTAGGCTGGTGTTCCTGGTGGGCTGGATCCCCTCTTCTAGAGATTAGCAATTTAGAGTTAAGAAGTTAGAAGCACTTTAATTCAGCCTTGCGGTTTGACATGGGAGGTGATTGAGATCTGGGGAAGTTAAGGCCACTTTCAAGTTTGTGCCCAAGCCAGGAAGGGTCACCAGGTCCCCAGCTCCTTGGAGAAGGGACTCCAAGGTTGCTCAGTACCCTACTCATCCTCTTGGGAGCTCAGTACAAGCTCCCTTCTTCAAAGTTTGTCAAGAAGGGAATATCTTCTTTTCATTAAAAAATTTTATTTTCTTTTGCTGTCAGCTTCATTCTGACATAGATCAGGAGTGGAAAAGCGTGTGCTATGGAATAGAGTCATTAGTAAATCCATCTCGCTTTTTGTTTCATTTGACAGCAACACATTAAATTAATCCCTGTCCAAAAGAATCACATTAAGGGAGCTGTCAACGCTAATCCCCAGCTCATTGTTGCTACCTAGCTCGGGGTTGACTTTAATAGGTCGCGCTGACATTTGTTTCTTTCAAGAGACAAGAGACATGTCTGTGACTTCATCCAGACCTGAGAACGTTCCCCTCAGAAAGTAGAGGCACCTCAAGTTTTTGTATACTTGGGATTTTTTGGGCTTCTAGTTTTGGGGTTCCAGCTATTGTAGGAAACATTGATTCTCGCTTAGTCCTTTGAGTGAAGATGAGTATAATAATGAAAAGGGGTACAGAATCTCCCCATGAGGAAAAAAGAACACAACCAAAATAACAGCCCCCAAAAGCAGACTAGTAAAAAAGTAAAAATAAGATGATATTGTTATCATTTGTGTACTTCTAGCATCCGGTATTAGCTATCACCGTTGTCTATCTATGGACTTGATTGTTCATGAGCCAGATTTAAGATAAATTAGGAAAAAAGTGGCTAAGAGGAGAATAGATTACACAACCAGGGAATGAAAAGGGAAGAGAAGCAGGCCTGAGAAAACTTGGGAAAAAAATGTATCAGTTAGGGCTCTGGAGAGGGTGAGGAGAAGGGGAAACTTCTTGATCCATCTTGGCAGGGATTCAGATAGGGAGAACTTAGGCAGCACAGACATTAGAAAAAATACATTACGCCAATATGAAAACACCCCTTTAACCGACATTCATAAACTATGACTGTAAAATGTCCATGTTCTCTCCCCTCTTGCACCCACCCCCACCCCTGCACACTGATGTGGATTACCCCGCTTTGTGCTTCTGACATTTATAGATTCCAGATCTCATGGTTATATATTAGGCTTTGTTTGGGCAACTAAGAAAAAGCAGAAAGGGCTGGTTCAACCTTAAATCACTTAACCTGTTGTTAAGATATGCCGCCCACTTTTATTTTCGGAGATATTTGGCATGATTTTGAGGACAGAATGTGGGCTAAAAATTGAGAAACGGCCATTTATTATTTAACAGGCTCATACGAATGGTTAGTGTATAGGCACTAGAGAGGGTGGTTGTGTGTGTTCTGTTTCTTTACTCCTTGATATTTTTCATATTGCAGGGTGATATTGTAAATCATTTTATCAGGTACAAACTCACCTTTGCCCAATTCAACCCCCCCAGGAAAAAAAAATCCGTATTTTAAAGGAAACTTGGTATAGTTGTGCCTCTTCTATGATTTTAGACATTTTAGTTTCATTACATTATTCTATATTATCATCTTATTATTATATAATATTATCACTATTGGAGTTTCAGTTTCCATTCGCTCCTTTTATGTCCTAAGACTCACCTCTGCACTGCTGGGGGAAATTTCTTCCATTTTATACATATTAGGCTCAAACTTGAGGTCTGTATTCCAAAAGCCAGATCAGCAAGAGAAAGCCAGGCATATTTACTTGATGTAATTTTAATTTACGTAGGAAACAGGGATGTGAAAGAAATGGTTCAGTTTGATAGGTTTTTCGTTTTGTTTTGTTTGTTTTACTTTTTAGGATGGATCTCACTTCCAGCTTCTTCTCCTTCTGATCCAGTCTCCTATAGGCTTCTACTACTATGCCTGGCTTAATTTGAAATTTTTAAAAATAGGAGGCTAGAGGGTGAGTGTTCAGTTATAGAAACGTTTGATAGGACAAATGGAGTGTGAGGTGAAGGCAGTGAACTGGGGACACAGGAAGACCCGTGTCTCTCTCATCTGTGCGGATGCGGATTCTTTCCTCTGAGTACAGGAAGGGCACCCCGTGTGCCAGCGCTATGACCTGTTTCAAGGAATGCTGGGAAATCCTTCCTGGGCCTTATTACCTGTTCTGAGGAAGGAAAGTTGGGGAAGGTCAAAGAAGGATTCCTTTTTGTAAGAAAGCTCGGGGAAAAACAAAAACAAAAGCACTGTCTTCTTAATATACACCCAGGCTCTGTATTTTATGGTAGCAAGTTCTGAGTCCTTTCCGGATATCGCCACTTTTGAGGTAACATTTCTGCTTTTAAAAGACACAGTTTGACTATGTAGCTTAGGCTGGCCTCAAGCTCACAGTCTTCCAGTCTCAACCTTCAGACCTAGCATGAGGGCAAGCTTTACAATCACCACCAGTCTTTAATTGCTGTCTGTGGAAGATTATTCCAGTTATTTTAATGAATGAATGGACGAATTTTATTCAGCAAATGGGCTAAGGGTTTTGTATTCATAACAATGAGGCTTAATAGGATCAAAAAAAAAAAAAAAGAACTATGCACGTACTCTGACAAATGTCAGGAGTCTATAACATAAGAACTTAGCTTCTAAGGCACCAGGGGACTAAGACCCAACTGACATTTAGAAATGGGCGGCTGAGTGCAGTCACGAACGAAATGTTAAAACTCCAGGGGCTCCAAACGAAAACGGCTCTTAAGAACGTGCGTGTGTGTATGTGTGTAGACGTGAGTGGGTGTGCAGTGGCACACGTGCACATATGGACTCCTGTGTATGGAGGCAAGAGGAGTGTCTACCTTGATTACTTTCCATTTGGGGTTTTTTTTTTTTTTTTTTTTTGGTTTTTCGAGACAGGGTTTCTCTGTAGCTTTGGAGCCTGTCCTGGAACTAGGTCTTGTAGACCAGGCTGGTCTCGAACTCATAAAGATCCACCTGCCTCTGCCTCCCGAGTGCTGGGATTAAAGGCCTGCACCACCACCGCCCGGCTCCATTTGGGGTTTTTGACTGAACCTGGATTTAACCAGATTCAGCTAACCTGCCCACTTGGCAAGCCCCGGATAGCTTCCTGTCTCTGTCTCGTTGGCACATGCTCTAGTGCTGGCTCCTTATGTGGGTACTGAGCATCCAAACTTCAATCCCCATACATTCTGTGTGGGACCGTTTGAGCCATCTCCCCAAGCCCTCTCCTTAACATTTCCCTACTGCTTTCAAGTCCATTGAAAAGACCGTAACTGACAACTCCGGCCCATTCTCACACTCAAATTATAAATGTGTAACTTAGGTAAAAAGCCCTGGGGCAGTTGTACTACTCATGCCTGCCTGGATACCAAAGTTGCTGAATGCATTAACAAATGGTATATAATCTTACAAGCGTTGGGAGCCCTGGGTGTATGGGGAGATAAGGAACCAGAAGACTGGGCCTCACCAATAATTAACAGTGTCTCATGAGGAGGTCTACTGATTCTGGATTTCAAATCTCCTTGTTCAGTTTCTTGCTGGATGAATTCCACACAGAAAAGAACCAATCTTTAATTTGATACTTAGTCACTTCAGTGTCCTGTGCTGAGCCAGTTAAGATTGCATATTCTTGTGAAAATACACGCATTCGTAATCAGTTTGATAACGTCGCTCTCCAGGGTTCCTGAAAGGGAAAGCAAGAGATCATATCTTCAGATACATGGCTTCAAAGTCACAGAACCACCTGAGAAGTTCACATTCTTCATCTTGTACTTTTTATTCTTAGAGTTGAAAGGAAACAACACTGTGAACATTTCTAATTAAATACGCAATAAAATTAAGCCCGGCATCCACAAGGTAAGGCTTTATGAGGAAAGAATTCTTGTCCTTTTGTGTAACAGGCTAAATTGACAGACTTTTTAATACAATGACAGGATAAGCGGTGGATGACTTTGATTAAGGCTTAATTACCAATTATTGTGTTGCCCCTTGTGCTTATGCTCCATTTACCATTATTTGCTTGGATTAAAATATTCAGAGACCGTAGAGAAAGTAGGGGAGAAGGCACACTGTACAGAGCATAGTAATTCCTTCCAGAGAATTCTTCCCACACCTGGAATATTGCTCCCCTTCTACCTGCCCCGGGCTTGGTTAAACTCTCTTCCACTCTAAAGTCTAGCACCTTTGCATTTCTAAACACATCCGTTTAATTTTAGAGTTGCTTTGTTACCGCCCTTGGGTGCAGAGACAGACTACGTGACCATCCTTTTCTAATATCCTTGACTTCTCCTCCTTCAAAGAGACAGCATCTTTGCTGCAGTCTAATTTAGGGTCCTCAGCATCTTCCCCCTGACTAGCGGTAGCAACTTCTACAACTGTGAACTCAGCCTGGCCTCCTTACACCTACTCTTCATACTCCTGGGTGCTTTTGTGTTTTGTTTTGTTTTGAAACAGGGTTTCTCCAGGTCTCCCTGGCTGTCCTCCAACTCACTTTGTAGACTAGGCTGACCTGGGACTCACAGATCCACCTTCCTTTGCCTCCCAATTGCCGCGACTGCTTTAGGGGTTTTCTGTCTAAAATTCAGATCTGCCTTCATCTCTCTTCTGCTTAAACATCTCCATCAGGAAAAAGTGTACCCTGAGCAGATAGAAAACCTTATGCTGTTCTTTGTCCCTGGCTACCTTCTAGCTTCGTCAGTCGCTCTCTGGCCGTGGATCTTTATTTAGGGGTCTTTATATTGCGCCTTTCGCTCCAAGCATATCCTTGAATATGACACCCTGTGTACCTGGAGGGCCTTTTCCTTTATGGTTTCCTCCCAGTTTTACTGAGAAATTACTGTACTGTAGGAAAGGATTGCCCCCCCCCCATACCATCTTTCGGGAGAATCTGTCCTTGGACTGGGGATGAATGAAGTCAGATTCTCTTTCAGAGGGTTTGACACAGAGACAGACAGAATGAATTAATTGGCTCTGGGTGTTAGAGGTCGTAAGGTCTTCAAGGCTAATGTGGTCACAAGTACAAGCTGAGATTTGATCTGTAGAAAGGGTGGGAAAATGCAGCAGACATGAGATATCCTGGTACCCGGCACAGGAATGGTTTCTCTTGGTTTCTGTCAGCTTACCAGTCCTTGTCTGAGTCTCTCGTAAGACTGCAATCGCTTCTTAGATACTTTTAGTTCTTTAGGTTAAGATTTTTAAATTTAACTCCCCTGAATGAATTTTTGTTCCCTTTTGTCAAATTCTTATTAAGAGTCACTTATTGCATACGATATAATTGTGTGTGTGTGTGTGTGTGTGTGAGTGAGTGAGAGAGAGAGAGAGAGAGAGAGAGAGAGAGAGAGAGAGAGAAGGCGGGAGATAGGGCTTTCCTACCATGCAGGTCCTGGATACTGGACTCAGAAATGTCAAGTTTAACAGCAGATGCCCTTACCTGCTGATTCATCTTGCCAGGTCCCAAATTATTTATATAGGTATTTATGTTTGTTTTCCCCAGTTAGACAGTAAACCCCTTGAGAGCAGGGATATTTAAAAACTCTATGTCACAATTCTGTACTATTAGATCATCTATGGTTGACTGATATAGACTTATGATAACAAATCCCGGTTTTCAATGCCCCCTTTAACAAAGGACTTAAATTACAGACTGGAGTTGTCGTAATAACAAATAGTAAAGGACAAGGTTTTGCACAAGCATATTTGTTGTTTTAATGAAGGTGTTTGAGATTCTGTCCTTTGAGGTACTGGAAAATCCATTAAAATAGAAGTTTGCCAGTCCTGGGATGGTATTTTCAGAGACATCTAATATCTTTGAAATGTATCACACACTTTTGTTTAGAGCTCAGGCAGCATGACTGGGTCCTTACTGCTTAGAAGTCATTTGCTTCCTTGCACACACCTGCAGATAGCCAGGAACAACATACTACCAGTGAGCTGGTGAAACGTCCAGTTCCTTGTGGCAGTGTTCACAGTGGGACACTCTGCCCTGTGAATTCTTGTGCTATTATTTAAATATTGTCTCTAATAGTCCCTGCCTTGGACACTTTCTATGTGGGCATTTCTGATCGACTGACACTTAACAAACATTCAATAAAGACTTCTTTTCGGTGGTGGGGATTAAAAAGGATGCTGTCATATCATAGCTGAGACCTCACTATAGGAAAATCGAAGGGACAGATTTCTGCTATTATCTTTCCTCCAATTAATTCTACCTTCCGAAATACTCAGGCCATTAGAATTCCTGATCTCTTTCAGCCATAAACTTCACCCTCTCATTCTTTCCTCCCTCTTGGTGGTGTTACATTAGCAAACCTCTCATCGCTGGCTACAACAAACCAGGGCAGAGAAACTATTATTTTGAAATTACCCTCCTCTCTGCCTGGCATCTGTGTGGACAGTTACTTTAGAGAACATTAATCTTCCCCAAACCAAAGCCTGTTTTAGGCAAAGCTTCCAGAAGAACTATTAAACAGGGAATACACCTTTCCTACTGTTTCTGGCAAATGGATCAGAGTTAGAGGCTATCTTTGTTTAAGGTCTTAATATATTCAACTGTAGTTTGAGGTGATGCTCTTTTAATGTTAAATGTAATTATAATATTGCAGAGGAACACTCTGTGCATGTTGCTGGAGAGACAAATGCGGGGTACTTAACCGATTCCAGGCTTATTGTAAAGCTTATTTCTCCCTTGTGAAAATGTTGTCAGTTCTAGTAAAACATACATATAAGACCCTCTGGAGACTCTAGGAGTATAAACACAGGTTAAATAGTCGGACAGAATGCCAGTGCTTTAAAACATAAGTGGGTATCAGGGCTGGAAAACAAAAGGACTTTCTTTCAAAGGCAGCCAGTTGTGTGGCAAATACCATGGTAATAGCTCCTTTATTCAGAGGCTTATTATAGAAAACACCATGCTGTCTTGAAACAGAAGAAGTTGCGTACAATCGTCTCTATAATCCATAATTGAAAGAATCAGAAACGGAACAATTATTTTCCTCTATGATTGCTCTCACCATTTCTTGTTCTCAGCAGGATCCTTTTTTTTTTGTTTTATTTTGTTTCTTTTGGCTCGTAAAAATCAAGCAACTATAGTGTGATTAATTTTAAGATGAAATTTTGCATGACTACTGAGATATAAAAAAGTTCATTTTTTATAATTGTGAATGCTGTTTATGTACTCAATCCACTTTTAAGGTAATAGTATTGATTGTAACATGTGCTTCATAAGTGATGTGCCTTTGGTTCAATTGCAAGTTTTGTTAATTATAATGACTTACAATGTGGAGACTAGAGTGTAGCCCAATAGTACAGCACTTGCCCACATGGCCAAGACTTTGGGTTTGATCTTTGGCATTGCTTATAAAAAAAAAACCCATGATTAAATTAAAGATGGTCATAAATACAGTAGCATGACATTTGAGTTAGAGAAACCTGTTTTGTGTGGTGAGAAAGAGAAAAGAAAAGAAAGCGATTCTCCTCTGATATATTTAATCTTTAAACATTTCTGTCATCTTCCAGGAGCTGTTCCTGGCTTTACATACTATAAAATATTTAGCAGCGAACTCAGTGAAGGTGTTATTACTTCTCAGATTCAATATTGTCACTCTGTAGCACCACGTTGCGACAGAGAACTCGTGTGGCTCTGTTTCTTCTTCTCTAACCCGAAGAGTTAATATTTGTTGAGAAGTGATTGTTTGCTGGGCTTGGATGGGAAAATGCCCAGCTTCTTTGTGAGTCTTGACTTAATAGAGCAGAGGGCCTTAGGAAGATTTGCGAAGCTTCTTCTCTCTCTATTTCCCCCCCTCCTTCTCTGACCTCAAGACCAAAAGGCAGGAGAATGGAAGCAGGTAGCAAGGAGCAGGGGGTGAGCTCTGCAGAGGGCCCTGCTGTCTTCCCAGCCAGAGCAGACAGCCTGGTGTTTTGTGCCTGTTTGTTTCTTTTTAGAAATATATCATACTGTGTTATTTCATTCTAAGCAATTGGCATCTCGTAAGATTTTAAGCTTTACTTACAAAGCCCCCAAATACTAGTCTCCATGTATTTTGCACAAGCCCTATGTTTTCTATGATCTCAGAGGCCAAGTTCATTCTCTTAACTTTACTACAGAAACTGAGTGCTTGACATCAGCTTTAGAATGGCTGCAAACTTTGTTGTCTAAAGCTGGACACATCTGAGGATAAAAGGATTTGCTGTTAATAATCACCCACACCAACAGACACAGGACAGGAAACTAGAAGTTATGATCACCGTGACTAGAAAAAGTAGAAATTAGGATTACCAGATGGATGAGGTATTAAAATTAATTTGCTCGCTTTGCCTGAGTGCTATCATTTTCACTCAGTGAGAAAGTTAAGTTGGCCATTCTACCAATATCTAGCACGTTAGCAGGTTTATTTTGTTTTTAATTACGTATATGCATATGCCTCTGTGCATGTGCTTGTGTGAATGCACATAGAAGTCAGAAGAAGATGTCTCATCCCTGAAACTGTCGTTGTAGGTGGCTGGGAGCTGCCTGACATCAGTGTTGGGAACGGAACTTGGGAACTCTGGAAGAGCAGGAGGTGTTTTAACCATTGAGCTATCTCTCCAGCCCAGCTAGCTGACTTTTAAAAAAGGGAAAGATTTATTTATTTAATTTTTATGTGTATGACTGTTTGCCTGCATTTCTATGTTACGCCGTGTGTGTGTGTGTGTGTGTGTGTGTGTGTGTGTGTGTGTGTGTGGTGCTGCAGAAGCCAGGGGTCACAGAAGTCAGGGAATGAAGTCAGATGTTCTGAGCCACCATTTGGGTGCTGGGAATCAAACCTAGGTCCTCCACAAGAGGAGTAACTGTTCTGAACCACTGAGCTACCTCTCCGGCCCCAGTAACTAACATTTTTTGGTTATTATGGTCAGACATTCTGAATTTTTAGAACACTGTATGTTTAGAACATGATTAACCCTTAGGATGACTCCTTGAGACTGTAGACTTGTTGTTACTTTAAAGACAAGGAAATGGAAACCTAAGATGTAAACTTTCTTGTCGTTGGTTATAGAATTAGTAGATAAAAAAGGTGGGATTTGCACTGCAGTGTTTTGGTGCTAGGATCCAAGCTTTACTAGCTACTTTAGCTTGTCTTTTATGTCTCTAAGCATTGATTGTGTGATGACTAGTTTTATGTCAACTTGACATAAAGTTAGAGTCATTTGGGGAGACAGAAGTTCAGCTGAGAAAATGTCCCACAAGTCTGGCCTGTTGGAAAGCCTGTAGGGCATTTTCTTAGTTGGTCATTGTTGTGGGAGGGTCCTGCTCACTGTGGGTGGTGCCACTGCTGGCCTGGTGGTGCTGGGTCCTATAGGAGAGCTGGTTGAGCAGGACACAGGGAACAAGTCAGTAAGCAATGTTCCTCCATGGCCTCTGATTCAGTTTCTGTCTCCACGTTGCTGCCCTCTATGAGTTCCTGCCTAGACTTCCTTCAGTGATAGACTGTTCCCTGTAAGCAAAACAAACCCTTTTCTCCTGAAGTTGCTTTTGGTCATGATGCTTTATCAAGCTATAGAGACCCTGGCTGAGACAGATGGCCTTAGAGTCAGGTCTCAAATGGTAGTGATATTTGAAGGACTATGAAGATCTCTAAGGTTTGCGTCTTTGGAGGTCTGGGGAAAGAAATCCTGATTATGAGATTGTGAAGTAAATGACAAATAATCTATTTGTCTGGTACCAGACAAATTTATGTCTCTGGTACCAGAGGCCAGAAATAAGAAAGAAACTAGAGTTATGCACAACCCTCAGTATTCTCTGCACACATGTGCCTTATGTATGGCATTAGGAGAATAGGGATGACGACCGAGCCATGGATGCAGGTGAGTACATGGATGTCGAAGTAGCCTCTGACAGAAGTGAGAAAGAGTCGGGAATACAGGATTCGACCTACCTGTGACCTACACATAACCTTGGCTTCAGTTATTTTTTTTTCCTTGAAGTGAAAGAATTCATCATATGCACAGAAAATAGGATGGAAGGAGCTGGTGGTAACAGGTAAAGGGGAAGGATTTATATTCAATGCCCGAGGCTATTGGGGCACAGCCTCCAATCGTGGCTAAACTGCTGGAGATTGCAGCAGACGTCCACTAGGCTGGTGCTACGCTGAGAAAACACAGAGGAACTATTGGACGGCCAGAGCTCCTTGGTGTGCAACTGTCCTCATACTGGGGAACTGGGAGACTGGAAAGCTCCAAGCAAGAAACTTCCACTTCAAATTCTGTGTTAAGTGAGCCGTGTTGATATTTTAGAAAGCTTTTCATCCTTAACTCCAGTCATCGGTCATTACATAGAACAGATGCAAATGTGTTTACTACACATCGGTCATTACATAGAACGGGATGCAAATGTGTTTACTACACATCGGTCATTACACAGAACTGATGCAAATGTGTTTACTACACATCGGTCATTACACAGAACTGATGCAAATGTGCTTACTACACATGCTTTACATTTGAAAATTACACTTATTATTTTATTATTATTATTAGTGTATGTGTGTGCGTGCGTGTGTGTGTGTGTGTGTGTACACATGTGGAGGTCACAGGACCACTTGCTGGAATTGGTTGTCTTCTTTCACCATGTGGTTCAGGGATCAAAATCATGTTGTGAGGATTGACAGCAACTTCTTCTACCCATTTAGCCATCTTGGTGGACCCTGAATATACTTTAAAACCCAAAATGGCATCTAAGTTTCTCTTTAAGAATATGAGAGCACACTCTTTGCTGATAATGCACTCGCTGGGTTGCAGCTATATTCTATTCATCAAACATGATGTGCTTAATCATGACAATGTTGATACACCTTATTGAGGACCCCTGTAACTAAATAATGGTACCGTGAGAATATCCCGTGAACAGAGTAATTTCTGCTTTCAAAGTATGAGCTAGAACATACAGCAAAACAAATAAAAGATAAGTAAATTAGAGACAATTCAAATAACAGCCAGTGGCAGGAGAGATTTCTCACCTCAATTCTCAGTGGTTGTCATTTGAAAGTACTTTTCAGTATATATTTTACCTTATCATATTTTGTTTCATGATTATTCTGTGTTTTGGATCAAAATAATGAAATCAAAAAGGAAAACATAACAAACTTAGAAAGTTAATATCTTATACTTTTAGACTAAATGAAAAATGTGTATTCATTTTTCCATATGTATTAAAAAATTTTAAATTAGAAATTACCTAATTTCATTGCTTCTTTGGCTGGGTGATCTTCCATGCCTTTGCTCAAGGTCACTTGGCTTCACATACAGAATTAGAATTCAACTTTCTTATATTTAAGTTTGAATGTATTTTTACATGTTTGTATTTCCTTAAAACATAAGGATTGCATAGTTTTATCTATATACAAGTATATACAAAAGATGTTTTTCCTCTAATAAAATAGCATATTCCCATGATACAAAAACTAGCAAACTGCAGAAATAATTCTAAATTCTTATCTTGTTTAATGAAAGATTTTGTCAAGTTTTGTGGTGGGTCAGTTTACTTCAGTGACTGTCCTTCCAATATGTAATAGGAAAAAAAAGTCTTTATCTTCTGAAGTAGGGACAAAATTGAACAGTTTTGATTGTTTGTTTCCATCAACAATCAGGACTTGGACGTCCCTCTTGCCGGGCATACTCTCTCATTTTGCAGAGGAGAGATTACCTAAGTACTCACAGTGATGGCCTAAAGGAGAAGTTTGAAGCAAGCCATTTTCTGTCCATATCTTCCGTTTTAACTCTGTTCTTCTAGACACACACTTAAAGACATTTTCTGTGTTTTTCAGTCATGAAAAATTTCTTGTTGGAAATTAATTACGTTATAAAAATAAAATTTTTATACTTTAGTAAGCAACACTGTAAACATTCACTACCAATGCATCCACCCTGCTTTCCTGTCTTTATTCCAACAGCCAGTTGTTTTTGGCACCTGGGTAGTTTCTTAATCTCTATTATTTACTGGCTTTACAGGGAAGCCAAAACACAGGGTCTGAGCACCAAGGAGAAATTGTAACCCATCGGCACAAGTACTTACTTAACGTGTTTGTGTTATTATATTGCTTGGACATGATGAAGATAAATAGTCATTTTAAGTTAGAGAAGGAAGAACCACAAATTGTCTATTTTTGGGATAGTATTTTCCCTAAAGTAAGTAGAAGAGGTGCAGTCCCCTCTCAATTTCACCATCAACATATGCAAGATATGGCCATCAATGCAAATAGTCCGCGTGTTTTAAAATTGGTTAGCCGGGCGGTGGTAGCACTCGCCTTTAATCCCAGCATTCGGGTGGCAGAGGCAGGCGGATCTCTGTGAGTTCGAGACCAGCCTGGTCTACAAGAGCTAGTTCCAGTGCAGGCATCAAAGCCACAGAGAAACCCTGTCTCGAAAAACCAAAAAAATAAAAAATAAAAAAAACAAAACTGGCAACTGGCGCTTAAATCTGTTTGGTAAAAGTCTGTTTGCTGTGCCCCATCTGTATTTCCTGTCGTACAAAACAAACACAATGTTTGTCTCTTGTTACTGTTAAAAGACATTTGTTTTACTCTCCGTGGTAAAGGTTCAAGCCACAGAAGTTACTTTCAAATGGAAATAATCCTTGAAATCAGCACTTGTTTTTTGGGTCTCGTTCCATTTTTATTTTAACCATTAGAGGGCACATTCGTTCAAGAGAAATTAAACACAAAGCGGAGCAATAAGATAGAAATACATTTAGAAACGGTAGAAAAATTGTATGTATTTAATGGAGCTTATTTTCATTCACTTCATTGCCGTTTGCACCGCAAGTTATCAGAATTTCTGTAATCTGGAAAAGAATCCCAAGTGTTTATAGTTTCTTATAAAAAAAAATAGCTCTTCACTTTTTAGTGGCAGCTGCTGCCCCGAGGAGAGCCAGGCTGGCCTGGTTGAATTTGACGAGGTTGACTGTTATGTGACCAAGGAGGATACAATAAATCATGGCATTTGAAGAACACCCTGAGCTCAAAGGCGCTTGTGATTAGGTTATTACAAGGCAAGGGAGCGCACGACCGCTTGCAGTCAGAAAAAACAAAACCCAAAAACCCCAAACAGCACCCGTGTGTGACTGGACGAGCTCAGCAACCAGGCTTCACTGCAAGGATTCAGAACCTTTGAAATTCGGTACAGATTACAGCGAGAACAATAGATGGCTCCGGAGTGAACAGCCTTTATTTCTCTGGGAAGCCTTGACTGAAGTCGTAAACTGCAGCTCAAGTGGCTTATGAATGACTGCGGCGTCTCAGAATGAGTTCATTTGTTTTCAATCTATGGCAAACTATTATTATTTCTAATGTTCAGTCTTTTGCTCTAAAGGCTGCAGGTTGTTAATCTGTAACGGCTGAAATGGATACTAGCTAGCATTCAACAATAATACTTTCACCATGTCAAGTTACCGGAAACTTTCCAGTGATTAATTCACTAATTTATCCAATAAAATTTATCGAGCACCCACCAAGTTTCACATTCTGAACTGGGCGCAAAGGGATGAAGACACATATATTAGTCTTGGCTTGAGAATACACTTTTTATTGCTGTGTGATTTATAGAGGGATAAATCAGCAAATAACAGTAGTATACAATAACTTTATATATTAGTGGAGAACAGGAAGGAGATTTATCAAACCTATTAGAAAAATATCTCACATATTTTTAAGGGAACTGAGGGGTTAGGAGAAGCCTTAGTATATACTATCTTCAGTTTGAGGCTGCGAAAGCACTCTGTTCTTTTTCCTTGAGAGTCAATTATATAATAAATTGTCGTAATTAGTAGCATAAAACAAGGTAATAATGTAATTAAAACCAAAATATTTACTTGCTATAGCAGATACTTTTCTGCATCTTAATTCTACTCCTTTCAGGCTAATAATACTCTATAGGAATTTCTGCGTGGCTTTTACATCTGGAGGTAGTGAATTAATGTGTGCAAAAAGAGCTCGGAATTATGCTTCAATTATGATTCGAATGATGATTTGAGTCTGAGCATGAGTTGTCAACAGAATTGTGAGCTGCGGGAAAGAGATAAGGGCTTTCAGCGGGATAAAAGGTATATCTGCGTCGCTTACTTTTAAGTGTCTTTTGTTTAAAAAGAAGTAATTAATGTTAGGAATTAATTGGTTCAGATTCTTGATTTTAAAGTTATCACTTGGTTGCAAAGATGAAGCCTTTTCAAAATTACTACATGATATGCAATGGCAGGAACATTTCAGTAGAAGGTAGAAAACATAATTGAAAAGCTGGGTTTGAAGTGTTTGCTTATCACCCTAATTGATAGCAGATGAGCCCAAAGAATGGAAGAAAGCTCGTTAGAATAAAGAAATGGATGTGGCCTGGTTTCCCAGTAAGGTGCTTGCTTCTGCAAGGCAAAGCGTGATTGTTGGTCTTCTGTTATATCGGGCTTTAAGGGAGCCTGGTCAGAATACATTAACTGTCACAAATCAATCATGAAGTCAATATGTGTGTGTGTGTATATATATATATATATATATATATAACATTAAAATAGCTTAAAGGTTTTGATCGCCAAATTAAGACGTCCATAAAGCTAAAACTATATATAGCCCTAAGTAATACTTTAATTTATATTTGTTGAAAGAGCAGACATATTGCGAGACAGATTATACAGTGCAAGTCCAGGACTGTAAGAAAACAACATCTGTGTAAGGGTGGCAAAAATCAGAAAGGATATCCCCCAAAGATTAGCAGTGTCTTTTCAGGCGCTAGGAGCAGGGAGATTTTCGTTTTCTTCAACCTTACCTATATTTTTCTACAGCAAATACATTTAATTAAGTAACAAAGGATATATTAGTATCTAATCTACCCAATATTTCTCAGAACACTCTTCATATGACCTTAGGATACACAATATATTCTTACTGGCACTTAATAGCTCCAATATGTATTTACATTTCCCATTTACTCATGTCTTCTGCTCTTATATTTACTTATTTCCTGAATGCATTAATGTTTAGCAAGATATAACACAGCTAATCCTTTATCTCACACAGAAGAGAGGAATTGGTGAGTTTTGAAACAGGAAACAAGGATCTAATGAACAAGGAAGCAGAATTTAACTCTGCACATATAGAAGTGCGTATTTGAGTTAATGTAAAGGGGTTGGTTTAGGATGTGACCTGGTTATATAAGAAGAAGCGAAGGAAAGAAATTCATAGGAGATACATTTGGGATGTTAAGCAGGGGTGGAGACTAAGGGACCATTGGTACTGCCTGGCCAACCTGGTCAGAACAGACGCTGTGGCATTCATTGGAAGAAACAGCAAGTCCCACAATATTCTGTACTGTTTTTAGAAGGCTGCTTTCCTTACAGTGAGGAGAAAGCTCGGCCTGTTGATTTGCTTAAGGAGGGGTTATTTCCTTATTTTCATTTAAAAGACTAGCTTTTGGCAGAGGCAGTCAGTCTCGGGGAGCTTAAGTCTCAAACATCAGTGATAGCAGCTCAACCACACTTACAAAAACTGAATGAGGTGGGTGGATTTGTGTGGCGATTAAGCATGGTTTTTTCATTGCTAGGAGGGGCAAATAAAACCTCCTCCAAACTATTCACTTGAAAAAAAAAATAGAAAGAAACAACCCACACACATAGATACACGTACCATAGCCCTCTGTGGCATCTCTATTCTGGGTCAAACAGGGTCAAGCTGTAAAAGAAAAAGATTGTTTTCCTGGTTATTTAGCAGTTAAGCATCCGCTAGGTGTTGCCAAGAAATGCCATGGAGTCAGAGCTAAGGGAAGAAGCTGTGCTCTTGGTGATACAGCGAGTTTCCATCTCCATTTTCTGATTAAACAAAATACTTTATAAAGTAGGGGCTTTATTTTCTTATTTGTTTCCTGGATAATAGATGCTTTTCCTTGGGACACGTGGAAAACAGCTTTTAGCTACTTGTGAACGGTTAACTTTTCCATTGTAATTTTATTAACAGTAAGTAATTAATCAGTATTTCTATTTTACTTAGGAGGTTGGTTCCAATTTCTGGCTCTGATTTTTTTTTTTCCAAATCCAAATGAAAATTTGTAAACAACCTCTATTTCCAATTAGTCCCCCACCTGACAAATAAAACTTCTTAAGACAAAGGTCAGAATGGTTTCTAATGGGCAGCAAGACCCCGAGTTCCTGTGGCCGAAGGCTTTCTGTATTCTACTTCTTCCTCTCAGGCTCCAGAGCTTGGTGCTTTCTTTTGATCTATACCATCGTCCTCGGTAATTTAGAAGTGAACTGTGCGCTGATCTTCCAAGAGTGTGCTGGAGCCTCGAGTCAGCCCATCGTCCTCTCTGTGGAGCCAGGTGGCAGAGATCCCTGCAGCCCAGGGCCCCTAGCTGAGCCGCCAGCTCCTTCCCGCACAGAAAGCTCTTCTGTTCTCCAGTCCCTAGCTCACATCATAAACGCCTCTTCTCCATAAAGAGCTGAGGAGGGAATTATGCAGCCTGCGCTTACCTGAGAAACTAAAGACCATTAATTAGGAAGGTGCTGCTGGGCAACAGGAAGTGTTTCATTAGAAAGGTTTCAAATCTCAGAAAGTAATTAATTTCTCTTTGGAAGGCGATCACGTTCTTTCTTCTGGTCCCTTCACTACCTAGATTGAATGGTTCGAGGCAGCGCAGAGGGAATTCACCTCCTCTCTCATTAGCCCTCCTAATGTCTCCCTCTTTTCTGTGTTGCTCCCCTCCCCCGCCTTTCATTTTGGCATGAGTGGAGCCTTCTAGGGATTTGGGGGAGGGAGGTTTTATTGTATTTTTTTAAAAAGAACAAGTTAAGGAATGTTTTAAAAATGTAATATGTAGTAAGTGGTATCCTTCCTCCCTTTCTCATCCTTTATTTTTCTCCCACCTCTCATCCATCTTTCTCTTTTGTCATTATCTGCTTGGAGGGAGCAGTTACGCCAATTCTCTTGCCTTAGTCTCCCAAGCACTGGTATTACAGGTGTGAGAGACAGCTCCTGAAGTAAGCAATGCTGATTCTTTTAAATGTGCATCTACTTTCCATAGGTCTTCACAAACAAAACACCCTCATTTGTTAAAAGGACTTTCTTAATTGATTAAAAAGACACATTAGGAGAATTAGATACAACACACGTGACAGATATATGAGCGCCTATGCATCTGCTTATCCACACACACATGTATGAAAGAGACAGCTTACAATCTTAGGAAAATACTTAAACTCCAATCCACGTAAGAGAAAGGGGCTGAAGAGGTGGCTAAGCAGTTAAGAGCATCTGTTGCTCTTGCAGAAGACCCAGATCCAATTCCTAGCACCCACATCCCTACCACTGTCCTTATCCTCTCCCATCTGGGCTGTGACTCTCACACTTCTGTGTATCTTTTTTCTTGCGCAGATAGACATGAGTACTGTGTTCATAACAGCCATGTCATACCCAGAAGATATCATGGCGTAAAACCCTTCCCTATCCTCTGGCTCTTAACAGTCTTCCTGCCCCTTTTCCATGCTGTTTCTTAGGTCTTTGGGGTGTGGGTGATGCAAGTGTCCTACTTAGGGTTGAGTTCAGAAAAGTCACTTATTGAAGCACAATTAATAAAAACTGAGGGTTAGAAATTGGGATTCAACCTGAAGATCTGAAAAACGAAACTTCCAGCCTCTGGTTCTTACCTCGACTCAGTCTGAAATGGTGATCCTGTCTGCAGGAATCTCAGAATGAGACTGTGTGCTGAGAGCTATTTCCTCCCGTTTTATAATCCTCTTTAGAGCTGGGATTAAAGGCATGCACCACTTGATTAAAGGCGTGCACTGCCTGGTTTCTATGGCAACTAGTGTGGCTACTGGGATTAAAGGTGTGTATTGCCATAACCTGGTCTGTAAGGCTGACCAGTGGGACTGTTTTACTCTCAGATCTTCAGGCAGATTTTATTTATTAAAATACAATTAAAATGCCACTACAACTTATCACAGTGTTTTGACCAATTATGAGCTTTGTCATTAACCATCTCCTGCTGCAAAAAGAACCTTCTTTCACCAGGACTGAGTGCAACTCTAGTCTATGATATAAATATAAATACATAGAAGGCTGTTTGACTATGTGTTGGTGGTTCTTCTCTCCCAGCAGTGTATGGCACCATTAGTCTTTCTTACAGTTGCAATCAGTCTTGCTACAAGCGCTCCTGTCCCATTTAGTAGATAATGGCATTTAGAAATGAAAATGGGTACTGCATTAGATCCTTCCTTTTGCCGTGATTAAATACCATAACCAAAGTAACCTTTCGATAGAAAGAAGGATTTATTTGTGCTCACAGTTTCAGAGGGATGGGCGCATCATGGCAGGGAGTCCGGGTGGTGAGAGCAGGCAGGGCAGCTGGAGAAGGTTGCCGAGAGCACCCATCCTCAAACCCAAGCCTGAAACAGAGGAAAGGAATTGGACGCTTTAATGTCTTTCAACTCTCAAAACCTGCCTCCCAGCGACTTACATCCTTTAACAGGGAAACACTTCCTTAACTGCCTCAAACAGCACCGCCAACTGGGGACCGAGTGTGAATGCACACACCCATGGGGAACATCTTACTTTACCTGTGTGTACTGTGATGAGACTCCTTTAGAGAAGCTGCGTGTGCGTGCGTGTGTATGTGTGTATGTCAGACATTGTGAGCTCATGGTGATACCTAGAGTTTTACTCTGTATTTACAAAACTCTGTACAATTCTTCCTCCCTCACATCTACAAGTCTCTCTTCTGCAGGGAGCCCTTGGGCTTCTGGCAATGCCAACACAGTCGTTCAATTCGCTCATCGCTTCAGAGTGCATAAAATAGTTTCACACGCCTTTATCACTATAAAAGCAAAGCCACTATGACAGGTCTAAGATTTATTTGCTATTCTGGAATTCCTTAGCTAGTACTTAAAAGTGACTTGAGTTGGTTCTTCCTTTCACAGAGCACATGCACTGTTTACTTAAAATACAGTTTGGCTCACTTGTTCCTGTTTGTTCTTAGTTATAGATTTTGTGAGCTTCCTTCAACTTTGTTGGCTGCAAACTTTCCCAGTCAGAATATCACAAAAGATGTGTGTGTGGCTTCGCTCTTTGCTCTGTTTGCTTCTCTTCAACCACTTTATTTCTGTTGTTCTTTCTTCTCCACTTTGAGTGAAATTGAAGTTTCTTATATGGTTACAAATGTTTTAAAGTCTTTTTCTTGGTGGATTGACTGTTTATGACTACTGTTTAGTACAAAATGCATATCCATTTAAAAATTTTCATTTTCTATCAATAATATTTATAATAGATTGTACAGATTTTCATCCCGATTTGTCATTTGTCCTTTGGTTTTTGCTTCTGGTGTTTATGTCATGAATAAATAAAAAATTTCAGGTAGTTGAATACAGGCCAAGCATCTGTAACTTGAAAGTGTGAAATGTGAAGAATCCAAAAAATTTTGAACACCAGTATGACGCCACAAGTATCATATCTAGCCATATACAACAACTGCTGCACTAAACAGTAAGTACTGCATAAAGTTGCTTTCAGGCTATGTTATCATGTGTAAATGAAACAGAAATGAGTTTTGTATTCAGGGTCTGTCCTTCCTTCATTTCTGTTCTGTGATAAAATGTCATCCAAAGAACCACTGATGGAAGAAAAGGACTTAATTCACAGTTCCAGCTTAAAGTTCACTGTGACTGGGAAGTCACAGTTGCAGGTCCTGGGAGCAGTAGCATCCACAGTGAAGAGCAGCATATGAACGCTCACCAGCTTGCTCGCGCTCACCTCGGTGTCTCCATTGGTGAGTCTTGGGAATGGTGCCGCCCACAATGGGATGACTCTTCCCACATCAATTAATTTAACTGAGACCATTCCCCATGGACGTTCCCACAGGTCAACTCAGTGTAGACAATATCTCATTGAGACTTTCTTCCTCAGGTGATTTTAGGTTGGGTCAAGTTATAATTAATTCCAACCGCCACAGAGTCCTAGCTTGAAGATATCTCATTATTAATAGACTTTTGCCAAACTAACACATTTGCTATTTAAAAGTTTTACCTATTGGGAGACACAATAATCAGTTAGGATATGATCTCAAGGATCATGTGATCTAGAAGCGGTTACAGCCATTCAAGTCTACTTAGGCTGTATATAAACAAGACGTTGGATCACTTATTTTGGACGACTGCATGTCAGGAAAGATTATACAGAGATTATATTTAGGTTCAGCTCTGGAATGTAAGTTCAGTATCTAGCAGTGAGCATTGTGAGTTAGAGAGGTATGGAGTGATGTTAAAGGGACTGACAACAAACCCGATGGGCTCTTCGGACAATTCCATAAATGCCTATTGATTGGGAATATCCAGAAGGAAAAAAAATGAATGGAGAACCGGAGGCAGCGCTCTGTTGGAAGGATTACGTGTAAGATCATAGTTTGCACACCAGAACAGACATGGAAACTGTGGATTGCTGAACAGAGAAGTCTCCTGATGTTTGTTTGGAAATTTTACATGCAGCTCACAATCTGGCCATTGTGGGTTCACATACATTCATTAGAAACTGCCTGTAGGAACTGAGTTGTCTACCATTGCCGAGGTATTTCAGTTTCGAACTGCAGGAGAGATTCACGCCAACTTCAAAGCAGGTCTAAGTGTGGAAACAGATGCCGTGAATCTGTGAAGAAAGCAGCCACAACACGGGCCATAAAGTGCTTAGTTAAACCCCTGGGTAGTAGTTAGGTGAGTTTTGAAATCTGAATGCCTCTTTGGACTCCACAATTTATTTCTATTAGGTTTTTTGGAGAAAAGAAACTTATCAGCAACACACCATCTCTTCCAATATCTGTCAACAAATACTTACCTGTTTTTGCAATTATTGTTTAGAATCTTCATATTTTATGAGGCATTCTGAAGCAATTTAAATTATTATGACAAACATGCTGCAGAAATACTCTATGACTCTGTAAAAATTTCTGTTTGGCTTCATCCATTTTTGGTTTTCTTTTACTTACATGAGAAAGTTTTTTTTTGCTGCCTTCTAAAAGCTTAGACTTGATCAGCTCAGCCTACACTCAGAATTTAAATTCAAGCTCTCATGGGTGTGAGACAGGATACTAAGGAGGATCCTAATTCGTATGCTGCGTTCTCTAAGGTGGAACAAGTGTCTAGACTCCTGAGAGCTGGATGTCAGCAGGTTTTAACACAGCAATCCTCAGTGTGGCAAACGTGGGGGGAAGCCACATCAAGGTCTGGAAAGTGAGGGGGGCAGCTGTCTCCTAAAACACAGGAGACCCAGAGAATGTGAAGTGTGGCAGAGACCTTGTGGTTCCCATCTGTTCACAAAAAACTTGGGTGAACGTTTTTGTTGGTTTCCATTCTCTGTTCTGTCTCACGATGTGCGCTGGCTCTTCGTGGCATCCGCTCCACGTGCTGCGTAGCTGAGCACACACTGCCTCTCCCAGTTTGGGGTACGGCTGTATCATTCCCATATGGCGTTAATAATGTCGTCGTGCGGCTAATGTTTCCCACTTTACAAGATATTCTACACACATTGTTATATCTGATCCTTGTGAGAAAGCCTGCAACATAGTTAAGATTTGAATTTCCCAGCAGGTGACTGGTTTCACTGCCTCCCCCCTTTTACGCAGCCTGTGCGTTAGAACTGGAACCTGTGCTTTTCACCCAAAGTCCAGAGATCTTTCTATTAGTCTTTAATTTGCATTATCATTTGTTAACAATGACTTTCGTATGTGACTTTGGCAAAAGGAAACATGGCAGCAATAAAGATGTGAAAGGATCGCATTTCATGGGAAGATGAAAATGAGGGCTGAGAATTCCCTTCTGTTGCTGTTCTGGTTTCATTATAGTGTGGTAGGATTTGATAAGAAGTGAAGCAACGATTACATCATTGTTTTGTATTATATGCACAGCCAGAAAAATCACCTGAGTTCTTTCTCCCTCTACCTCTCATTCCCCCTCTCTAGCTCTCTTTTTTGTGCTGACAATCAAATCTAGATCCTCATACATGCTATGATAAGATGTCTTGATTTATGAGATCTCCGAAAGAAGAAAAATACATCTGGTTTCTGTTTTCAAGTAGTGTGTGTGTATCTGTATCTTTGTATACACATTGTGTATACAATGTGTATCTGTGTGTGTCTGTGTCTCTCTGTGTGTTTGTCCATCCAAGTTTTTCTCAATATAATCCTTTCCAGTGTTTTAACTTTTCTCATTCTCTCATTGCAAAGTGTTGATGTCTGGCTACCCTAGATCCAGACTGCTGCATTTAAGCTCACACACTTTGTTCATTAGATTCTTGTGTATGATTTTTACAGATAACTTTAGTCGGGTGCAAGAAATATTCTTGAATGAGATCTGACTGCTGGCTACCCCTAGTCACCGATAGTGACACAGTCAGTTGGCAGGCTTGGCTATTTTGGGGAGAAAAGACAGAAGCTGACAAAAACAAACCCCTTTTCCTTGGAGGTGTGATTCCATGAAGAATTCTGCTTCACAAATGAGCCAAGCGTTCTTTATATTGTCTGCAATGTCATCAGCTCCAAGGCTGAGGTTTTCTCCTCATTATTCATGTGTATTTGGCTCAAAGTAAATTAAAAATCAGGCTAAAACATTGGATCTTACATAGATTTCATCTGTGCTACTGCCTGGGAACTACGCGTTGACTTGTGCCGCTTGGTTCTCAGCAGCCCGACTGTCTCAAAGGTCAGCTTTTCACGTTCACAGCGAATGAGGGAAGTTCTGCATAGTATCACCATTTGTCCAGCTCCAGAGATCTTAAGGACAGGACTCCAGCAGTTAGTAAGTAGTGTACATATAAACAGATTAGCAACACAGAAGAAGCTCAAGCTTTTTGTGGCGTGTTGCTGGGCTTCTCCGCCATGTTTCCATTTCACCCTGCAGTCGCGGGAGTGGAACAGTATGAGATGGAGAGGGTGATCTGGGCACTAAAGCACAGTGACCCATTGCTCTCTGATCTTACATCTTGTGATGTAATGGGACCAGGCACGTGCCTCTGCGACTCCCTGCCTCAGTGGACTGGAACTCGGTTTTAGTTACTGATAGACTGCTCTGACAAAAAACAACTTAGGGGAGAGCAGGTTTATTTGCCGACTGACTGGAGACTACGTGTTCCAGCACAGGAGCCTCTGGAGGACATTTCTCATGTAGACCTTGAGTTGTGAACCAAACAAACCCTTTATTGTTCATGTTTCCTTTGCAGGGGCATTTTATCACAGTAGGTAAACCACGACATCCCCTTGTAGAAAGAGTGTGTCCTAAGGTCCTGTACACCCCTACTAGCACCTAGTTTTATGCTAATTGGAATCCTGAGACACCGCTGGAGCACCCTCTGATAACATTTACCAAAAAAGGAGGGGAAAATGGAAAATTGAATGTGAAACTTCACAGCTTCCATTCTGGATTTCAGTTCTAACTGTATAGACGTTTATCAGGTTGTACCATCTATGGGTCTGGGTAATACAGGTGAATATCATTTTTATTTCTTGCTAAGGTTTTTAAAATAATACACCTTATCAAATTTAAAAAGTATAAAAAGATAAACGCGGAAAAAGAAAAAAGTTACTTAGCAACTTTTTGAGATGGAATGGAATCTGGCAAAATTGTCCATGTTAAGTAGTGTTAAGACCGAAACGTGACTAAACGTGACTCTTCTTGGGGAGCCACACCCATGCTCTCTGATTCGGCGTATTTTCTGCCAAGTGCCTTTCTTTCTATTAGTCTTAATACTTAAAACCTATGTTAAAATATCTTTTAACGAACCCCACCTTGCTTTATACTGTCCAGTCCTAAAACTTCCTAAAACTTTTCTGGACTGAGGTCAGGCCTTGTTTCTTGCCTGAGTTGAGATGCCTAGAAAAATCAAGGGAACTCCTCAGGATGCTGTAGGTGACAGACGAAGCCATGTCTCAATCGCTACCACCACTGACAACTTGTTACTATCATTTTTAATTTGAGTCTGTAATCTTACTAGTTTGTCTGGGAAGTACGGAGCACATTGAAAGTCAAGTTCAGTTTTTAAAAGATAAACAGTTTCAACGTGAACTGTAAATTGTATCTCTTGTATGCTTTACAGAGGTTCAGACAGACAATGTAGGCTTGAGTTGAGCTCTAGTCTTGGTTAAAAGGCAGCAGCTTGTGCGTGGGAGTCATGCACGCATACACACTCTGTGTGCACAGATACAGGCCCTGGAAAAGTACCCTGCAGCCACTGGGATCAGGCAGGAAACAGGGTTTTACTGAGCATCATGGGGCAGAAGTTTTCTTGTAGGGTTTGTCATGGATGTTGGAGTAACTAGGAAACAATAGCGGAAACTGGAGTGGAAGGTCACCGGAGAAGAGCCACCGGTTACTGTTGCTGAACTGATGGCACAGTCGGAGTGTGGAGAACTCCGCACTGCCCCACTTGAGAAGTCAGGTGCCCCAGATGCCCACGTGGAGCTGCAGAAAGGTCTCTGTGAAGCCGGTTCCTCTCTGTGGCCAGTTAGCAGCAGATAGTATATCTGGGTTTCTGTTGACCAGCAGAGGCAACAGCTGGGCAAACAAACTGGATGAAGGGCAGAGGAGGGTGAGGACAATTGGGGCTCCACCAGGAACCCCTGAGTCCCCCTGAGTCTGATTGTGACTGCCTTCCAGGAGCAAGGGCTGCTGCTTTAATTCTGCCTTCTAAATCATGTGCCAGTTGGTCTTTTAGTCAGCTTTACTCAGGACCTTTAATGTTCTCCAGTAAATGCATAGAGCACAGGGCAACACTAAGTTAGAAGACCCTGTTGGACTCTCCAGTAAGAGGAGTTAATTCCTATGGTCAGAAGTAGCAGCACAGTAGGAGTGTCATTTGGGGCCCGTTGAGAGGTTCACCCTCTGACAAACGTCCTCTCTATCTCCCAATGAGCCTTCACTGATGCCCAGGGCTCATACTATTAGTCTCTAATATGAGTTAAGATATTACATGTATAAAATTTTTCCAACTGAAATGGAAAATCTTACTGAGAGAGTCAATCTATTAAATCTGATTTGCTTGTTGCTTACTTAAGCATACCATTTCCCTGATGGCCTAGCTTGATGGAAGCCCACAATCATACGGAGGGTATAGGAACAAGAGGAAAGTGTGCAGAAGTAGAAGGGCTGAGACAAGGGGAGGGGATAGAAAGGTCACAGGTGACATGAAAGTAGAATGGAGCCTGGGAGCGGGGCCCAAGGAAGGAGGAAGAATGGAGAAGAAGTGGGGGATAGAGAAACAAAACTAAAGTTTGGTTTAAAAAAAAATACTACAACTCAATTCTTTGTAAGCTAGCAACAACAACAACAAAAGGACTTTTCTTTGCAGGAGTGCTGAAGTTGAAAACCAGCCCACATGAGATGACACCAGTCATATTTGCCTTTGGGAGGAAGCACCAGGATCTTTTTCTTTTGAGCAGATGTATAGCTGCAATCATGTGTTTTCAATGCCAGAAAAACCCAACGTGCATTCAGAATTCTCATTTTCACACACACTCAATTTAGCTTTGCTTGCTCCAGTGATAACAGTTGGGATGGAACCTCAAAGACCTGGGTGTTTAGTGTGTCCCTTCTTAGGCTTTCCTTCCGTTCCCTCCTTTCTGAGGTACCTCTTTAAAGAAAACGCAATTCTCATTTCTGTCCCTGACCACTGGCTAAGTGGCTTCTTGTCAATCACATTGAGTCCCCTCCTCGCAAGGGGTAGGGATACTGACAGCGTGGGCATCTGCAGGCGTTTACTCATGTTCTAGTTGCTCTCAGATATGATGGACCAGAGCAAAATAAGGTAAACATGAAAGATTGACATTTGGGGCATGCAGGTTCTCCTAGTTTAGACATGAGACAGCATGGGGAATTAATAAGGGAAACTGACATTCATTTATATGGTGGTTGGCAGCCTTCTCTACTAAGCTGCTAGCAGAAGGTCACAACTCTCTGCCACAGAGGTTGCTCAGAGTGAGTGGCCCTGAAACCAATTCACGTTCAAGCACTGTTTAGATACCGTCTACTCTGTGGCAACAGAGGAGTGTCGCACTTCTTCTCTCCCAGCCCTTCCCTCTTCTGAATCTTTAGCTCGCTTTGGAACATGCACATGCTCCCTTTCTAAAAGCACGCAGAAGCAATAAATCAGCCAGTTAAAGAAGACCCAGCGAGTCCCACACAGATCGATTTCACAGGGAGGTCGATGGTGTGCTAATAGAATTACAACTACCTGTCAAAACAGGGAAAATATATCTGTGACGGTGACAAAGGGCAGATCAATTTGAGAAGAGGCTTTTTACTTCTAGAAACCTAGTTGTGGAGTCCATGGATGACTCTGTAAGTCTGTAATTGTGGGTAGAAACCAACCATCTACCTGGACTCTCAGGCTAAGGTTACATCAATGGTTCTGGGAGAACACACTCCGTTCTCCTTTCCTTAATAGAGTTTGTCTGATAACTGCAACAATTTGCTTTTTAATAGATTATATATAACACAGAGCAATTGCCTGAAAGAGCACTTTATTAACTGTTACCTAAATAAGTTGGTCTTGTCCATTAAATAAATTACATTCCCACAAACTTAGCACTTCTACTCTCTTCAGACAGAAGTGTGCACTGCCGAGGACATCCATCTGGCAGATCCTTGTCCTGTATGTCAACCTGCTCATTTTCAGAGACTTTATAGACAGTTGACAATGTTCTTCTGTGTCCAGGCTCAGTCTCCTGCAAAGAACTTAATGGGGAGTGAAACTTGCAGTCTGGATCCATCACGAATCAGCAGGAAGTTCCTTAGGTCCAATGATTGGTTTGTTCCTTGCTTCCTTTTCTTCCTCCCTCCTTCCCTCCCTCCCTCCCTCCCTTCCTTTCTCCCTTCCTTCTTCCTTCCTTCCTCTCTCTCTCTGTCTGTGTCTTCTTCCTTCCTTCCTCCCCTCTCTGTACCCTTTTGTTTAAATCTCTTTTAGGATGAATTTAAAGAATTTAATATGCATTAATTTAGACTAGTACCACGGATTTTCTAAGAAAATAGACAAAAACAAAAATAACCCTCTGTGACACAACAGTAATAACATGAAAATGGAAATTTTGTGGGAATGTAATTTCCGTAGTGGACAAGACCAGCTTACCTAGGTAATGCAGCAAAGTGTGTTTTTAGGCCACTGGTTGATTATAAGATACTTTCCGCTTTTACCATAATCAGAAGATTCAAGTGTCATATTTGCCAAAGTCCAGCAACCCAAGGAACCCTAGTTAACAGGGCTGCTCCATCAGCGGAGGAGAGCGGCTGTTTGGCAGTGTAGACAACATGAAGACACACAGCTTTGGAAGGAGGTACATCTGCCTTCTGGTTTGTTACCTGCCGTTAGTCACTTGCCTGGGGTGAGCTGCTTCAGCCCTTCAAGGCCAACTCTTCCCTTCTCTGCTGCGGTAACATCGATGGCCCTGACCTCATGTATTTGCTATGATGAGGGAAAGAGCTGGCATGCTAGACCCACCTTCCTGATACAGAAGGGAGGGAACCTACGATACCCCTTTGACCATTTCACTTAACTCTGGGAATCCACTTGAGTGTTTCCCTGTGCTCTTAGTAAGCCCACCTCCATGTCTTCATCCCCCCCTTGTTATGCCTCTTGAGGCTCTTACTGCCTGGGGAGAAGGCAGAGCAGTGTTTGCTGAGCCACACTTGTTGCCCGGCCTTGTGGCCCAGCCTGATCTTACAGACAATCACTTTCGCTCGATTCCCACAGTGAGTGGCAAGGGGAGACGCAAGCAAGAGGATCGTTATGCCTTAGAATGTTAATTACCAATGATATGTTAAAAAGTTGTCTTTTCTGAAGGCTGAAAGCTTTCAGACTGAACCCCAATCAGCTGTATTCAAAGACTGTACAGGGTTATGAAAAAGGCCACTAGATTTGTAGGTGTCTCCATTACCAACTTACGTCTACATATGTCCCTTGTTGGGCCCAATCCCTATTCCTGTTCATGTAGCAGTTTGATGCTATGTTACCCTCATGTCCCCAAATAAGAGCTATTGCATTAACACTGTCCCTTGGAACAAACAACTATTGACCTTAGCCTTAATTTTTTAATTTTTATTTTATTCAACCCCCATCCGTGCTTAAAAACTTATGTCTGAGCCGGGCAGTGGTGGCACACACTTTTAACTGCAGCACTCGGGAGGCAGAGGCAGAAAGATCTCTCTGAGTTCAAGGCCAACCTGGTCTACAAGGCCAGTCTGGTCTACAGAGTGAGTCCCACAACAACCAGGACTACACAAAGAAACCCAGTCTCGAAAATCCAAACCAAACCAAACAAAAATAACAACAACAAAAACTTACATGATGACTCCATACTTGGGACACTTTTGCACTGTCACCCTGGGAACCTGTCATCACCACAGTGGAATGTCAAACCTCATTTTGAGATGAGAGGAACAGCACAGTCTTCAGACCCTGTGCTGGATAATTTAAGTACGGCTCTAGATAACTAAGCTCCATGAGGGTCCTTGCACCGAAGTTCTTTGTCTATGCTCAGTTCCCTTCTGTTCCTGGGAGGCGATAATGTTGAAAGCAGTCGGTGAAGGGGTTGCCAAGGTCTTAGCTTTGGGGCAGACCAGTCACTCTCTGGTCTCTGCCTGAAGCCAGAGTCAGAGAACGTGTCACCGCGAAGAACAAGCATAGTCTGGCTGGTATCTGAGCAGCGTGGGCTTCTCGCATGTTTCTGAGGAAAGGAGGCAGGGGCCACGGAGGCTAGGGCTGGGGCCAGCCTCTGTCACCCACCTGCCGCTCCGTGTTAGTCCGGGTGATGCTTGGTGTGTATCCTGCCCTGCTCTGCCTTAGGGCTGCAGAACAGTAAGTGGGGAGAATGGCTGCTAGGTTGCAAAGGGTTAAAAAAAACCCACATTCTTAAATTTAAGAGATGTATGGTGCAATTATCGCTTTTTTGGATCAACGTTGAGACCCTGTGAGATACCGTCACTCTGCAGCCGGTGCGATCATTTCCTTCCCTGTAGGTCCTTCCCTGCTACCTCCATCTCGGGGACCTGTTGCGGCTATCTCCTCTCTGGCAGGCTTCAGACTGCGGAGGGAACCCTGGTTAATTGCTGAGCAGCTCATCAGAATTGTAAAGGTCAGTGATAATAGGCAACAACTTACTCATGTTTAAAAACAGCAGGATGTGACAAAGGCAATTTATCTTGATAAATGTGCTTTAGAAAGCCGCTGCGCAGGTTTCGTTTCCCTCGGGCTCTCTGTCCATCTTCATCCACTCCTTTCCTTCGCTCTTGGCTCCCCTCGGTTGTAAGGTCTTGATTCCACGCTGTCTGGTCTCCTATGGCTTTCCGTCACACTGGAACAATGCTCCTGCCTTTTGGTTTCCCTGTTAGGTCTCCTACCCCTCCATCTTATCTGATTTCATTCTTTAACCTCTTCTGTCTCTCAAACATTTAAATGCCTTTTTTTTCCATTAATAAAACTGAAGGATTCTTGGTGTTGTTACCATGGTTTCATGGCTTGCATTTCACTTGGTTCTCTATGACCTCCAGCTCCTCTTCAAGGACCTAGCCAATTATTTCCATAAAAACACAAATCAGAGAGAGCACAGGTGCTACCTCGTGTGAGTTCACAAGCAGCCCCTCTGGGGCTTGTGCCAGGCTTTCCAGAGTCACATCTGGAGGCTGGGAGTGCCCACCGTGCCTGGGTGCTGCATGACCCCCAAGGTTCCTGCCCTGCCTAGTTTCCCTCAGAACCAAGGGGAACCTGTGCCCCACCTTGAACCATAAACTAAGACAAGAAGAGCACCGAGGCACCCGAGTGCTGATGTGAGCTAGGCTTTGGGCTGGATGAGAGGGTGACAGGGAGTTTTCAGAGGTGGTAGTTCTGGTTCACAGAACACTTGTGGTCACACTGTTCAGGAGAGAGTGCATCCAATGCTGCCTGCTGGCTGATGTGTAATAATTACACTGTAATAAATCATGCTTTTAGATGCTGTCTATACAAATGAGACCACTGAAGAATATTTATTTCCTTTGTACTGTAGAGACAAATCCCAGGCCTGTTACATGTCTGTAGGGCCCCCACTCCCCCGACCTTCACACACCCATCTTCTACCTTCCTTGTCTGGCATTCCAGTCAAGCAGGGTTCCTAGGTATGGTCTTTGCTCTGGCTGGTCTATCCTCTGGGAGTCGGTCCTCCATCCCACCCCTTGGGCTTCTTTCCAAGCTTAACCTATTTCTCATGGTGCAGTTTCATTTCCTTAGCACGCACACTCTGACATCATCTACACTTCCTCAGAAACTATGCTGAAAGAAGGTTAACTGACACGGACCAGGATCACAGTTTATTCTCCTTGTCCCCATTCTACATGACCGCAAGGATCATGCTCATTTTCCACATTCTGATCCTTGCCAGGCCTAGCATATAATAAAGTAAGTATTCCCTGTTCTCTGGATGCTTATGAGCCTATTTGATTTTCACCATAACTCTATGAGGCAGGAGTTGGCAAAGTACTCTTCCGAGGCTAGATCCCTCCCATTGTTCGCTGTCAATGGAGTTTTCTTACAACTAAGCCATGATTGATTTATACATTGTTGGTAACGCCTGCTACAATGCTGGAAATAAGTAGTTACAAAAAGGCTATTTTTCTTGGAAACACCACGGCATTGAATATCGGGCTCCTTATGGAAAAAAAGACTGACTTCTACCATAATAAAGTGATGCAGAGATGTGAGGGTGACCTAGCCATTGCTTTTGTCACCGTTGCTGGGACTGATCTGGCTAATGTGTTGATTTGAACCCAAATACATAGGCTCATGTCTTTAAATGCTTAGGCCCCAGTTAGTGGAACTATTTGGGAAGAATTGGGAGGTGTGGCCTTGTTGGAGCAGGTGTGTCACTGGGGTTGAGGTTTTCAAAAACCCAGACTAGGCCCACACTTGCCCTTTCTCTGCCTTCTGCTTGTGAAACAGGTTGTGAGCTTTCAGCTACTGTGCCATTGCCTGTCTGCTTCTCACCATGATGATGATGGACTCTGGAACTAGAAGCCAGTTTTCTTTTGTAAGAGTTGCTTTGGTCATGGTGTCTCTTTGCAGCAGTAGAACACTGACTAAGCTAATGTAGTTGATTGGGAGGGTTTCTTTTTGTTCTTTCACCGGTGACTCCATGTTCCTTCTTGAAGCTGTGAATTAGGTTGAAGAGGGCAATCTTCTGCTCTTCAGGCAAGGGTATGCAAGCAGCCAGGCTCCCCTGCTAAAACCCCCAAATACTCCAGGCAACGTAGCATCTCCATTGCATGAGTGAAGGCACAGAACATCTACGATTTTAATGACTTCCTCTTGCCTAGCTGCTGTGCACTTATTTCCTCTGAGTTAAAACCCTCCCTCCTTGAGAGAGGAGGAAATATTCTAAGACTGCGAAGTTTGGGTACCTAGACCCCATAATTGTAGCAATTGCTGGGGGAGAGGAGCCTCACTGATTGGCTGAGCTGCCTGCAAGTGGGTTAGGAGGCCTGGGGACCAGCTTTCCAGGCAAGGCTGGCTTTGGTAGATGCAGTTGCTTTGGGTCATTCATTTACCTGTCATATTCCTGAAAGCAATCTCAGACTCTCTGGGTTTCTATGATAACTTGGGTGGAATGATTTCTTTGGTCTGTTCCCAGTGCCTTACGTGGGGTAGATTGATACTTGCTTAGGCCTCATGGGAGAAGTTACACAGCACTGGAGCTCAGAACTGGCCGAGGGGATGGATCAGTGATGTATTAATCAGGATTCTCTAGATTAATAGAACCTATGGATGAATGTCTATTGAAGAAAGTTGTAAGTTGGCTCACGTTAAAATAGCAACAACTGCTGAATCACACCCGAGAGCTTAGAACTGGGGAATTGCTTGGTCCTTGGGGCTGGGTGCTCAGCAGTCCCAATCTAGTGCCCAGAACCCGGAAGCTTCCTGGAGAACTGCTGGTCCTCTATCCAGGATGGAAGCCTGGGAACAGTTCTGCTGTCAGTGAAGGAAGCAGCATCATCCCGAACAGGGTAAATCAACTTGACTGCAAGGGAGAAGGCCAAAGAGCAAAAGGTGAGATGAGATGAACTTCCTTCTTCTAGGCACCACTCCCCTCCCCCTCCTTTTTTTTTATCTTGGCTGCTATGAAAGATGCTTCCCATACTTGTGGTAGGTCTTCCCATATCAATTAAGCAAATAAGACAGGTTTTCAGCTGAGGCTTTCTTCTCGGATGTTTCTAATTTGTGACAAGTTGATATCAAAACCAACTGCAAGAGTGGGTGAAAGTGCAAATGTGTGGACCTGAGTTCAAATCCCTCTAACTGATATAAAAGCTGGACACATAGTGCAGGTGTCTGTAAACCAGTGCTTTTATGGAGAGCTGGGGCAGAGACAATAGAAGCACTGGAAATTCAAAGGCCAGCTTGCTGGAAGTCTGCGGTAGGAAACCGGAAGGAAAACCTGTCTCAAAATAGGTGGGAAGCAAGGAATAACATGACGCTGTCCTCTGATTTCATATGTGTGATGTGGAATACAAGTATGTGTTCTCATACATGTGAGTGTACACACACGCACACGCACACACATGCACCACACACACAACTGAGATTCAAAATCAGCATACCCATTTTTCATTTGCCTCACAAACTGAACTCCTGGCTGATACAAGTCTAAGTGGGCAGAGTAAGTTTACACCGGAGAAGTGGTGTCTGGGTGGAGTCGTAGAGGAGTGGGGACTCTGTGATGGGCAAGAGAGGATGGCAGAGTACAGGAGGACTTAAGAGAGCTTCGCGAGTATAGAAGAAAGCTAGTCAGGATGACCAAAATGTGGCGATGGTAGCTGGGAGGATGAACTGGTCGAAAGTAAAGAGAGGAGCCGGAGTGGGGAGAACTCACCGGAGCTTGATCTTGCCCCCCCAAGCCTTTGCTCTCCGCTTCGCCTGCACATTTTCCCTTTCAGGTAATTAGGTGGAACTTGTGTTATAAATATATGCCCCATATATACATGTGTCATGGTATCAATGCTACATCGTAGTCATCACAAAACATAAATATTGATGATGTATAAAGTCAAGCTGAAGGAAAAGTAACTTTCAAAGTATTTCTGTTCAAAAACCTTTTGGTTTCTGAGTAACGATATTTAAAGAGGGTTATTTAGTAAATATGCTTAAGTATATTTGAAATCCTGGTCTTCACTTAGAGAGGCGATTGTCCGAAGGTATATTTTAAGACTAGTTTTCTGTGAAAGGGTGGCTCCAATGGTGTCCTAACTGAATATGATAGTGCGTGGATTCACGTCCAAGACATCCATCACTGGCGTTTCTTATTTCTGAAATCATGATCTACCAACCTATCAGTTTTGCAAAGGTTTTTATCTCAGTTTCCCCAGTGTGCTGTTGCCCTTCCTGCTGTCAACTGCTGTCTGTTGATAGGCAAATGGATTTGAAGGTAGTCTATTCTTCCACAATGTGTGCATCAACCCCCTCAGATTGCTACCCTGGAAAATGATAGAAACAGCAGGAAGTTGTAAGTTTCAGTATTAACCTTTGCCAGTGGTCTACACTGCTTCCACTGACCAAGTTCCTCTAACTGTAAAGATGTTTGTTTCTGAAATGTTCAGCCGCAAAAAGATTCTTGCCAGGAAGAGAAAGATTTTGCCTTTAGTTTTTGAAGATAAGCAAATACATCCCAGTTATGGATCAGGTTGCTTCACTGATGACTTCACCTCCTCTTTGGGGTAAGAGAACAGTCTGCCTCGCTACTCATTGGTATCATAGCGCTTTCTTTAGTCCTCTGCTTCTCTGAACTGTCTCTTTAAGATGCTTGCATAGCGGGTGGTGGCTGGTTAAAAGTAATACACACACTGCCAACCGCATCAGCGTGTACACTGTCATAAGGCATGCAAACAAACGGATGGCTGTGGGCTCCATTATTAAGTCCTCCAAGTTAGCATGTATGTTAAATAACAGAACTGTTTTCTCCTTTTTGTTTTTTTAGGTAAATCCGAATAGAAGCTATCTAGTGCTCTTCTCATAGCCCAGTATTTTACCGCTTCTCCCTTGGGCATGCTCTTGTTATTTAGGAGACCACCGTCTGAGCGTAGTAGAGCAACCACACGTTACAATTTGTTTTTTTGGATTATATTTTTGTGCTTTGAGTCTAGACACTTTAAGCATTCCCTAAGGTTTTTACATATTCAAGTAAACAAATGTGCCGGTTTTGCATACTATCCAAACATCCTCAATATAGGCAGCCTCTCTGAACCTCAGGAAGCCCTGACCTCATGGGTATCCACACTCTCTGGGGTTCTCCAGCACCTCAGGGCCTTTGCCCTTTGGACTGGAGAAATAAGATGCTTTGGTGATGAGGGAAATGTTGGGGTAATTTAAGCACCTCGGCGTGCAAAGAAGAACAGTTGTGTTCTGTGAGAGACAGGGCAAATGCTTTTGTGACCCTATTAAAAGTGAAGACTTAAGGGAAAGAATTATTAGCTCTGACTCCATATTTTAAAAGGAGGAAGAAGAATAAAGAAGATGAGGACTAACCCCAGGTTAAGAGTGGCTCGAGGAGTTATGCCCTTTGCAAGTCTTGACGAACAATTGTTGTTTTGTTTTGAATATAGGCTTATGAAGACAAAGAACTAACCACTGACCTTGAAAGAAGGAGTCAGAAAAAAAAACATATGGAGCTGGTCACTGAGAAATAGAAGCTGTCAAAACAACCTCCCTTGGTGAAATTTAATGGCCGTTTTGGATAAAAGTGCTGTGTTAGCTCAGCCTGCAAACCGCGTGCCCTGTGCACTGGGGACTCCATTCTTTCCTTCTTAGGCTTAGAGAATTGCTTTTGAAAGAATCTTCCCCATATCTTTAGAAAATAATTACATCAAATTTAATTTTACAATTCTCCCCAATTCTTGAGTTTGTGTGAGTTTAGAAGCCAAAAATTTAGAAAAATTTAAGACTATTTTGTATCTGCAAATGGTTTATCAGATGGCAATTCCATTTAAAACCAAAACTTGTAAATTCCTGAGTGGATGGAAAATGCATTTTATGTCTCAGGAAAAGGAATATATGGCCATTATAACCACTCAGAATGGTAAACTGGAATCTTAACTGAGGTTCCCAGGTGCGATTGATCTCCCACCCAGGAATGAGTTGTGAGGTCGAGCATCTGTTTGGAATTTCAAAACAGGTTGTCACCAACCAGTTTTATGACTCTTAAATACTGTAACACTGCACTCACTTTGAAGACAGAGTTGAAAGAACAGGGATCCGTGGACAGATGCATGTGTGTGTGTTTCTTTGCGAAAAGTTTCTAGGTGGGTTGAGTTTTACCTCCTCATCCTATGAAGAGAGAAAGTTAGAAGGTAATTGCCTCTGGTATTGACATTTAATAAGTTCCCGTGGGGAATCTTGGAATGTATTTCCTGCAGTTAGCTAGTCACTGGTGACCCATACATGCCTTCTGCCTGGGGACTTGGAATGAGGAGAATGGTATTGGAAGAAGAGTCTTTCAGATTCATTGGGGTTGGTCTATAGTTCTTGAGTGTTTTTAGATAAACAGTTTCTGAGTATTTCCAATAATAGATATAGAGTTGGATGAGAGCTGATGTGACCATGCAAGACTTTCTTTATGAGCATTGATCATAAGCACAAGGACTCCTGAGCAGACAGCAAACTGCAAGTTACTGCAGAAGAATCCAGTTAACCAACCAGTGTATAGATGCAAGAAAAACATCATAGTGCTTAAAAATTTCCAAGAGACGCTCCTAGATGTGCCTCAAAAATAAGACTTTAGACACCAGACAGTCTTTATGATCAAACAAAAGCCTTATCCCTTTCTCCTCCTTCTTGCTTTCCCAGCTTTATCACAGCAAGACAAGAAATTAGAACGTCAGTCAAACTTAGAAATATAGGATGGATGGGATAAAAAGATGGGGCAAGATAATTTAAGTCTGTGCTTGTGACAGGATGTATCTAGGATGTTTTGTGATTTGACAGGAACCTGAGACTTGATGGGACGGCCCAAAGTTGCACTTGGAGAGTGAAACTTTCCACCATGGAACACATTTTCTAAATTAGTAGGAGGCAGAAGTTTTTAAAAAAATGTGTGATTACAGTATCTCAACAGCACTGTTTATTCAATGGCCTGTTCACCAGGCCACTACTTAGCTAAAGATTCCTAGAACAAAAGCAGCAGAATATAAGAGAACACTATCTTCCTGGTCCTGGCACCAAGGGGGAATGAATGACTTGCAACTTTCACCCCTTTCTCTTAGTACTGGCAATCAGATTGGGGACAGAAGGAATGAGCCAAGGATGCTAATTCTTTATATCTAAAAAGTTTATTACGGTCTAAATGTTTGTGTTCCTTTTAGCCTCTCAAATTCATATGAAATCCTATAACCAAAGTGATGATATTAGGAGATGCAAGTTTCCAGGGAGCGATTAAGTTGTGGAGATGTTGACCCCACGATTAAGAGTACAGAACTTCCTAGGGATGGTGCCCTTTCCCTTACAGAAGCTTTTCACTTTCAAGAGGTCCCATTTATTAATTGTTGGTCTTAGCGTCTGTGCTATTGGTTTTGCGTTTATAAAGTTGTCTCCTGTGCCAATATGTTTATGGCTATTTTACACTTTCTCTTCTATCAGGTTCAGTGTATCTGAATTTATGTTGAGGTCTTTTATCCACTTGGACTTGAGTTTTGTCAGGGTGATAGATATGGGTCTATTTGCATTCTTCTACATGTCAACATCTAGTTAGACCAACACCATTTGTTGAAGATACTTTCTTTTTTCTATTATATAATTTTGGCTTCTTCGTCAAAACTCAGGTGTCCATAGGTTTGTAGATTTACATCTGGGTCTTCAATTCAATTCCATTGATCTAACTGTCTGCTTTTATGCCAATACCATGTGGTTTTTATTAGTATAACTCTGTGGCACAGCTTGAAATCAGTGATGGTGATTAATAAATAAAAGAACCTCCAGTTCTTTTATTGCACAGAATTATTTTAGCTATCCTATTTTTTCCATATGAAATTGAGTATTGTTCTCTCAAGATCTATAAAGAATTGAGCTGGGATTTTAATGAGGATTGCACTGCATCTGTAGATTGCTTTTATGGTCATTTTATTATGTTAATTCTACTAATAATCCATGCACATGGATGATCTATCCATCTTCTGATATCTTCTCCAATTTTTTTCTTCAAAGACTAGAAGTTCTTGTCATTATAGGTCTTTCACTTGCTTGGTTAGA